>JALJCO010000773.1:432500-570000 GCA_023101725.1 Atherinomorus stipes | reverse complement strand
GGAGCTGTTGTCAAATAATATACGGACCAGGAGGGGGCCATCTGTCACAGAGCACCGAAAAAGACGGAGGGGGCCTCCGTGTTGACCAGCATGTTCCCCTTTCCATCTATTTCCTCCTCTCCGTTCTTTTTTTCACTCACCGTTTCCGTCTTTTTCAGATGCGTGGAGGCAAGCTGATGATTTCAAACACCAGGAAAAGTGATGCCGGCATGTATGTTTGTGTTGGAACCAACATGGTTGGCGAGAAAGACAGCGATCCTGCTGAGCTTGTGGTATTTGGTGAGTCATTTTCACCTTGAGTTCGGTCAACTAGACAAAACCATACGAGAATTAAAGCGGCAATTTCTAAGAATATAGCTCTTCCAAACCATGAAATCTATCAAATATGAGTGGAAACCATCATATTTGGAGCTAACTGATCAGTTGTTGTGAGTAGTTTGATGATTAAGCCTTTGCAGATTTTTGAAAACATTATTTTTATGACGTTTTAAGCTTTAAAGGCTACAGTTTGCTCATTTTCAGCCTTTATTGAACAAGAAAGTCTCTCTAGCTTACCATCCCTGCTTCTGTCTCCCCTGGATTTATCCTCCACCGAGTTCCACTTTCATTTCCTCGCCTGCTGACGGAGGAGGAAGATGAATCTCTTCCTCCCAGCTGCCGTTTTGCTTTACTCCTTTGACCTCCCTTCTTCTTTTCCCGTCCAGCTCTCTGCTCTTTTCTCCGTGACACGACGCCATGAGCCTTTTCTAAAAACTGTGTGTTGATCTCAGGGAGCAGCTGTTGCTTCAACAGTAAAACAAGTTCACTTTTTCCTCTAATATTTATTTATTTATCCGTGAGACTGAAACTTGTGCAGTAATTTATGCATCCGTCCATTTTCTCCCCTTATCAAAGCTGCACACTGAGCTCCACATTCAGTCAGGGATTTCTGGAGGCTGTAATGATTTTTAAAACCCATCGTGATCATGATAAGAGCTTACACGGCATATCCGTCTCCCTGGATGTACAATATGATTGCATTTTATTGATTCTTACCTGAGTAACAGCATTAGTGACGGGTGTGGTCGCAGTCTGTGCTGCTGCAGGCCAATCCAGTATTTCTGAGAAAAGAAAAAATTCAGCCAATAAGCAGGACAGCTGATTAATTCCAGGGTGTGTTTAAGTGCGTCTCGATCTGAGTGAAGACACGTTGCGGTTTTGATAAGAAACTTTCCAGGCTTGGCTTGGGCCCAGATAAAATATTAAGATTCACTTTTCGCTGTGGTGCAATGCAGTCGACATCCATGATGTTTAACCTCTTACCTCCGGGCTCCTTTTTCTGCCTCATTTCTCTTTGGCTTCATGCTTTGATTCTTTCTCCATCATCATCCTCAGAGACTGCTCTGATGAAAACTCAGAAGCAGCAATTTTAGACGAAAATTTAAAAAAGAAAAAATGGCACAAGATGTTTTTAGATTTCCCCCAAAGCTATCGCACTCGTGTGCTTTAGTTTCCATGATGAAAGATGGACTAATGTGATAAATGAAGCTAGAAACTATCTTAAACTGTCTGTTTCAGAGAGACCCGTCTTCATCAAACAGCCGGTAAACCAGGTGGTGTTGGCAGATGATACGGTGGACTTCTACTGCGAAGTGCACGGAGACCCGACCCCGACTGTCCGCTGGCGGAGAGACGAGGGGGAGTTGCCCCGCGGCAGGTAAAAGAAGCAATATCCAATCAGTGTCTTTGAGTAATGCACAAATTCTTCTTAAAATCTGTAATCAGAGCAACAGAAATAGCCCAGATAGCAAAGAATGTTCGGTCTATGGGGGGATGATTCTTGCTTTCGGTGCAAGCGGTCCCAGGTTCAAATCCCGGACGAGCCCCTGATTGTTTCGACCCTGGCTCAAGGGCTGCAACAAGAGAGGGAGGACACAACAGCAGATAAGATTTTAAACCCTTGGTTGGGCATTTATTTCATAAAATGAGGTCCCCAACCAGGGCGGAGAGTCGAGGCAGCCGGCCAGGCGAGAGAGAGGGAGAGAGGGAGAGGGAGAGAGAGAGAGAGAGAGAGAGAGAGAGAGAGAGAGAGAGAGAGAGAGAGAGAGAGAGAGAGAGAGAGAGACCCTGCTGGAAGCGGCTTTTATAGCATCTGGTCTCAGAGCTCCACCTGCTTCCAAAACAACACCTGCTAAAGAACCTCAAGACAAAACAAAGTCAATATTAACACAAATAAGCGCCGTCACACCCAGATAGTTTGGGTCGAAGAGACCTCCTGCTACGAGATCTCGCGACATTAAAATTGGCGAGATTTCCCGTTTAAGTGAAAAGTTGTCCCGCGGGTCACCTGTAGGGGGCAGTAATGCACCTTTGCAACCTCCGGTTTACCAGAAACTGACAGAAGAAGAGCAGCTGCAGCAGTCTGTTTCTAACTTAGCGACTTTGTAGAGTTTTCAGATCCTTCTAGCATTTTTTTTTTCCCAAAAAGCGATGTGCAACAAGTCTAGCCACTTTTTCTGGTGGTATTGGAGACTTTTGGAGACTGACGTGAAAGTCAGTCAACGAGTGCTCCTGCAGGCTCCTCCCTCCTTTAACAACACAGTCCTCACCCAGGCAGCAGCATCTCTGCTGCCAGCTGCAGCAGAACATGCAGCTCTGTTATATGAAGCAGATGCACTCGCCCATCTCACCCTGGCTCGCTCTCTTTCATGCTTTAGTCAGGCATGGATGCAACTTTTAAAACACTTCTGAATTGTTTTGTGACTGTTGTGTGAAGATAGCAGATTTTCAGGCCATATTTTGTTCTTTTAGTTTTCTCTAAAGTAACGTGAAAATATCGTCTCGGACCTTATATTGTGTATCGTCTGGTCTCGTGAGTTGAGTGTATCGTCACACTCCTACCAGATAGCAAAAAATGTTTGGTCCAATTGCATTTGCATCCAATTGCAACATGTAAAGTTGTCAGATGCACTCAGTTTTCTGATTTCTGTGGTCATGGAAACAGGCTGACTGCTTTGGTTTCCAATAAACGTAAAGTAATATTGGGCATGCATCATTCTACCCCCAAAACCTCTCTTCCCTCTGCACAGATCCACTGAAATTAAAAACCACCGTTTGTTTAAACCTTCTGCTTTAAAATGCTGTTTGCTTTGGAACGACAGGAGCAAATGCAGAATGAAAAAGTTTGGTAAAATATCTGTGCAGTGTGGACAGGGCCTTGGAGTGGCGGTCTCATCAGCTTCCAACTGGAGAGCAAATTTTCTGCATGAGCGTATGTTATTACTTTTGGATGCATAACAGAAAAAACTGTAAAAGAAAAAAATCAATGCTCATATAGAAGAAATGATTTCTCAGTCGTCCATGTGAAGTTTATTGGTCTAACAAGTATCTTCTGTGCTAAAAGATTGTTTGTGCACGAGGTTAAAACTGGTCAGAGAATCTCCAGAGATCAGCCGCAGCATAAATGCTTTGTCATCATGACTTTGCATATCTGCAACTATATTTGAAGACTTTATCAGGCTTAATCAAAGCTGCAAATCACAGAGATACTAAGAGAGTGCACGAAGAAATATTCAGTGATCAGCTCTGCACTGCAGACTGAAAATGTCGCTGATGTGTGCGTGCAGAGCGAGAGCAGAAGGATGTGTGGCTTGTTTTATTTCCACTTTGTCAAGTGATGTCAGTCCGGTTTTATTGTCTTTGGGCACACATGCTGCCCCCCCCCCCCCCCCCCACACTGCAGTCCTGAAACTGTGGAGTTTAACCCTGCATGTTCACGTGTCACTGTGATGTTTCATCATTCCTGCGAGTCCTGCTCTCTCACTCTTGTTTTGATGATGTGATTGGATGAAGCTTTAATGATCTCTCTGGGGAAATAAGGCAAAATGTCACCTTGTTGTCAACAGAATTTTTGCTCCATTTTTATTTCTGGTCTTTATTTTCCCCCTTTTGCTTGTATATGATTTATTGCATCAAGAATATCAGTTTTTCAAAATGATTGCACTTGTACAGCTTTGATCCTGTAAAATATGTGTTGATAAGATGTTCCTTTCTGCTAAGAATAAAGTTTTTAGCTTGGTTAGCACGTCCATATGAAGCTTTACATCTTCCCTCTACAGCCTCAGATTTCTGTTATTAATCTGCAGAGCACCAGTCAGACAGTCTTTGTAGGAAGCAGTCCTCACTACAAATGTGGTGGGAGTGAACAGCTATTTTACACACTAGAAAGTAGCACGCTGCTGGAAGCTAACTGCTATCCAGTTCTACTATGAGATGTAAGCTGGGGGCTAGGGAGGTTCCTGCTTGGTGTAGTAAACAAAGCAGGTGGTAGCCGCTAGGACTGCAGATGCTAGCTGCTGTCTGCTGGGATTCAGAGAGAGAGAGAGAGAGAGAGAGAGAGAGAGAGAGAGAGAGAGAGGTACATGAAGCTGCTGTGATAACGAGGGAAGCTAGCCTCTAAGACACTCTGGTCCTTGAGGGACGTCATCCTGCAGGCTTTTGAAGTTCCCCTACTTCACCTGACTGAAATTATTGGATCACTGAGAAGAACTTGACCAAAAGCTTTTCAGTGTGAACCAGGGAAACAACGAGAAGCTGCAGGACATCGGACCTCCAGGACCAGAGTTTGACAGCCCTGCTCTAAGACGAAGCGACTTGCACCAGGATGAGTAAGCAGTTGGTGGGTTGGTGCGACACACCATGAGCCAGGAGACATTATTATCTACGGCTATGGAAACCGTTTGGGCTGTAAAAGATTATTCTGATAATCGATTAGTCACCGATTATTTTGTTGGTTCGTGGACTCATTGGATCATGTTAAAATTGTAGCATATTTACAGCCAAAAGTTTGGACGCCTCATTGAATCTAATGGGAAAATGTGTCCAAACTTTTGACTGGTAGTGTTTGTGTTTGTTTATGTTAATAAAGTATTCAGGAAGGGCGACCGGACAGAAAGCAGACGAGGCAGACGGAGGTACAGCGGCAACTGTGAGAGGATAAACAAAGCTGATAAACAATAAGCGATTAATCGATTATGAAATGAGTCACCGACTATTTTCATAGTCAACGATTCATCGATTAATCGCGGCATCGTTGCAGCTCTGGAAGCAATGCTAGCTGGTAGCAGCTGGGAATCTGTTTGGCTGCATGATGAGTAGGCGGGCATCAGTGGCTGACAGCTGGGATTCGGTCTGGAAGGTGTGTGGAGATCCGGGACGTTGTGGAATAACCATCAGGCCTGTTTATGGACACAAACGGTTTCCATTTTTGACAGCAGAAACTTTGACGTAGAGATGCACCGATCCAGTTTGTCCTGATACCGATACCTGGGCTGAGCGTATCGGCCGATACCGATCCGATACTACTGTGAGAGGAATGAACCTTTCCATGTGAGTGAAGGCATCAGGCTTGACATAAACACCAGCTTTGTTTGAAAATGTAAAAACTCACATTTACATTAATATTATTTATGAATAACAAAGTGTACATTTGCAGCAAAAATAAATAATAATACTTCTCTGTGTAAAGACATAACCGGTGTTGCAGAGTTGAAGTGACTAAATCGTTGTAAGTGCATTCCTGTTTATGATATTAATTTGAAACAGAAATGACTGATTGGGATGCTGGATCGGCCTCATTCATCGGATATCCGATCCAGCTAATGAGTCGGTATCAAAGCTGATATCTGATCTGTGTTTGCTGCATCTCTGCTCTGGAATGGACTTTTGTTTTGGGGAAAACAGAGTTTGGGATTCATTTCTGCTGGAGTGAAACTGCAAACTAAGCAGAGACCGAAACCGCTCGGCCAATATTTTAGGCCGATATTGTGTCTTTTGCTGGTATCGGCGCGGCTGATATATCGGGTGTCCATGCAAGGACACACACACACAAAAAACATGTCTTTTTTAGGCTAACGTGCTTTTGCACAGCTTGCTATGAAGGACGTTCGTAGAGCAAAGGTCCAAACACCAGATCTGAACGTGACTGAACACAGATCCACGGAGTTTCACACGTCGTCAGAAGACGAGCTGACGATGGAAAAATACATTTAAAACTCTGTGTTGTTTGATATTCAGTACATGCTGGTCACGGTTCGATACGAGTACATGTATTGTTGCACCCCATATATATCCGTATATATCTATATATATATATATATATATCCATATATACAGTATATATATTCCAAGTTTAATGTTTCTGTTTAATATTTGTTTGCAAGTGTACTGTTTCTTTTTATATATATATATTTTTTTTTTTTACTTTTTATACATTTACATGTTTTTTATATATTTTTTAAAATTATTTTTATATACATTTTTCTTTTTATATTGACAGAGTTGTAAAATTAATTTTCATCGTATCCTTCATTGCATTAATTTGGGGGTCAAATGCAGTAAAGGCCCCAAATATCGGCAAGTTGCATCGGCCAATATTTGGGGCCAATATATGAGAAAATATTGGTATCTGTATCGGTCGATTTTTACTTCAAACAAACTCCAGCTCATCAACTTAAACAGCCTCGCTGCCGTTTTCATTCATCTCATTCGTTCTTTCATCAAGTTTGCAGATCAGAGATTCTTTGGGCGACTTTGCTTGTTGTACATGTGCTTTATAAATACATTTGAACTTGAACTTGATTTGACACGTTGGCTCAACCATGTCGTGTGCTTGACTTTCCAGATTTGAGATCCGCGGTGACAACAGTCTGCGTCTGACCCAGGTGCGAGCGGAAGACGAGGGCACCTACACTTGCGTGTCGGAGAACAGCGTTGGTAAAGCGGAGGCGTCGGGAACCCTTCAGGTGCATGGTAAGATGCAGCTTCCTCTTCCATTCACACACACACACACACACACAGAAACTGAATCAGAAACTGTTCAGCAGAATCCCGCGAGTTTGGCTGGAAGAGACGTTTCTGCCCGCGGCAGCTGGCTGCAGAGTCGCCATGTTAGTGTCAGAAGGTGAATTTAACTTGAAAAATTAGCAAAATATACAAAACATGAGAAACTCATCTTAACAACAGAATGAATAATGCCACAAGCTGAGTAAAGGATGCGGTTTTATTTATTTCTTTCTCTTTTTTTGGGCTCTTCACCAAATGCTTTGAATCTTCAGTGCAGGGAATCCTACACTGCTAAATGTTTCACTTGTTCTACAAATGTGTTTTTAACACTGACTACATGACCAAATCATTTGCACAGATGGATGGTTTTTGCTGTGATGCATCACAAAATGCCCACATTCACCCACCAGCAGCTGTCTCATTGAACTGGCAGTCCTCGGATGATTGTTTTTTGCTTATTTTTGTTGGCAGACAAGTGCTGCAGCAAAAATCTTCACACTCGAGCTTGTCTGTTAAGACGCGAGTGAGAGGGAGAGACGCTGCGGCCGCCAGAAACTTCCCGTATTATTCCGCTGGTAACACGATGTCAAGTGAAGCTAAAAGAGAGATAAAGTGAAAAATGGATTTTAAAGTCCTTTCAAGTGTGGACTTGACATCCCTCTGGAAAGAGAATTGAGATCAAAAAGCATTGAAATTGCATGAGAATAAAGTCGGTGCCGAGAAGAGAGGAGCTCGGATGAGAAATCTGTCATTCCTGATGTTAAAAGGGAATATTTAGTGCTTTATTTGCTGCAGACAGGAGGGCCTGACTCTGGTACAGACACATCTGACATGTGTCAGTATGCTCACATACTCTATCCAAACAAATGCACCGACAAACACCAGTTTGTTGTTGCAGGAGAAAAACACACTCCTGCAGAAACACACATCGTGCATTTAACTAATAGAATTGTGCCACAGAATAAAGAAGTCATTCCCAGCAGCAGCTTTTAGGCAAATGGAAATTGATTGGGGGTTGCTTTATGTGGCTATAGTCGTACGGATAATAGGAACGCTACACACACACATACACGAACACTAAGTAAAAGCGCAGATTTCTTTTTGTTACAAACCACAAATCAATCAGAATCTACTCATATCTTTGCCTGTATGTCCACGATGAGTTCATCTTACCCACGACTGTGTTCCTCCAGACAGGGGGGTCAAACTCAGATTAGTGAAGCGGCCAAATAGAGCAGAGTTTGATTGAAACGGAGTCGTACCAGCAAAATAACAGCATGATAACCTAGAAATACCCCAAACCTCCCCTTTATTTTAGTACACGAGTACACACACCAATATGTTTACATGATAGGAAATATTCTTTCAGAAACAATTTGGGGAACCTGAAATTATTTTAGTAAAATTCTAGTAAAATTATTTCAGTGAAATAGATAAGTAACACTTTTACTGTATTTTCCAGACTAAAAGTCGCTCTGAAGTAAAAGTTACATCAAAAGAAAAAATGTCACAAAGAGAAGAAAGATATAAATATGCATTTAAAAGCCACGTCCAAGAACAGACATTAAATCTGAAATGTTAAACTACACGACTGCAGACAGAACCAGAGGCTGAATATGTGTCAGATAAGTTAACGCAACACATTACCAGCTACATGATAGCGTAGCTTTAGCGTAGCTTGGATAGGCTACAGGCGCATTCATGCTCCCCCCCTCACGTACGGAAATGGGGACGTACGTCTTCCATGCGTCGTCTGCGTTTCGATGGTTCATCAGTTTGTCCACTAGGCGGCAGCGCTGAGTTCAGAGTTAATGTCCCTGTTTTGATGCCAGTCTACAGCGCTCGGTGTCGGTATCGTAGATGTGAGTGTATTTTCAGACACACTCTCACCGCCTCTCCTCCAAACCTCCGTCCACGTCTACAGATGCTCTCTGGTTGTTTGTCTTCTTCCTCAGGGCTGTTTAGCATCGGCGGTTTTGAGTTCCTGTTCTTCTTCTCTGGTTTGTTCCTGCGTATCAGCTCAACCTCCCCGCGGTCCGCTGTATCGCTCCGTCTTCTTCCGTGACGGCCAACAACCCCCCACCAATCCGTACTAGCAGACGCAGACGGACGAAACTGTCTGTCTGCGTATTAGTCTCCTGCGTCGAGCATAAATGGGCCTTAAGTTAGCATAATAAGCTAGTAATACCAACAAGCAAGATGGCGGTCAGCAAGTTCACCAAGGTCCCGATCTCAATCTGTCAAGCCCCCCCCCCGGCTACATGGGCAGAAAAAACAAAAACTCGTGTGTACGCATCACTAATGCACGGCCACATGTTCCCCCGTAGCCGCGCGTTATCAGGTTGTTTTACACGGGTTTGCGTGGCCACGCGTTACTGAAGCATAAATAACTTACATGATGTCAGCATGTTGTTGTTAATGCTTGTAAATGATCATAAACATCATTAATGAGAGGATGAACATTTCACTGCACAGACAGAGTAGCCATTCGTCCACAAAATAACTCCTCTCGCCGAAATAAGGCCATTTTGATCTTCGTTCTCGGAGCAGAGTAGTTTTAACAATCCTAAAGCGCCCTGTGTGATTTCAGATGGTGGTTTACTCCTTAGTTCACGTTAGTCAGTGTGAATTAACACACTGACAAATTTTGATACAACTTTTCCGATCTTGCATTTCAAAAAGCGCAGAAAGGTTATTTGAATACCAACAGTCCCGCCTCACTGCTAAGACCCTTGATCTCACGTAGAGCTCACTGACTGACTTTCTTTTGACCAAATGACCACAAATGAAACCATCGTCCTCTCACCAACATGCTGGCTGCAAGTCAAGTGGCCGACAGTCGCTCAGTCTGCGCATAAAAATGTCATTTATAATTGCAGAGTGATGCATGATGATGTAGTTTCGTTTATGTTGGATTTTAAAATGCACAGTTGCTTCTGAGTAGATGAATGCAGTCCTGTGGTGAAAAACTACTGCAGGTTTGGATAGCAGCAGACTGATTGCGCAAGACTCTTACGTCAAGTCTGGAGCAGTCGTGAAATTTGTTCGTGTCTGACAGAAGATTTGAAATACGAGAAAACTGGTGAATGTGGCATTTTCTCCTCAATCACTCGTACGAACCATTGAAGAAAGAATTTGTTTGTACGAATGCGTCTTGCATGAGGCCCAATGAGAGCAGAAATTATTGGTGAATGTTTTTAAGGCAAGGCAAGTTTATTTGTATATCACATTTCATGTACAGAACAATTCAAAGTGCTTTACATAAAACATTATAAGCAAAAGGGAGAGAAAAAAACAATTAGAAGCATGATTCAAAATTAAAAGCATTTAAGATTAAGAAGAGAGAATACAGAGACGTGCGGATTTTAACTTTTGAATAAAATCTACGTAAATGCAACTGAGAGGTCCAATTGCTTTCACAGCTGATATAGAATAATATCTGTATGTTTAAGGCTTTTAATTAATCATATCTTATAGAGCAGTGAACCCAAGTTCATCGAATATTGCAAAAACTATTCAAAGCAACATCTTCTACCCTGCCTTTAAATCGCAGGATCAGCCAAACGATGAAAAAAAGTGCAACTTATAGTCAGTAAATCACAGTGGAGCAACAAAATCACAAAGTTTTTAAACACTTAATCACATTTTATAACTTTTCAAGAGCTAGAAGCACATTTACAATGTACATAGCTGTATTTTCCACATCTGTGTGGTAATCCTGATCATAAAAGATGTAACAAGTGCTGGAAATTGAAGAAATGCAACGTCGCATGGGCAACTGAGGAATCGCTGTTACTTTTGTTAAAACAAACTACTGTTGAAAAAAAAAAAAAAGATATACTTTATTAATCCCAATTAGAGTGCCACTTAGGAAATTGTTTCTCTGCATTTGAACCCATCACCTGTGTCATTTCTACATTTACTAAATCCCTCCCCCCAGGCCAGACTGGACCCCGGAGGGCCAGTTTCGGTACACGTTTGACACCCCTGCTTTCATCCCTTTCACTTTGTCCTTCATTAACGCATGTCTTTTCTCATTTCGACTTGAGTGGCTTCAGATGTTTGGAAAATATTGCATCCAGTTTCAGCACCCATCATCTCACTCATTTCACTTTCCTCTTTTCTTTCCCCTCTTTTCCCATCCCTCCACCGCAGTCGGCCCATCCCGTGAGTACTCCGTTTCATCCCATCTTTGCATGCATGTGTGTGTTTGTGTGTGCGAGAGGTGAGCTCATCACCAAGTCAATTACAGGCGACCAGATTGCCGTTTTACGGTCCCAACCTCCTCTAACCCTGATGGCAGGAGAGGATAGTCAGTTAGGAGGAAATATAAAAGGAGGGCTCTGGTGTTGTAGCGTCTATAGATGGAGCCTGGGTTACTTTTTTAAAAAGCTTCCAATTTATACAAGAGATCTTTAATTTAGCGCCCGAATCCTCAGCCTTCGTTAAATAAATGAAAAGAAGACGAGTGCTGATTAATTCCACATGCTCTGACAATTCAATTTCCTCTCTGAAATAAATGCTTCTGGTGTGGTGACGCTGCATCTGCGCTAATGGCAATTATATCTGTGAATGAAACTGTCATCCGAGACACAGAAATAGACTTTTTAAGACCATGAAAGTGGAAAAATAGTTTCAGCACTCTTGGAATACAAATGTGTAATTCAGGAGGAGAGATGAGGATGAGGAGGCTGAGGAGAGGAAGGTACAATGTTTGGTCTTAATGAAGACGCTTCAGATGTGTTTATGGTGCATTTCCATCTGAAAGACTTTCAGGTTTGTTTCTGGGTTTCATGTGAATGAAATAAGCTTTTGATGCTACAAAGCAAATTAATGAAGTTTATTCAAAAGGTCAATGAGCAATTTTTAGGTTGATTAGAAATTTACGTCTCTAACCAGAAATCAAAATGAGATTTATGTGAAACTTTATCATGACATATGTTGGAAAAGGAAATAAATAGATGGACTGGATGTCCTAGTACCAAAATCTAATTCAAACATGCTGTCTTGTTTCCTTTATTCATAACGTTTAAGCCCCTTTAAACTCAACTGACACTTAAAAGACTGAAAAAAACTACAAACTCCATAAATGAATAAAGAAAACGGGACATTGATCCTTATTTTTTAACTACCGCTCAAAGTTTAGACATCAATAGTCCCAAATTAAAAAACAAAATTAACATTTGAGTTAGTAATTCTGCTAATTGCCAAGGGTCACCAGATGTAAATCTTCAGGAATGATGCCATTATTAACTTTGACCTGTTCTTTTTAAGTGTTTTATCAGAAAATGTTTCAGTGCTTTGTTAGTTTTTTCTTCCAAAAATAGAAAGAAAAAATAAGATATTCCGTTTACCTGCATTCCTACTGAAATAAATGAGTTTTTTTTTTTTCTTGATGGTTTAAAAGGGACTAAAAGAAAAAATGGAGCCAGCAGCTGAAGGCTGGAGTAAATCTGGGACCTGGGGGGTCCCCTCACCGCAGGGGGCCTGTCCAGGATCTCACTGATGTGGCATTAAGTTTGTGTATTTTACTTTAAACGTCCGTCTGATTTCCAGCAGACGAACTGAAACGATGAGAAATCCGTCCGTACGCACACATGTTCAGAGAAGTATTCAGCCCTGATCTCCATCAATCCTCTAATCCTGCTCTTGATTGAAGCTGTTTGCTTTGAACATATGTTCGATGAGCAAAACAAGCCGAAGCAGAAACCGTCCTTCTCTTGGTTTTATTCATTTGTTTACTCCGTTTTTTTGGCTTTCTCTCTAAATTAAATGTTGGAAATATGAAGTTTCTCTGTTCCATTTGCAGCCAACCTCAGGGAACTTTTTCGCCATATTTAGACAACCAATGAGATGCTTCATACCTGCAGGTACCGTGCAGAGCAGGAAAAGTGACGTGAAATTTCCCACAGTTACATTTATTGAATCATTTACCGGACTGACCCGACAGCGTTTCACATTATGAGAACAAAAAAGAGAGGCTGTAACTTCTGGAGCTATTTAAAGCATCGCCCTCCTCCCAGTTCAGAAGTTGATGTTGGATGAATGGGGGGGGGGTTCGGGGCATGAAAGGCGAACTCCTAATTAGATTGAAGCACAGATGAATTATGGTCCAGCAGAAATACATTACTCCCAGGAAATAACCACCTCCTCCATCATCATTTGGGAATGCAAACAATCTCAGAGAGAAGAAAGTGTGTGTATATAAGAGACGGGGGGGGGTTATACGGGGGGAGGAGGCAGCAGCAGTGTGAGGAGTGTGTTTATTCCCGTGTGTGAAACACTGTCTGCATCCGTGTGGGACTGTGACAGCTGCCTGTCACATCGAAGCCCCCCGAGGAGACCCCGCTGCGACGGTGTTCAGCCGTGTGTGATAGCGTCAGTATGTTGGGGGGGGGGGGTAGGCGAGGTAAGATGCCTGGGTTGTGAGCACTTCGTCTGCCTCTGCCATGTGGCTGATCCAGCCGCCGTGGAACGAACCGCACTCTGATCGCGGTTTGTGGTGAGCAGCTGAGCCGTCCTCCGAACCGAACCGAACGGAGCAGCTGAGCCGTCCTCCGAACCGAACCGAACCGAACGGAGCAGCTGAGCCGTCCTCCGAACCGAACCGAACCGAACCAAACCGAACCGAACCCAACCCAACCGAACGGAGCAGCTGAGCCGGCCTCCAAACCGAACCGAACCGAACAGAACCGAACCGAACCGAACCGAACCGAACCGAACCGTACCGAACCGTACAGAACCGAACCGAACGGAGCAGCTGAGCCGTCCTCCGAACCGAACCGAACCGAACGGAGCAGCAGTGTTACTCACAGTCCAGGACTGGCACACTGTTTGGTACGTGTCTGGTTCGGGTTTGTTTCATCCTGCAAAAAAAGATTCAGAAACATGTGGGACATCGTCAGAGAAAGCTGAACGGGAAGAGAGCAAACGATAAAGAAGAGCTCAAGGCTGTGATGGAAGCATGTTGGTCTCCATAACAGCTGAGATATGCCACATCTAGTAGCATCCATGCCACGCCGGTTTATAGCTGCTAGTATCCATGCCACGCCGGTTTATAGCTGCTAGCATCTATGCCACGCCGAGTTAAAGCTGCTAGCATCCATGCCACGCCGGTTTATAGCTGCTAGCATCTATGCCACGCCGAGTTAAAGCTGCTAGCATCCATGCCACGCCGAGTTAAAGCTGCTAGCATCCATGCCACGCCGGTTTATAGCTGCTAGCATCTATGCCACGCCGAGTTAAAGCTGCTAGCATCCATGCCACGCCGAGTTAAAGCTGCTAGCATCTATGCCACGCCGAGTTAAAGCTGCTAGCATCCATGCCACGCCGGGTTAAAGCTGCTAGCATCCATGCCACGGCGAGTTAAAGCTGCTAGCATCCATGCCACGCGGGGTTAAAGCTGCTAGCATCCATGCCACGCCGGGTTAAAGCTGCTAGCATCCATGCCACACCGGGTTAAAGCTGCTAGCATCCATGCCACGCCGAGTTAAAGCTGCTAGCATCCATGCCACACCGGGTTAAAGCTGCTAGCATCCATGCCACGCCGAGTTAAAGCTGCTAGCATCTATGCCACGCCGGGATAAAGCTGCTAGCATCCATGCCACGCCGAGTTAAAGCTGCTAGCATCCATGCCACGCCGGGATAAAGCTGCTAGCATCCGTGCCACGCCGGGATAAAGCTGCTAGCATCCATGCCACACCGGGTTAAAGCTGCTAGCATCCATGCCACGCCGAGTTAAAGCTGCTAGCATCTATGCCACGCCGGTTTAAAGCTGCTAGCATCCATGCCACGGCGGGTTAAAGAGTCATTCATGCTAAAGGACCAAACCAAGTACTTAGTACACATGCAAGATTTTACTGCAGGAGGACGCATATTTTTGTATTTAAAGTCCTTTTTAAATTGATTTCATGCAAAATTCTAATTTTTTGAGGTTTTGAATTTGAGGTTTTCTTAAGCTGCAACTTCTAATCAGCAACATCCAAACAAATAAAAGCTTGTAATATATTTATTTGCATATTATTTATCTAAACAATATGTAAATTACACCTTTTAAGCTGAATTATAGAAATATATTAACTTTTTCACAATATTCTACTATTTGGGTAGTACCTGTATATGCAATAGGAAAAATAGACGGCAGTAACTGATGGAAAGAAAGGTGCAAGTTTCATACATTTCCATCTTTTTAGAAAACAGCTGGCACTCACTTCTAGCTCCTCTGTGTGGAATGACGTCCACAGTCGTTCACGCTTTCAGCACAATACAAAGTAAAGCTGTCCCTTTATGTTGCAGCTTAAACTCCATTCATCTAAGTTGGCTGTAGCTTTAATCTCGGGCACTTTAAAGCATCCATATATGTGCAGGACAGTAAGCGCTCAGTTTCCAGGAAACTTTGCATGGATCAGAATGATAAGATCGTTTATGACCCCATGGCTGCCGCTGCAGACGAAGTGTCAGGTAGGAAATGTGAGATCTTTTCTCAGATTTCACTTAAAAGCTTCAGATTTGACTGGAACAAAGAATTGTTCTTGGATAGAAAAAGTGAAATGAAAAACTTTGCTAAACGGCTGGGAGTTTGTCCAACATCAACATGAGGAAATATTCTGCAACTTAAATGGATTTAGTGTTCGCCTCAGGTCATGATATGTCTGTTCCCTTAAATCTAATCTCAGCCACCCCCTAAAAAGTTTCAACTTTACACGAGCATTTCTGCAAAGTAAGAGCAGGAACGATGGCAGCTCATCAACTCTCCTTTTCAGTTTTTTTGTTTTTAAGCAAACATTTGGTTCCCATCACAGAAGAAATACACAAACACTCAAAGAGATTAAGAACTTCACGCTCAGACCAGATTTCCCTCCTTGAATCTGACAGTTCTTATCACAAATGTGGAAATCTGACTTGCAGCGTTCTTCTATTTTTACCTCCCTCTTAGCATGTAAGCCCTGCATGCATTCTCCAGCATCTGAAACAGATCTCCAGATGCCGCTGAGTTCCCATCTAATGTGTTGTCTTCTTTATTTAGGCCCTCCTCTGACTTTTGCATCCTTTATTTACAGAATCAGAAGCATCGTCCAGAAAACTGGAGAAACTTCCTCCATTTTTAACTTTAAATAGCAGCAGCTGTCAAATAATAAGTAGATAAAAATAAGAACCATTGGCTCAGAAAACCAAAGAGCTAAACAAGGAGCATGTCGGCATTGTTTGCTGATTCGTGTCATGTATATTTCAGCTGCTATGTTACAATCCATATCCCGTTTCCATCCCACGTGAGGATGCTAATGTTTCTCCCTGCCCTAAATCTAAGTCTCGGTGTCGCACCGAGCACACCCATTATTGCTAATTATTTATTACAGCCTCAGGCAGCGTGCCAGCTTGCCTGCTCAAATCAAACACTGCTATTCTCCAGACAGGCCTCCAAAAAAACCGCATATTAATTTCTAGCTGTCACCATATTTGTGGGGAAGTTGTGTCAGGCTCAAAGGGAAGCGCTCAGGCGTTGACAAGTCTATTTTTTTCCGAATGGCCTTCCTTGCACGGAGTCCTCGTATGACACCTTTTCCCTCTGTTTGTTGATCATATATGTGTGTGCACATGGTTACATAAGGAGCGAGCATTACAGAGCATTTCTGTCGTATTTCAGGCCTTGCATCAGCCTGAACAGCAAAAGTTTCCCTGAATTAGCCGCGGAGGGAAAGGGGGCAGAGGCTGGCTCGTGTTCACATACTAAACACAAGGTTGACCCTTAGGGTTAGAGGGGGGGCGCATGTTTGACCTCAGGACATGACCCTGACCAGCTCAGCCAAGACCCCCCTGAGCTGTGATTTATCCGGCTGTTGACACATGGATGCGCCTCCTGCTGTGCAGGGGGGCCCCTCGGTGGAAGTAGACTTTAGGACTTGAAAGGGTGGGTGTTTAAAATTTGTATCCAGGGCATGAAATTAAGCTTCCACGCTCTGAGTGTGCGTAATTGTTGGAAAAATAGGTAATTCGGTGGTAGAGATTGAGAATATTTCAGTTTCGCCATCTTTTGCTTTTCCTTTTCTAAATTTTAAGCGCTCAATCAGCATCTGCTGGTCAAACTGCTGCGATTGGGCATTTCCCAGAGTCTAGTTGCTTTGGGCTGACAAACCGAAGTGAAGTTGCGTTGTGTTTGAGGACAGCTGCAGAGTAATCCCAGACTTAAAAAGGCTGCATTTGCAAGTCAGAAATGAAGTCAGTCCATCCTGGTGGAGTTTTTGTTGGGGGGTTTTCTTCCTTCTCAGAACATCAATCATTGGATTTGAACTTTTGAAGTCAAGAAAGAGCATTTCATGTTTACTTCTGAGAAAACACGCTGAGGGGAGGGTATGATTATAAAATTTTGGTCCCTTCTTTCAGCTTTTTATTTTTGCAAATGGAACTTTTTGCATAAGAAACAGCGGAGGGAAGGTATTCATCCCCCCTGGTCTCTGTCTTTGTGATTGTTGTTTCTGTTATTTTCCTCTCTGTTGGAAGGCTTTTCTCTCCGTCTTTCTCTTTCTGTGTTTCTATGCTAATGGAGAGTGAGAATGAAAGAGAAGAAGGAGATCAGGTGGGAAGATGAGAAATCAATTAGGACTGTTGGAGGGCATCATTATGCATTCACACCCCCTCAGCGGAGGAAGGCCTGTCACTTTGCTACAGAATCAATACAAATCAAAGAGGTATGCATGTGTGAGTGTGTGTGTGAGTGTGTGTGTGCAGGGATAAGGAGTGGCTTGCAGCAGCAGAGAGAAAGTGAGACCATGTATCTGCAGCCTGCCCTTCATCTGTTCAAAGACATGTGATTAGCCTGATCAGAAAGGTGACCCACAAACCTGAATTTAGGTGTTGATCTTTCTCACTGCAGCACTGATGGATCAAGGCCTGTGGGTCAACCTGCAACCATCTGTCTGGATGTTTAAATCAGTGGCACGGGGCCTGATTTGCAGTCCCCTCATGGTAGAGGCCACTTTCGACCAAATACACTACTCACAAAAAGTTAGGGATGTTCAACTTTCGGTTTTTGGAGAACAGAATGATGCAGAATAAATATTTAATCATTGAACAATGAACATGTGCACTGAAAAGTTTAGAGAAAGTTTAATTCAGTTCACCTGGAAAGGTTGTAGTGGAATTTAGATTCATTCTGACGTCATCCAAAAAGCCGAATATCCTTCACTTTTTGTGAGTAGTATAGTTATAAGGACGGGACTGAGGTGCTGAAATGAGCGTTCCTGTTTCTGTCTGACAAACAGCAAAAACCCGAGTAAATCACACTGGGGTGGGTGCAAAGGAAAGTCTGTCGCAGTGAGCCAGTCTAAGCGATGTCGTTCTTACTCTCTCCAAGGACGAATTACCCAAGATGCATCAGTTATCAGTGGTGTCACCCAACGATACAAAAGACTCCACATTTCTTTATATTTTGGGAATAAAATGGGAACTGAGTACATGGTTTCTAAATGCATTAAATCCATGTATACCAGGGGGGTCAAAGTGGTTCCAGAGAGGACCATGTGGCTGCAGGTTTTCATTCCAAACAAGCAGCAGCACACCAGACTCCCCTCATTCCATCAAGTGAGGAGGGCTGTGCAGTTAATAGAAATGTGATTATGATTGTGGGGGTAGGGGTGCTGGGGGCTTGGAGCCTGCAGCCCCTTCTCCGGTTATCACTCAGGAGGCACGGCAGCAAGGGTAAGAGTGAGGTGGGTGTGGGGTCTAACCCTGTCCGCTGGGGCCTGGGCCCCGAGTCCGCGGGGAGCTTCAGCTGGGGCCGCTCTCTGAGGGGTGCATGTCCGTCTCTTTGGGGGGGTGGCTTGGGTCCGAGCCTCTGGGCGGCTGCTGGTGTCCCGGGTCTCGGGCCTTGCGGGCTTCCTCCTCCTTGCTGAGAAGCTTCGGCAGCACAAACACACAGTCATCCTCCATCGTTGTAGCTGTTGGTGGACTTTGCACGTGCAGGTTTAGAGAGAGGTGGGGCTATGATGTCATCAGTTCAGGAAAGATGCTTGTGGGCTGTAAACATGGAAACAAAACATTGCATTTTCAGATTCACACACTTCCAAAAATGGTTCTTTTTGGTTCCCAAATGCTGGTTCCATGTAGACAAAACATCCGAGTGATGAAAAACTTTGGCGAAAACACCTAAACTTATCTCCATGGGGACGTGGTCTGAGTAGGGGATGTTATGGGTGTTTTCTGAGGATTTAATTCAACATTTAAAGCTCTCTGTGTGCATTTTGAAGCCAAAAATGGAGGAATATGGACCAGTTCCTACAGTATTCTTACAGATTCTGTCTCAACATTCTGGAGAGGTTGAGGGTGTTTTAATCATGTACACATCAGTTTTCCACAGATGTCGCTCCTTACTGTAAAGTTCTGTTACTGTATTCGTGATGCAGCCCTTCTATGGAAATCATTTCCAAGAATAAATACAGCCATAGTTCATTGCTATCAGCCTTTTAGCTATCATAAACCATAAATCCAGTTCTAAGAATTTGTCTGTGAACTTTGAACAAAGCTCCTTCAAAATTGATGATTTTCTCCTATTAAAAAATCTGCCAAGTTTTCAGCTAATAGCTCTTTGGGAATCACTGTGTTTGAGCAGTAATGCTGTTTTCTGTCTGCCAAAATGTTATCTTTGGTATTTTTCATCGATTTTGCAATAGAAATGGGAACAAATGACGTGTCTTTGTTGCAGGCTGATGATAATGAAATGGCTAAAGATACGATTCAGAGCTGGTTCTTAGCTGAGTTTTCTGTTATGTGTAGAAACAACAGTGGCTCATCTGCATACGGGGATGATTAATAGGTCAGTGTGCAGTGACTGAGGGAAAATAATCCTCTGAAAACTGTCCAATACAAAGACTAGAATGAACACTGATAAAGTCATGACCTCATAAAGCATCTTCAGGAAGAGTAGAACATGCTCCATCATCATATAATCCATCATTCATGTTGGGATGAACAAGCTAAATAAATGATCGAACCACAAACAGGTGGTAAAGTCTCGTCTTGTTGCTTTGAAAGACATTTTGGAAAATCTACTAATTAAAAGCAGATTCTGCGGAGAATCACGTCTCTTTGACTCTCTTCCATCCCAGGATGCATTCAGGTCTGTGGGCTGAAAAAGCTCTTTATCTGTGGTAAATTTTCTCTCATAAAATTGTTGTGGCAGACCTGACAGCAGAGGTAATGGCTGCCTCTGCTGCCAGACGGCACGAAATATATAATAGAGGTGAGATGAGGGTTCGCACTGCACAGTACACAAATAGGCTGTAATCACACTCTGACAAGACTCCAAGGAATAAAACAGATGAATGTCTCCTGACCGTGCTGTCCTCTGTCCTCTGGCTTCCCATTTTCTACAGGACTGACATTAAGACGTTATTGTTGCTCTTTAAAGGGAAAATATTCTGGAAAAATTCCCTGTCCTTGGGAGCATATATTTACGTGTTTAACCAACTGAAAAACTCAGAAAAACCCAGCCCTGACAGTTTGGTTTGGGCCCGAGTCTGAAAAAGGGATTTACAGGTTAAAGTTGCATCGTTCTGGAGGGTTAAACTTATCCAGCCTCCTCTGTGTATCTGCAGCTTCAGATTATGCTGCATGCACTTCACCTCAGAACGCTGGCTTTTGTTTTGCAGTCAGCATCTATAGTTGTTTGTTTGTTTGTCTCAACGGAACCCAACTTATCTGGAGAAATAAATGTATAAATAAATGAGTGAATACGAGTCTGACGGTACTTAGTTTATGGTTTATGTCTCAGCAAAGGGATGTGGCATCAACTTGACATTATTTATTCTACTAGTGCTAGCCCATACTAGGAAGATGTTTAATATTCTGATTTACAATTTGTCATTGAATGCATCATCAGTGCAAAACCTTAATTATCTGTGTAGACGTGCAACAAAAATAACTGCAATCTCTTTAATAACCGTTGGATTAAAAAAAAAAACAATAAAACTTTAAGAACAAACACTTGCCATAAATAAAACAATAAAAACATTAATTATAGCAACAAGAATAGAACTGGAATATTTTTATAATGAATCAAAAGAGTCCCACAGATTTACAAAAAATAAGTCAATTATCTTTTTCTTTAATGCACATTGCCATTTATTTGTTTATCTATTGAGATGGTTAATTATTTTTCTATTCTATTCTTTTCTATTCTATTCTATTCTATTCTATTCTATTCTTCTTTTCTTTTCTTCGTTCCAGGACTAAATGTTTGTTCTTTTCTGATATAATGCGGATGTATTGTAGTCAGTTTCTAGTATTTATCGTATTCCTTCCTAAGACAAAAACCCTCCTGAACAAACCAAATATAATCTAAATACAAGAATGAAAAGAAGTTGAAATAAAAAAAAAAACTTTTGAACATCGTACGTTTTTTAAAACAAATGCAGGAAAACAAAAAATAAATCAACAGAAAGATAAAAAGTTCCTTCTTGCCTCATCGGTTTGGAGACGGCCTGTAAAATGCTTCATTTTCTCACATATTTAGGCTGATTTCCAGCATTTCTTCACTACAGTGTTTCCATATTTTCCCTGTTTTTCCAGAACTAGTGGAACGATACTCGGGAAACTGCATCTGCTCTCTTTCTCTAGAGGTTGAAATCGAGGATCTGAGTTAGTTGAAGTGGAAGAAAATCACTGCTCAGGCTTTGAACAGGCAGTTTTCCTCCACTTCTCCTGACGCTGACAGACGAGCACCGAAACGTCGTCTTCTGCAGAAGGAAACGAGCGACAGAGATCTGGATTGTTCTCATTTATGTTTACCGGCAGTGCATGTGTTCCTAAATGTGTGTGTATGACATGAAGAGACACGGAGAGTTTGAGATCTGTCGGTGCTGGTTTGCTGTCATCCCTGTTAGCGTGTCACAGCTTCCCAACATCTCTGCTGGCAGATTCTCCGCATACGAAGCTCGGAAATTTTCTCTGCTTCTGTGTTGCAGTGCCTCCTCAGATCATCATCCGGCCACGAGACCAGATCACAGCTCCGGGCCGCACCGTAACCTTCCTCTGCGGGACCAAGGGGAACCCTCCGCCCGCCGTCTTCTGGCAGAAGGAAGGCAGCCAGGTGAGGAGCTGCTGGTCAGGTGTATTGAGGTGAACTCTGAAACTTGACGAGCCTGCCCCTCAGAGACACCTGGCAGAGTCACGCTCAGGTTGCATCCCACAGTCGGAGCACCGGAGCGTCAGGTCTGAGCAACGCGCTCGGCTATTTGACAACAAACTGGTCGTATAAATGCGCCGCATCACCAGCATATGATGAATGTATTGTGTTCTTAGTGCATGTTATGATAGCTTTCGTGCAGGGACAGCATCACTTGGACGTGCACTGACATTCATCCTAAAACCAGAATCAGACTTTGTCAACATTTGTTATAAAAAACAACATTTTCTTGAGTTTTTCTACCTTTTGGCTTCATTGTTTTGCCCAAATAGGCTCCCATTTGCAATCAGTTTGGGAAATGAATTGATGCAACATTTCTGGCTGTTTGACAGGGTGGTGCCATGAATGCAGCCTTCTCTCTGCCCTGAAAGAAATATTCTCCTCACAATGTTGTCAACAAATGCTAGTTCTGCAAATGGACCTGAAAAAAGTGATGGATGGAAATGCAGCAGAGCTCGTTGCACAGCTGCATAAGATGTGTGTGATTGCAGCTTTAATGCAGGAAAGTTCAGAGAGACTTTAGAGCCACGTAAGCTGCCTTTAAATCGCCGTTAGATCAGCAAGGCTGCACAGTGGTTGCTTTAACGGGAAAGCGGGACATATGCATCACAGTTTACATCAACAAAAGAACTAAATTAGTGCGATGGAAGATGACGCAGTCCAGATGCCTCTAATATCACAGGAAAGGAACATGAGTGAAAGGATGGACTCTTCAGGCTCCATCCTGCGACATCAGTGCTCCGGTTTAATCTGATCTGCTTCTCATGCCTCTCTGCTACATGTGGTTCATGATGAGCCCTCATCTCCTCTCTGGGTCCTGCTTCTGACTGTCATCCTTCGCTTTCATCATCCGGAGCTGTGGCTCAGTTCAGAGGCAGTGACTCACGCTCATCGACACCTCGCTTTCCCATCATCCACCGAGCGTATTATTCACCAAAGCATGAGTCTGCACAGGCCTGCACGTCTTCACAAGTGTGTGTGTGTGTGTGTGTGCGTGTGTGTGTGCGTGTGTGTGTGTGTGTGTGTGTGTGTGCGTGTGTCTGTGCGTGCTCGTGCGTGTGTGTGTGTGTGTCTGTGCGTGCGCGTGCGTGTGAGAGAGAGGTGAGGGTTTGATAAGCGCTGCAGCCTGTTGGAATGCTGTGAAAGGCCTGATGAGAGTGCGTGTGTCTGCATGTGTGTGCGTGCGTGTGTGTGTGTATGTGTGTGCGTGCGTGCATGTGTGTGTGTGTGTGTGTGTGCACGTGCGTGCATGTGTGTATGTGTGTGCGTGCGTGTGTGTGTGTGTGTGTGTGCGTGTGTGTGTGTGTGTGTGTGCGTGCGTGTGTGTGTGTATGTGTGTATGTGAGTGCGTGCGTGTGTGCGTGCATGTGTGTAGGTGTGTGCGTGCGTGCGTGCGTGTGTGCGTGTGTGTGTATGTGAGTGCGTGCGTGTGTGTGTGTGTGTGTGCGTGTGTGCGTGCGTGTGTGTATGTGTGTATATGCGTGCGTGCATGCGTGCGTGTGTGTGTGTATGTGAGTGCGTGGGTGCGTGCGTGTGTGTGTATGTGTATGTGAGTGCGTGTGTGTGTGTGTGTGTGTGTGTATGAGAGTGCGTGGGTGCGTGTGTGTGTGTATGTGAGTGCGTGCGTGTGTATATGCGTGGGTGCCTGCAGCAGGGCTCCCAGGTAAAGATTAGAGGGGGGAAAACCAGATTGAAGGAGGCCTGGAGAATGTGTGGGAGCAGGACAACAAGTGTGGGGGAGAGAGATAAAGAGGAGAAAGCATATGAGGAGGAAGATGAGGAGGAGGAGAGGAAGTATGCTGGGAATGATGGGAGGCTGAGAGTGTGCGTGGCTGAAATGTTCTCGGCCGGACTCGTTACATGCGTGATGGAGACGTTTGTGACAGACGGGAGAAGCAGAATTCACCATTCTGGATTCGTTCTTTCTAATGTGGAGATGGAACGTGACGACCATCACGCAGAACCCCGTTTCAGAAGCAGAACCCCGTTTCAGAAGCAGAACCCCGTTTCAGAGGCAGACCCCGTTTCAGAAGCAGAACCCCGTTTCAGAAGCAGAACCCCGTTTCAGAAGCAGAATCCCGTTTTAGAAGCAGAACCCCGTTTCAGAAGCAGAATCCCGTTTCAGAAGCAGAACCCCGTTTTAGAAGCAGAACCCCGTTTTAGAAGCAGAACCCCGTTTCAGAAGCAGAACCCCGTTTCAGAAGCAGAATCCCGTTTCAGAAGCAGAACCCCGTTTTAGAAGCAGAACCCCGTTTCAGAAGCAGAACCCCGTTTTAGAAGCAGAATCCCGTTTCAGAAGCAGAACCCCGTTTCAGAAGCAGAACCCCGTTTCAGAAGCAGAACCCCGTTTCAGAAGCAGAACCCCGTTTCAGAAGCAGAACCCCGTTTTAGAAGCAGAATCCCGTAGCAGAAGCAGAACCCCGTTTTAGAAGCAGAACCCCGTTTCAGAAGCAGTCTGTGTTTGGTTGCAGAATGTCTCGTTTGTTCAACCATCTTTCATTTATTTGGTCTGAAGAAGGACAGAACGCCGTTTGAGAAGCAGAATCCCGATTTCATAACCCCGTTCAGGAGCAACTTCTGCTGTGCAGAACCAGAACCGGCTACGCAGAACCAGCTACAGAACCAGATCTGATCCAGCTACCAAAACCAGATCTGATCCCGTTACCAGAACCAGATCTCGTTCCAGTACCAGAACCTAGATCTGAATCCTGTTTCAGAACCAGATCTGATCCTGTTTCAGAACCAGCTAACAGAACCAGTTCTGAACCAGAACCCCTTTCAGAACCAGAACCAGATCTGATCCAGATACCAGAACCCGTTTCAGAAGCAGAACCCGTTCTGATCCAGAATCCCTTTCAGAACCAGATCCTGATTCAGAAGCAGAACCCGTTTCAGAAGCAGAACTGATCCAGTTACAGAACCAGCCTTCTGAACCAGAATACCGTTTCAGAACCAGATCTGATTCAGAAGCAGAACCCGATCTGATCCAGCTACAGAAGCAGAACGATCCAGTTTCAGAAGCAGAACCCTGATCCAGTTACCAGAACCCCGTTTCAGAAGCAGAACCCCGTTTCAGAACCAGAATCTGATCCAGTTACAGAACCAGAATCCCATTTCAGAAGCAGAATCCAGTTTCAGAACCAGAACCGATCCAGTTTCAGAACCAGAACCCCGTTTCAGAAAAACCCGTTTCAGAACCAGATCCCGATTCAGTTACCAGAACCCCAGTTCAGATCCAGTTTCAGAACCAGATCTGATCCAGTAACCAGAACCCCGTTTCAGAACCAGGTTACAGAACCAGATCTCGATCCTGTTACAGAACCAGTTCAGAACCAGTACCCCGTTTCAGAACGATCTGATCCAGTTTCAGAAGCAGAACCCGTTTCAGAAGCAGAACCCAGTTGCCGCCGTTTACTTCAATTATCTTTCAGCCTTTTTATCTGGTGGACATGTCAACATAAGCCTCCATCCATCCATCCATCCATCCATCCATCCATCCATCCATACATGCATCCATTCTTCCATCCATGCATCCATTCTTCCATCCATCCATCCATCCATCCATCCATCCATCCATCCATCCATCCATCCATCAATGCATGCATGCATGCATGCATCCATCCATCCATCCATGCATCCATCCATCCATCCATCCATCCATCCATCCATCCTTCCATCCATCCATCCATCCATCCATCCATCCATCCATCCATCCATCCATCCATCCATCCATCCATCCATCCATCCTTCCATCCATCCATCCATCCATCCATCCATCCATCCATCCATCCTTCCATCCATCCATCCATCCATCCATCCATCCATCCATCCATCCATCCATCCATCCATCCATCCATCCATCCATCCATCCCTCCATCCATCCTTCCATCCATCCATCCATCCTTCCATCCATCCATCCATCCATCCATCCTTCCATCCATCCATCCATCCATCCATGTATCCATCCATGTATCCAAACATCCATCCATCCATCCATCCATCCATCCATCCATCCATCCATCCATCCATCCATCCATGCATGCATCCATCCATCCATCCATCCATCCATCCATCCATCCATCCATCCATCCATCCATCCATCCATCCATCCATTATCATCCATCCATCTATCCATCCATCCATCCATCCATCCATCCATCCATCCATCCATCCATCCATCCATCCATCCATCCATCCATCCATCCATCCACCCATCACTCCCTCTCCCCTTCCCTCCTTCCTTCCTTCCTTCCTTAATCCCTCCATCCCTCCCTCTCCTTCCCTCCTTCCTTCCTTCCTTAATCCCTCCATCCCTCCCTCTCCCCTTCCCTCCTTCCTTCCTTCCTTAATCCCTCCATCCCTCCCTCTCCCCTTCCCTCCTTCCTTCCTTCCTTAATCCCTCCATCCCTCCCTCTTATCGGGGTCTTTCTCGGGGTCTCCTCCCAGCAGGAGGTGCCTCCCCAGGAGACGTGGTGACCAGAAGCCTCAGCCGCCTCCTCTGTCTCCGTTGGGGGAGTCGGAGGTTCTGCAGGGATCAAAACTGGGAATCAAATCCACAAACACACGAACAAAAGTCAGGAACAAGTTCTGAAGTTACAGAGAAGCGCTGACATCCATCAGAGACGATGATGTCAGCATTAATGTGACCAGCATGGTACCAGCCAAGAATGAAGTCATCCAGCAATAAGCTACGTATCCCAGAGATGAGAATGATTCCTGAAGACGTTTCCACCTTTCCCTCCATGGATGTCCACCCCTTCTGTCCTTTCCTGATTTAAACGCTTGTTTCCGTGGCGGTGTGGTTTCCCACTGATGAGGCTTTGGCTGGGAGGGACTAGCGGTTTCACATGATTGTTGATGATTGTTTCAGACTGGCTTTGCCGGTGACCGAACAGCCGGTGGATTTACCAAATTAAACCTAATCGTCCTTTAATGCAACACCTGACTCACTGACCGCAGTTTCTCTCAAACAAAAACTGCATTTAAAGACTTGTTTTATTTCCATTTTTCATGTTCTTTTACATGACAGTGCAGATTAATTCTGCATGAAGAAGCTTCATACGTTTCCAAATGTCCTGAACCACCAGGCCCTGATTCAGCCATCTATAACCTCCTTTCCTTTTTCTTTCTGAAGCCTCATTCATGGCAGATCGTTGCTGCTGATTTCAGAACGCATGACTGGCTGCAAACACGATGAAAGAGGTGAACATGAGCCTAATGTGCAGGTTTGCTGTTCCTCTGCAGATCTTGCTGTTCCCCATCCAGGAGCCGTCGCAGGCGGGTCGTTTCTCCGTGTCGCTCAGCGGTGAGCTGACCATCACTGACGTGCAGGTGGAGGACTCCGGCTACTACATCTGTCAGGCCATCAGTGTGGCCGGCAGCATCCTGACCAAAGCCCTGCTGGAGGTGGAGAGCGGTGAGTATGACGGGAACCCCACGATGCAAAATGGAGACTGAAAGGCTGCTAATCAGAGATGACGCTGAAATGCAGCCATACCGTCGGCTGCAGTATTTATGAGGAGGGAAATCTGCTGCTGGAGAGCTCCATATTTATGACTCGGCTCTCTGCTTTCCGTCCACGTGCACGTCCTTTCCCTCGCACTGCTGTTGCATGCCCCCCCAAAACTACGCTCAGCTTTAGCAACGTCTTAACAGCAACTTTTTGTGCTTTTAGGGACGAAGATTAAGGGAGAGAAGTCGAGTTAGGACCAGTTTTCCCCGTCTCGTAGTTATTAACCTGATGAAGAGAAATAACCTCCAGAGAGGAGAAAACAGTTGTGAGGAGAAGCAGCTGATGATCGGGTGATGCTAGCTAGCATTAGCTCATAATGCTACGTTACATCATTATAAAGTTTACACAGAACAAAAAAAACAGCACTGTGTCTGCTCTTATGCTGGAAAACGCTATAAAAGGTGGTAAAATCTACTTCTTGAATGTTGGAGAGACATGTGAGACCCCCCCCCCCCCCCCCTTTTCTTTTTTTTTTTTTTTAATTTAGTTAAATTTAATTTACTTATTTATTTTTTACTTATTTTACTTTATTTTATTTTATTTTATTAAGCTTTCCTTTTCATAACATCCTTGTTAATATCTGTGTTTACCTGCTGTACTTGTCATTTCCTTGTCCAGTATTTTATATATTGCTACGTATGAGTTTGGTGACTACACCTGATATGGGGTGATAGGGCTGGGGAGGGATTGGGGGGGTTCTTATCGCGTTGCTCTGTTATTATTGTTGTCAGTTTTTCCTCGTATCTTTTTAAAGCAGATGCCTGGACACATTGTGAAACTGATGTACCCTGCTACGCCGTCTGCGGAAACTCAATAAGAAATTTTTTTTGGGGGGGGGGGGGTGGTAAGATCAGGAAATATAAAGGGATTAAAATTTTTTAAATCTTAAAGGACCGAGTTCCCATCGGTTTTTAGCTTGTATTTCTCACAACTCCATCACTTTAGATCACATTTCTGGTACGCTGCTAACAGGTAAAAGCAGTTTCACACCAAGGACGCCCCCAAGGGACGGCCAGTGGACCCCCCCACAAAAAGCTGACCGCTGCAAAAATGATATTTTTTTCATTTATATAAATGTTTATGTCCTATTAACACGGCGCAGCTTTGCTTATATTTGAATGTCAGAATCTTTATAAGCTAATAAAAATAAGATGGATAAAAATATCAGACCAGAACTTCCATTTTCTGCCATCGCTCTTTTGCCGTCGTCCCCCGCCGGTCTGTCGCTCCTAATTAACTCACCGTTTCTTATGCAAACTCATCCAGGAAGACACATTTGTGTTAAAACAAGTTCCTATATCTCACCAAAATGTTTCTCTTTCGTGATTTCGTCTTTTTTTCAATGTGATGAGATATTTTGACTGGAACTTAGAAGAATCTACTTGGTAAGATTGAAGTTTTTGCAGTGTGTAGTTGAAATTAAGGAAGTTTGCTGCAGATATAATGTCTTATATAGAGGCCCGTTCATTCTGCCTCCTTCATGTGGATATTCGTGGATCTATGACTGATCTAAATATCGTCCAAAGGAGTCGGAGTGATGCAGAAATGTTACTGGTGAGTAAATGCACGAATAGATTCCAGAAATAAGTCCCAGGTTCAAAGAAACAAAAGTTATCCGGCCAGTCTCTGCGGGCGCCTGTTTGACACTCTCCTGGTGTCATCTCATGTAAAACACCAGGGATCGACCGATACAGATTGTTTTGAGCTGATACGATACTTTCTCATCAGCCTCAGCCAATGGCCGATACAACCTGCTGATATTTGGGGTTGAAACTGCATTTGACTCCCAAATTAATATACTGAAGGATACGATGAAAAATAATTTTATTTAATAATTCTTTTAATATAAAAAAGATCAAAGCAGTTCAAATAAATGTATAAAAAACAGTGAACTTTTAAACAAATATGAAATAGAAACATTAAACTTGTAATAAATGATAAATAAAAAGAAAATGCAAATATCAGCCAGCCAATATATCGGTCTGTCCTGATAAAACACCATCATTTGGGTCCATTTTTGTCCCGTCAGACTCACGTTTGCTGTCAGGCAGCAGCAATGAAGCAACAACCTGCACCGTGTCCGGGCAGGAGGTCCGGTTCTGGGAAGCTGTGGGCTCCGTGCACCAACACAGTCCAGCACTTCTCACACATCTGGGATCCGTTAACCTGGAAAGATGCTGCTACATGGCAAAACACAAATGTCTGCAACATTCCCTCCAAACAGAAGCGAATAAACTTCCTCAGACCCTCACAGGTGAAAGCAGCAGCAACACTGCGGAGCGTGTTGGTGTCATCACGGAGCCTCGTCTGCCTTTCTGCGTGTTTTACAGCCATTTCCACAGCGCATCATTTTCCCTCTCTGCTATGCGACGCTTTTCTCAAACCCGTCCCTCACGTGTCCAGCTGTGGAAACCTTTCTGCTGGAAAAAATAAAAAATGCTGCTGTGAAAGTTTTGCTGAAACCAGCACAAACAAAAACATTTGGACTTTTCATGGTCTTGAACGTTCATGTGTGAAATGAATTCACCGTTTTTACACAGTAAAATCAAAACAAAAATAACTTCATCAGAACGACAAACAGCTCATTACAATCAGGAATAAACAGATTTATTTGGTTAAGGTTGCATTTAAAAGACAAACATGTAAAATAAATCATAAGTCTAATCCCCTTCAGTTTGGTATGATTGCATTTATAAATGCTAATTCATAAAAAGCTGTCCAGCTGATGGGGCTGGTAGTTGCATTACATCGTCACGGTGGTTCGATTCCTCATCCTGAGCATGCACGAGGTGTTGGTGCAGCCAGAACTCTCCTTAACTGGACCGGGCCCTCACAAGAACCTGACTCCTGTCTGACCGGCCGGCTTTCTTTCTTTCTGTTTCTGATTTTCTCTCATAAAATGCAGTAAATTGAGATTTAACGCATCTCCTCAGTCAGCTGTGCATGACTCAGTCCTCACATAGCACGTATGTGGTGGGAAAATACTACAGAAAAAGGAAACTGTCACTGCACGCACATGAAGATAGATGATTTCCCACAATCAGCCCGACATGTAAACATCTCCGACCCCCCCAAATCAACCTCAAATTAAAATATTCTTCCTCCCAAATGTGCAAACAGCAGGAGGCCTAATCTGATGTAATCAAAGGGGACAACTGCTGATTGTTTTATGCAAATAACCCAGCTGCAACATATGTTCCCCCCCACCCCTCTGATAAGCAGGGATTTTGTTCAGCTCCGTCTACACTAACCCCGTGTTGACTTCTCACATTTTCACTTAAGCTTACGTTAGCTGATGAAATCAGTTCTCTCTACGACGCCGAATACTGATGATGCATCGTCCACATATACGTGCAAATGTGACGGAGCCGTGTAAGTCCACAAGTTACTGCAGATGAGGGAGGCTGCAGCAGGATGTCCAGATGAACGTGAGCTCATGAGGCCAAGTGAAGACATGAAACTCTGCAGGACATGGACTGTAAAAAGTACGGCCTGCAGACGGAGCGGTGCATGAAATAATGCACGTACCGTTCAGCCGTGACACGTGCTCACTTTTCTCCGTGTGACAGCTCAGAATCTGCCAGCACCCCGTCATGCTGCATGTGCTCTATGTGTGCATGAACACTACATATAAATAACCCCCCCAGATTTTAGCCAAAGGCTGGTTTGCATCAGTGGCCCCAAAGGATGTTAAAAGCAAGTTTAGAAATCAAACATTTACATAAAACAATCAGTTTCTTCAGAGTTTAAGGAAAAGTGACGAGCACATGTATGAGTCAGTCACACAAGCAACACACAATTATTATTATTTTTAATCACCGTTAAAACACTATTTTTTTTCAGTAAATTATAATTTTGTAAATTTTTTATTATTTTTAATTTCTTTATTTTCTTGTTCTTTGAGTTACTGTTGTGATTTGAACCTTTTCTCTAATTGGAGGGTGTGAATAAGTTTGAGGACGACCGAATGAGCTGCATGTCTGAATCACATGTACCCTAACTTTGGGTTGTAACTCTGTCATACAGCTCCCTCAGACCGGGTCCCCCCCATCATCCGGCAGGGGCCGGCCAATCACACGCTGGCTCCCGGTGCCACGGCTCAGTTGCACTGCCACATCATGGGCAACCCCGTCCCCAGCATCCAGTGGGAGAAGGACGGCCAGAGGATCCTGGGAAACGACGGTCGGATCAGCCTGATGGAAAACGGCACCTTCCAGATCACCCACCTCCAGGTGAGGACCAGCTCCGCCTCCGACCTTCATCGTGGACGTGACGCCACACCTTCCTCTCAACTTTCACAGATGCATTTCTCTCTGCGTGTTTGCACGTCGGACTGGATCCAGTTTACACAAGATAAACGTGTTCCATGCGAGAAAACAGCGGCGTTAATTACCAGGAAAGTAAGGAGCACTTAAACAGAGGGCAATTTTACGGTTGATTCAGATGATGAGTTTTTACGAGAGGTGGGGGGCGGCGAGGTGTGATCGCCATGATAATGAGCACACGAGGCCATTAGTGGTCGTTAGCACCATCTGACTCGGTGCTAATGAAATCCATTCTGCCCAGAATTCCCTCCTGGGTGCGAAGCGGCACCTGAGGTCACCGCGGCCTCCCCAAGACTCGGAACAGGCTCGCGCATTAATTGATTGTGGGCTCTCAATGATTAACGATCTCTGAGACTTGTAATTAAATCCTCAATACATCAGCACAAATGAGGAGTGAATGAGCGAGCTAGAGAGACGGGGAGGCTGAGTGAGGGGGGGGGGGGCTGGATGCGGTGGAAAAGAAACAGAAACGGTCCACTTATTAACAAATATCAAATAGAAACTTTAACTTGTAATAAATATGTATATATACAGTGAGGAAAATAAGAACTTGAACACCCTGCAACTAAGCGCAAAAAGTGGCCTAAAATATCGTCTGGCTGATGTTTCAGTCTGTCCTTCATCTGTTTATGAAGGAGCTAGTTTCCATAAACTGAGTGCAGCAGTAATTCCTCAGGAACGATCAGTTTTATGTAGTTTTACAGCGGCAGGCAGCTGGAGAGTCACCAGATAATCTTATCTGGCAGTGAAAACCTGCTGTAGGTGTTCGGACCCAGACTCCTCCTCACCTGGAACACCTCTGCTGGTAGCAGCTGCTTTATTGATCTGATGTAAACCCGAAGGAGCTGCTCCTCATCGAGCTGCTCCTTCAGCTCTGAGCTCAGTTAGTTCATCCTGCTGGTGGAACCGGAGAGGAACGTACACTCACCAACCATTTTATCAGGTCCATCTTACGAGAACCAGGTCGGACTTTCTCCTTCAGAACTGCCTTCATTCTCCGTGTCATAGATCCAACAAGATGCTGGAAACGTTCCTCAGAGGTTTTGCTCCGTGTTGTGACGGCATCACACGACCGTTCCACCACATCCATGATGAGAAGCTCCCGTTCCACCACATCCATGATGAGAACCTCCCGTTCCACCGCATCCATGATGAGAAGCTCCCGTTCCACCACATCCATGATGAGAACCTTCCGTTCCACCGCATCCGTGATGAGAACCTCCCGTTCCACCGCATCCATGATGAGAACCTCCCGTTCCACCGCATCCATGATGAGAAGCTCCCGTTCCACCACATCCATGATGAGAACCTCCCGTTCCACCGCATCCATGATGAGAACCTCCCGTTACACCACATCCATGATGAGAACCTCCCGTTCCACCGCATCCATGATGAGAACCTCCCGTTACACCACATCCATGATGAGAACCTCCCGTTCCACCGCATCCATGATAAGAACCTCCCGTTCCAACACATCCATGATGAGAACCTCCCGTTCCACCACATCCATGATAAGAACCTCCCGTTCCACCACATCCGTGATGAGAACCTCCCGTTCCACCGCATCCATGATGAGAACCTCCCGTTCCACCGCATCCATGATGAGAACCTCCCGTTCCACCGCATCCATGATGAGAACCTCCCGTTCCACCACATCCATGATGAGAACCTCCCGTTCCACCGCATCCGTGACGAGAACCTCCCGTTCCACCACATCATGATGAGAACCTCCCGTTCCACCACATCCATGATGAGAACCTCCCGTTCCACCACATCCATGATGAGAACCTCCCGTTCCACCACATCCATGATGAGAACCTCCCGTTCCACCACATCATGATGAGAACCTCCCGTTCCACCACATCCATGATGAGAACCTCCCGTTCCACCTCATCCATGATGAGAACCTCCCGTTCCACCACATCATGATGAGAACCTCCCGTTCCACCACATCATGATGAGAATCTCCCGTTCCACCACATCATGATGAGAACCTCCCGTTCCACCACATCATGATGAGAACCTCCCGTTCCACCACATCCATGATGAGAACCTCCCGTTCCACCACATCCATGATGAGAACCTCCCGTTCCACCTCATCATGATGAGAATCTCCCGTTCCACCACATCATGATGAGAATCTCCCGTTCCACCTCATCATGATGAGAACCTCCCGTTCCACCACATCCATGATGAGAACCTCCCGTTCCACCACATCCATGATGAGAACCTCCCGTTCCACCACATCATGATGAGAACCTCCCGTTCCACCACATCCATGATGAGAACCTCCCGTTCCACCACATCCATGATGAGAACCTCCCGTTCCACCTCATCATGATGAGAACCTCCCGTTCCACCTCATCCATGATGAGAACCTCCCGTTCCACCGCATCCATGATGAGAACCTCCCGTTCCACCTCATCCATGATGAGAACCTCCCGTTCCACCACATCCATGATGACAACCTCCCGTTCCACCGTATCCATGATGAGAACCTCCCGTTCCACCGTATCCATGATGAGAACCTCCCGTTCCACCGCATCCATGATGAGAAGCTCCCGTTCCACCGCATCCATGATGAGAAGCTCCCGTTCCACCGCATCCATGATGAGAACCTCCCGTTCCACCACATCCATGATGAGAACCTCCCGTTCCACCACATCCATGATGAGAACCTCCCGTTCCACCACATCATGATGAGAACCTCCCGTTCCACCACATCCATGATGAGAACCTCCCGTTCCACCACATCCATGATGAGAACCTCCCGTTCCACCACATCATGATGAGAACCTCCCGTTCCACCACATCATGATGAGAACTTCCCGTTCCACCTCATCCATGATGAGAACCTCCCGTTCCACCACATCCATGATGAGAACCTCCCGTTCCACCACATCCGTGATGACAACCTCCCGTTCCACCACATCCATGATGAGAACCTCCCGTTCCACCACATCCATGATGAGAACCTCCCGTTCCACCACATCATGATGAGAACCTCCCGTTCCACCACATCCATGATGAGAACCTCCCGTTCCACCACATCCGTGATGACAACCTCCCGTTCCACCACATCCATGATGAGAACCTCCCGTTCCACCACATCCATGATGAGAACCTCCCGTTCCACCACATCATGATGAGAACCTCCCGTTCCACCACATCCATGATGACAACCTCCCGTTCCACCGCATCCATGATGACAACCTCCCGTTCCACCACATCCATGATGAGAACCTCCCGTTCCACCACATCCGTGATGAGAACCTCCCGTTCCACCACATCATGATGAGAACCTCCTGTTCCACCACATCCGTGATGAGAACCTCCCGTTCCACCACATCATGATGAGAACCTCCCGTTCCACCACATCATGATGAGAACCTCCTGTTCCACCTCATCCGTGATGAGAACCTCCTGTTCCACCTCATCCGTGATGAGAACCTCCTGTTCCACCACCGTTGGCCGACATTGAACTAACCGTCGTGTTCCAGAAAGCAGCTGGAGATGATGTCATTGTCGGGTCGCGGCCGTTCCGGTATCCAATCAGAAGCGCTGCTCATTAGCATGATAGAGAAGTTGAATGAAGTCCTAATCAGTCGGAGTTACAGAGCTGTTGACCCGCTTGGTTTCGGCTGGTGGTGTTTTCAGTCAGGCGATCGCCGGGCACCGCGCCAGCTCGGCTCTAGGCGGGGGGACTGGAAGTGGCGGTGAATGACCGCAGAAGCGTCTCGTTAAGGTTACACGATTATTACAATATAAAATCGTTAGAAACGGTGAGAAACTGTGAACCAGACTCCAGGCCACGTTCAACGCCACTTAAATCCTCTTTCTTCCTCATTCTGATGCTCAGTCCGAACATCAGCAGGTCGTCTTCACCACGTCCACATGACTAGATGCTGCCGTGTGATTGGTTCGTTTGACATCTGAACAGATGCTTCCGATAAAGTGGCCGATGGTAAAATGACCAGCTCAGATACGTGGTTCTGTCATGCCGATATAGCATCCACATCTCTGCCTATCGATCTCCTGCTGATGTCTGCTCTCACTGGAAACAAGACCTCAGGATACCTGAACTCCTCCATGGGGGAGAAATCCGATCCTCACCCAGCTGCTTTAAACCCGACTGCGAACTGCTCCCGGTCCGCCGAAGGACTCGGCTCGACGAGGCCCGCGGGATCTCACGGTCTGCAGGAGCGCAGGGTCGTAACACCGGACGGGCCACGCTCCAGCTCGTTTTCAGAACAAAAAACATATGCACACCGGATAAATGGATGAAATCTGGTGTTACAAAGCCATTGGAGTGTTTCCCAAGGCACCGCTGGAGAAAAGGTTATTACAGACGGTTCAGCGTGCCGACTTTCAGCTGCCAAATACATTTAAATGAAACTTTATATGTAGCTTACACACTAGATTTATATGCAGAAACCGCAGACTGATCACATTTTCCATCCGACGAGCAACGTCGATACTAAACCGTATCGTCATAAATGTAACGGCAATCAAAAGAAAGCATGAAAAGGATTAAACCCCCCCCCCAAAAAAAGACAATGAAATCAACATTCCCAAAACATTTAACCCTGAAATCATCTGTGGAGTAAGTGGATTTCATCTGGGCCCCAGAGTTGGACAGATGGTCCGTTTGTTCCTCCCATCCTGGCAGTGAGGAGATGCCATTACCCCGGGATCGCTGCCAGACTCGCCCCCCCCCCCCCGCCCCGCTGCCAAGACGTCCTGCACAGACGGGAAGTGTGTGTGTTGCTGTTAAACGGCCGGAATGGGCACGGGGTACAAGACGGGGCCAGCTGATGCAAGGTTAAAACCAAACCGGGGGGGCCAAACAAAGCCCGAGGAGGGCGGGAAGGAGAACATGGACGCAGCTAAATGGATTAGAGGGGGCGGTGATCAGGTTAAAGCAGGAAATCGAGTTCACACGTCGACTTTAAATCCCCGTAAACGTGTGTCACTGCTGGTAATCAGGTTACCTTTCTGCCCCCCCCCCCCCCAAAGACGATGAGACGTGGTCATCGTTTGTGAGGAAAAAAGCCGTCCAAGTTCAAAGAAAAGCTGCAGGTTTGCGCAGCAGAAACACCCCAAATGTCAAACATGCCATCAGCAGATAAATGGGTGGGATTGGGAGCACACCCCCCCCCCCCCCCTCCCCGCTGCCGCCACCGTTTCCCATCAGCCCGTTCGGTGCCCAGAGCTGCTGGCCTTGATTAATAGTCAGGTGTCCCGGCTGTTTATCTCCCCTGCCCTCCACGCAGAGCCCCCGTCCCCCGATCAAACGCTGCCATCTGGGGATCTGCTTCTTCTTCCCGCCCCTCCGTCAGCCGGCTCACAGGTCAGCTGGAGATCGGGTCCTACAGAGGGAGGGGTGGAGCCCCTCGTCCTGCAGGACGCTCTGACAGGCCACTTAGCTCTGAGTGATTCCTCCGTCAGCGTTACCGATGAGCCGTCGCGCAGATCCGCCACTCATTCCTCATCGAACGTTCTGCATAATGCAGCAGCTTTTCACGGGGGGGGGGGGGGGGGGGCAGGCTGGCACAGAGAACGAGTGACTGAGTGCAAACTGAACTACCAATTACAACGTCCCAGCACACACAAGCGGAGTATTTGTAGAGTTTAGTGTAAATAAAAAACTCTGCTGTAAACTCTGGTTGTGGATCTGTGATGGAAGCAAACATGTTTTCCACATGATTTATCACCAAAACCAACATGTGAGAAGAACTTGGACCCTTTCAGTAGATTTTTTCTCCCCTCTTATTCCTATCATTGGTGTAAGTTTCTCTAAATTCCTTTTTTGTGCAGAAATGTCGTCTTTCCAGCGTGTCATAAAGCTCAGCTGGTTTAGCTGCCACATGTACAGAAGCTGATTCGAACCCAGGTGTTCTGACTGTTCGGCTTCCCGTCAGAAAGACGAATGCTTGGTCGATTCTCACGCGCTGAACTCGACCCTTAAATTCAGCGTTCTGGTATCCAGCAGGATGTCGTACCTGCAGTTGTCCTCAAATTATTCACACCCACCAATTAAAAACCAGCTTGCTCGAACCGTTTTTCCAAGATTGCCAAGTTGGCTTTAAAACGAAGGGCTATTAGAAATTTGCAAATCCCCGTGAGATGGCGGCTACAGAGTCCCAAAAAATCAGCAACTGTAAACATTTTCCCCTCAGATAAAGTTTTAAAATGTGACAACTGTTGTGTTTGCTAGTTTACCGTTGCTTTGTTTAACAGTCTGTTTTTCATGCACATTAAAAAAAAATCACAGTGAAGCTTCGGTAAGGGGTGTCCCAATGTGGAGGGGGTGACTTTCGGTACTACCCCTGATGGGGTAAAAAAGAGAAACGAGATTGGGCCTTAAAGGGGCAGTCTGTAAAGATTCCTGACATCTAGTGGCAAAGATGGGTATGTAGGGCCGGACGATTATGGAAAAAATAATAATCACAATTATTTTGATTAATATTGAAATCACGATTAATACACACGATTATTCATTGATTTTTAAATAAATTGTTTATTGAACCACCAAAATTCAACCTCAAATATAACTTAAAAAAAAACAACTGGAAATAAATTAGAAACAAGTAAAGGAATAAAATAATATTAAAACGGTCGTAGCAATAAAAAAATGAATACCCAGTCTACGTGCATTCCTGTTCTATACTGCCTGCAGTTTGCTTCCATAACTCCCCCAGTCTGCACACTTCAGGATTCTCATGGCTTCAGTGATGAACAAAAAATAGTCGCATTTACATGCATGCGGCGTGACATTAATCGCTTTCTTCGATTACGTGTTCTTATGATTGTGAGAAGGCAAAATTGAAATCACGATCAAAATTTGATTAATTGTCCAGCCCTAGTATTGGAAAGAAAAAAAGTTTTTCTTTCAAATGACGTCATATTCCAGCACTGTTGTGAATGTACGGTGGCCGTTTGTGGCCAAAATTCTTCCAGACATGAAGGTGTTTTCATGTGTGAGTGGATCAGTGGTCTCAGGTGCAGCTATGACTGGACTATGAGGAACTATCTTTATGTCTTTGAGGACATTACTGATCCCAAACAGTCTAACTGCCATCAAACAAAGCTGCTACAGCAGTGTGAAAGATCAGAGTTCTCACTTCACTCACATTGTTTTGTCCATTCAGGAACACCGTAGAAAAATGGTGGAACAAATATGGTTCCTCCATGTATGTGTGCCCACCTGCAAGTAGATATAAATGACTCATTTTAATAAAATAAACATATAACAGCTGTTCTAGTGCAGCGATTACACATCAATAGAAACACAGTTTTGAATTATACGTCACATTTTTCTGCCACCGACCTTTGATTTTTGGCACATTGTACCTTTAAGGTGATATCAAAGAATGGCTCCCTGTTAACAGAAAACTGCATCTGGATTTTTCTTTTTCTTTATTATAGGAGAAAGGATGTCCTTCATAAGCAACAGAGCTAAACATTTACAGTTCTTTACAACCTGTTAGATGGAAATAGTTAGATTTTAGATTGCATTCCTGCGTCGAGCTCATTTCCAACCCTGAGTTGCTGTTAGTGGAACAAAACTCGGCCTAGTTTGCTGAGCTTGTCCAGTCCTGCAGTTACCGGCTGCGTTCTCAGAACGGAACAAGACCGTTTATCAGAATATTGCTTCATAACGCCGCCACATTTGACCGCCTGCTTGCCGAGCATCGGCAGCTGTCCTCCTGCACAGAACATCCATCTTTGTTTTCAGGGATTTTACATTTTAAACCCAAGATGAATATTTAGCAAAAAGCCACGAGGATAAAAGCAAAACCTTAAAGCACGGAGACGCGTTCAGAGGCGCCGCTCCCGCGAGTTGTCGCCACCTCGGCGTCACGCTGGGAGATTTCCCCAGCGTAGAGACCCCCAACATCTCCCTCTGTTGTAAGCAATTTCACAGCCCGTCTAGCTTTTGGCTCGCCTCCCCAAAAATGTAATAGCCGGTATTCCCACGCAGACACACACGAGCGTGCACACCCGGCAGGTTTTTCACACACCTCTTAATTACATCTGCTCGTGGCCTGTCCAGAATGCTAAGTAGCTGTTGAGCAGAAAGGACCGAAGCCTCGGAAATCTCTAGACCTCTCGCTGGTCATTAAAATTCAGGCCTTTGATCCGTCTTCCAGCCCCCCCCCCCCCCCCCCCCCCTGCTGTGTAGGAATCAGACGTGGAACATAAAAGCCACCAGCTTGACTTTAGTTTTTCACTTCAAATAGGACCGCGGAGAATATGTCAGTTATGGCAAAATTGAAATGACGGCAATTGACAAAATATCCAAAGTAGAAGCCGCTCATAAAAGCAGCCGGCGTGTCCGTGTTTGCACGACGGTCTCTGCAGTAAAAGCAGCAGAAAGACAAGTTAATTAGATTAATAATTTTCCACACAGAGGTTTTCAGGTGTGTTATTGAAAAGCACGATGCTTTTCCATCTGTGCCTGTACAGCCCACCCATCCGGGGGCTAATCCTGCTCCTGCATGCGGCTCAGTTTTCAGTTCAGATACTCGATGCGATCTGTTGGCCTCACGCCTGCAGAACTCTGAGGTTTCTGCCACGAACCAAAATACGATTCTATAATCAGACAAACAACAACAGAACAAGGAGACAAAAGGCAGTGGCTCTCGCAGAAACATGCTGGCACCAACGGGACCAAAATGGCGCCAAAAGCCCCTGGAAAGCAAAAACCGGCATTTCTGCTTTGATGTGAGAGGATGCAGAGGTGAAGTCACCTGGCTGGCTCTGCTGCCAGCTCCTCATCCTCGCCAGCCTCCTGCTGTTCAGTATTCTGAGCGCAAACACTCTGCTTCAAGAGATATGACATTTAGTCTCAATAACTTGTAATGGATGCATTAACACAGTATCGCGCTCTCGCACGCATCCGCTCTCAACTAATGATCCACATTTTCCCGTTGCCAGGAAACGGACTCTGGAGTTTACACCTGCCTGGCTTCCAGCTCCAGCGGAGAGACGAGTTGGAGTGGAGTGCTCACGGTCAAAGGTAAACTGTCTCCGCGTGATGGAAATCCATGCAAATCACAGCTGTGTGAAGAGTGAGACAGCAACACGGGCATGTTGATGGAATCACAACAGCAAAAGATGCGAGATTAAAAATCAATAAATAGTACAAAATGGAAAAAATTAAGAATATTAAATAAATGAATAAATTAGATTATAAAAACAAATGACATTAATGAAATAAGTAAAATGAATAAAAAATAAATATAAGAAATAATGATAATAAATTAAATTGATTGAAGAAGAAAAATGTATAAAAAATAGCTAGATGAATAAATACATGAATAATAAAAAAACAAAATAAAAAATTTGATTTTAAAAGCAAGTGACCTGAATTAAATAAAATGAATAAAAGATAAAAATTTTAAAAAATGAAAAAGATTAAATAATTTCATTTTAGATTTCAAAAAGAAAAAAGACAAAGTTTGAAATTAAAAGATAAAATATAAAATAAATAGATCAATACCTGGATACATACATAAAAAAATTAATATATTTTTTCATTAGAAGCACTAATCTTGATTTAAAGTCTCAGTTTTATTTAATATCACTGAATCTAACAGTTATAATATCTAATCAGTCAAATGTCAGTAATCCTTGCGTATAAATGAACCTCTGCGAGTGTAATTAAATCACTTAACCTGTGCAGGTCCTGCAGCCGTTACGATGCCGACTGCTCGTATAAATCTCTGCAACTGCATCCAAGTGAAACATGGCCACAGTTAGAGTCTGTAACGGGTGAAAACATGCCAATGCCCACATTAGAGATGCAGCTGAGACACAGTCAGCTGCCTCTGCAGCACCATCAATTCAAGCGCTCTGCGAGACGATGCCCTTTTTACTTTCTGTACAAGCCGTTAGGAATTAGGGCATAAAACATTTCTGGCTGGAGAGATTTCATTAGTGGCACAAAATGAGGGAATAACAAGTTAACAAGCTGTTCTGACGATGCCCTGAGTTGCTTATTTGACTTTTATTGTCATAATCTGAGTTCTAACGGCAGAATTGTGGAGTCTATTAGCAGTAAAAGGCGCTGCTAACAGCAACAACCATGTAAATGTTTCCTCCTGCTTTTCTTCCCTCGCCGTCCAGAGAGCGCCGACTCGTCGGTGGCTCAGGCCGCCGAGCCCTTCCAGCTTCCGGGTCCCCCCCACAAGCCCATCGTCACAGACGTGTCCAAGAACAGCGTCTCTCTGACCTGGCAACCCAACGCCCACGAAGGCGGAGCCGCCGTCACCTCCTACATCATCGAGGCGTTCAGGTGCGTCTGTTTAGTCTCACCTCGCTGGAGCTTCCTCCTGTTCTGTGCTTTCATGCTATTTTTGATCTTTTTACCGCAAAAACAAGCTTGTAATTGGTTCAGTTTGAGGATGTTGAAGCTCCTCCACTCAAACACAGTTTATTCAGCAAAAACAGTTTTGTTTTGTTTGTGTGCATGTTTTTTTATGAGTAAAATCATGTCCTCGTCTTACTGAGTATTAATTCTCCACGTGTGAGTCTGTGGATGGCCAGCCTCTCAGCGTCTGGCACGCACATCCAGCACATGCATTCGTTAATATCGTGAAGATGGCTGCTGTCTGACGCGGTGAAATACGTCACGTATGAGAACAACATACGGGGAAATCTGCCCGAATACCTGATGGAGCCTGAAAAGTCCCAAAGCCGGTACCCATCCGAGAAGTTCCAGACTGGCAATTAACAGTCTGAAAAATGATTAAGAACAACAGCTGGTCACTTCATTAAAGGAACATTCCACCCAAAACTTTATCTTCCACTTCCCCTCATGGTGAGAAAGACTCTGCAGCACTTTTTTAATATCTCAAATGCAGCCGGCGACTCTAAAAATCTACTAAATGACGTCGTTTCCAGTAAATTCTGACGCTACCCACTCAGGACACTTGGATTACGTTGGACGAGCAGTATGGAGGAATATTGACACGTTTTTGTGGACTTTTATGGACCTTTTTGGCTCGGACCCCGGTGAACTCCATTATATGAAAGTTGGGGGGAAACGAGAAGCCTTCCTGATCGCCGGCTGCATTTGAGATATTAAAAAAGTGCTGCAGAGTCTTTCTCACCATGAGGGGGGGTGGAAGATAAAGTTACAGCATTCTGTGGGGGGACTGCTCCTTTAAACATGCAGGAACTGACGTGTCATATTTCCAGATTAAATTAACCGTCTGATTTCTGCAGGTTTGCGTTGAAGCTGGTTCGGCACAAACCTCCTGCAGACCTTCTGCTGTTCTCGGACGGTGGTGAGAGAATCGATGGGACAGAGCTGCAACAACGTGGCCTTATTTCCCGTTTGACAGCTTCGCTTGTCTCTCAAGTCTCTTTTCATTATTCACCACAACAGCAAATGGTTTCATTTAGAGATCGTCGAGGAAGCGCAAACTCGTCCGCACCCAGACGAACTCCGGTCACGTCTCATCTTGTTTACAAGAAGAGAAAAATCCTAGAAAGCCAAAAATAGATCCATGTCTCGCTCAGAGATCTGCATGCATTGGTTACTGTGCGGCTGCAGAGCACATCAGCATCGCAAAACACTGCTTATAGCACAGAAAACACACAGGCTTGAGACGTGGTCACTGATGTGAAATGCAGCCGCTCTTTCTCTGTCTCATAAATGCACGTTTGATGTTCTCGTAATTCATTTCAGTGAGATCTTTCTGATTACGCTGCCTCATCCAGAAATGAATCCGACAGTTAATTCCTGCAAGAAAGCTGAACATATGTGATGTTATAGGCTGAAATAAGCAACATCATACATGTTTGCAGATCAAAAGGGTCTTTTTTCATGCAAAATTATAGACAATCCGTTGCTTTGGCTTCTCAGATGTGTTGAATCTGTTTTTTTTCCTCACAGTATCAAAGGAATTTGAGTCAGTGCAGCAGATGATGTTCACACGGGCAACAAGAGACTCGCAGTCAGAGCCAGAAAGCCCAGAGGCTTTTCATACGAACACGATCTGATTCCATCACCACATCACTTTTCATCAGACAAACATTTGCATTAGAAAATTACAAAAGAAAAACGCTGAGAATAAACTTTCTCTGGTCTGATGTGCTGGAACGTGGCTGTTTATGGTGTCTTCATTACAAATAAACACTGAAACATCTGTAATTACGGTAGCTTAAACATTTATATCACAGATGTCAGCCCAAAGAAATGAATTTCAGCGTCCCACCGCAGACTTTTATGCAGGAAAACCTTTAAACTCTTTTACCTCTGCCATGTGGTAGTTTATAAAAATAACCCTTTCTGCTCATGGTTTACGTGTGTGATATTAAAAATAAATGTTTATGTCATTGCTCTTTCAAATTTGGGCCATTTCATTATTCTTACTGTATTATTAACTGTATTTCAACCATTTGTTTAAAAAAAACAAACAATCTGCTCCAAACCTGAATGCCACAGCGTTTTGTTGCCTAGCAACTGATTTAAATTTCAGTCTACATTTATGTAAGCTTGTGTTGACATCCTTAAATCTCACGAGATTGGGGTTACAGTTAGCCTCATCACTTATATCAGCCTACGGGACCAAATTCTCCAAATGTTTGTTCATGTCCGTGCAGAAGTAAAGCCCATAAAGCTGCTGTAAAATAAACATTCAGACACATTTTTAGTCTGATAAATGATTTTCTGATGACATGTGACATCGAGCCACAACCCATTTTGTTTGGAAACGTAGAACCTTTGGTGGATGTTTCTTTTATACCCAGTAATGACGCCCGTACCTGTTAGAGGACGCTGTCGTTTCCTTTCAGACAGTGAAAATAATCTGCATCATATGTGTGTTGGTTATGAAGGCTGGAACGGGTTTCCACACCACGGGTTTGAGTTCAGGAGAAACGGGGTTTTTCTTTCAGAGGAGACCGAATTTAATGTGAGATGGAGGAGAAATTGATTGATTTGATTCTTTATTTGAACATAAGACATTTAAAAACAAACAAGAAACCAAAAAAAGAAGTACTCCTAAAGAGGAAAAAAAAAAATCGATGTCTTTGTCCAAAAGGAGCGGGAAGAAGCCGGAGCTTATTTAATCCCACCCCTTCCCTGCATAAAATAACACGAAAAAAACACTGAATAAAATTTACTATATAATGATATCAAATATACCAATAACAATAATTGTATCGAGCAACACCAGTTGTAAGAAAAAGACAGTATCGTTTCTATCAATAATCCTAATAGCAATAATATGTCATCATATAATATAATTAATAATACCAATAACAAATACCAATAATTACAGAATTACTACCATTAATACCATTAATTACCATCCTCACAATACCACTACCAGTCCTATCATTATAATCATTATTAATAATAATGATAATGATAAAAAATGATACCAACAACAATAATAATAATAATAGTAATAACATCAACAATCACTACAAACTACAGCTAATAAAAAGTCTCCATTTTCATTCATACTAAGACCATATTTTTATATAATGATTTAAACATGTATGTAAGGAGGTTGCTTGTGTTTGTCCTCCGCTGCTCCACCGTTTCAGAAATGACCATCAGATGACGTTTTTCCTTCTTTGCAGCCAATCAGCAGGCAGCACGTGGCAGACGGTGGCCGACATGGTGAAGATGGAGACGCACACCATCACGGGTCTCCTCCCCAACACCATCTACCTGTTCATCGTCAGGGCCGTCAACGCCTACGGCCTGAGCGACCCCAGCCCCATCTCCGAGCCCGTCAGAACGCAGGGTGAGTGCGGGTCACAGCTGGGGGGTGTTTGGGTCACGGCTGGGGGGTGTTCCTGCACCCGGGTCACAGCTGGGGGGTGTTCGGGTCACAGCTGGGGGGTGTTCGGGTCACAGCTGGGGGATGTTCGGGTCACGGCTGGGGGGTGTTCCTGCACCCGGGTCACAGCTGGGGGGTGTTCGGGTCACAGCTGGGGGGTGTTCCTGCACCGGGGCAGCATCTGAGGAGAGATGCTTTTTTTACCCAGACGTCAGTCCTACGGGTCAGGGGGTGGACCACCGGCAGCTGCAGAGGGAGCTGGGGGAGGTGGCTGTCCAGCTTCAGGACCCCGTCATGCTGACCACCTCCTCCATCCGGGTCTCCTGGGGGGTAAGCGGCTGTTCTCCGTGCTTTCATTCTAGAGGGAAGCTGGAAGGGTTGTTTGGTTTCACCCCCCCCCCCTTGCTCCCATGTTTCCAGGTCGACCGTCAGTCTCAGTACATCCAGGGCTACCGCCTCTTTTACCGGCCCAGCGGGGGGAACTGGCTCCTGCAGGACATCAACTCCCCCTCAGAGCGCAGCAGCGTCCTCACCGGCCTGTCCAAAGGGACGGAGTACGAGATAAAGATCCGTCCTTATTTGGACGAGTTCCAGGGCAAAGACAGCCGGACGCTGCTGGTCCGAACCCCGGAGGAAGGTATCAGACGTGATGTCAGTGAGCTCGGCCCGGCTCGGCCCGGCTCGGCTCGGCCCGGCTTGGACCGGCTTGACCCGGCTCGGCTCTGCCCGGCTCTGCTCGGCTCTGTCCGGCTCGGCTTGACCCGGCTCGGCTCGGCTCAGCTCGGCCCGGCCCGGTTCGGCTCGGCTCTGCTCGGCCCGGCTCGGCTCGGCCCGGCTCGGCTCGGCCCGGCCCGACCCGGCCCGGCTCGGCTCGGCTCGGCTCGGCTCTGCTCGGCCCGGCCCGGCTCGGCTCGGCTCGGCCCGGCCCGGCTCGGCTCGGCTCGGCCCGGCTCGGTCCAGCTCGGCTCTGTCCGGCTCGGCTCGGCTCTGTCCGGCCCGGCTCGGCTCTGTCCGGCTCGGCTCGGCTCTGTCCGGCCCGGCTCGGCTCGGCCCGGCTCGGCTCAGCCCGGCTCGGCTCAGCTCGGCTCGGCTCGGCTCGGCCCGGCCCGGCCCGGCCCGGCCCGGCCCGGCCCGACCCGGCTCGGCTCGGCCCGGCTTCATAATCGTCTCCATAAACTCTTGATTTAAAAACTAAATGGCAGCAGACGTTTATGCCGTCAGCTCGGACTCAGAGACGACCTGCCTGAGTGGCTTAGTCTGGAAAAACATTATTAACTTGCACAGCCCAGATAAACCTGCATCCCCCCCCCCCTACGCTTCGCTTTCATGTTTATTAACTGCTTTTATGTCTTCTCCTTTATTTCCTTCAGCTATGAATTATTTATTTATGTATTTGTAGATGTTAATAAATACCCAGTTTGCAACACACAGGCATGTTGATGAGAAGATATTTATGCTTCCTCCACCTCTCTCAGTCCCCAGCGCCCCCCCCAGAGCTGTTACAGTGGCAACGGTGAAGCTGAGCAACACCTCCAGCATCAGCGTCTCCTGGGAGCCCCCCCCCAGCGAGATGCAGAACGGCGTCATCCAGGAATACAGGGTAAACACCTCATGAGCACCGATTTATGAAAACACGACTCGGAAACACGGATCGCTGCGAAAGAGGATCACGGCCACTAAATAAAATAATCTGTGAAAAATCTCAGACCTGTTTTACCAGAACATTAAAAAAAAAGTTCTGGAAAAAAAATCCTCCAATTATTTTTTCTAATGTTCTGGAAAAGTCAGAGTTCTGTGATCGGGTCCCCGCGGGGCCTTAAAACGTCTTAAGTTTACAAATCTGCATATAATGCCGTAAAAGTCCGTAAATTTGACAGTTGTGGTCTTAAATGATCTTTACCTCCAACAGATTTTCTATCAGCCAATCAGGAAGAGATGTGGGCGGGTCTTTGCGTAGTCGCACCTGTCCGCCTGAGGTTTGCGTGAACATCAAAATGTCAAACCGGTTCCGGATGATAAATGTGGGTACTGATGGCCAAAAGTTCGTATTTAATCTGTTTTTTTTACTTTATCTTTGTAAAGGTAGAGAATCTGTGTTTCTGCCGGTGCGGCTGTGAAACGGGCGATAAATCTGTTCCACGTGGGCTAAAAAGGCTTAAATTGATCTTATTAAAACGTGTAGGAGCCCGTGTGAAGTCAGAGTTTCTTGGTGTATTCTCTTCAGTGGCCGTAATCCTCTTCAGCGTGTGAAAGCTACCGGCAGCGAGGCATTAACTCATTCAGGTCTGGTTCTGTGCATCCAAACAGGTTTGGTGTGTGGGCCGCGGCACCGACAACCACACGCGCTACTTCATCAACAAGACCCTGGACGGCGACGCGCTGTCCACGGTGCTGGACGGCCTGATGCCCGGCGTGCTCTACCAGGTGGAGGTGGCGGCCGTGACCAGCGCAGGCGTCGGCACGCGCAGCCAGCCGGTGTCCGTCCTCATCAGTGAGTCGCTTCTGGTCGGAGGAAACACGCAGATGCAAACAAACAAACAAACAAACAAACAAACCGCTGGTTGCTGAGTTCAACCCTCTGCAGGCGTCGGCACGCGCAGCCAGCCGGTGTCCGTCCTCATCAGTGAGTCGCTTCTGGCCGGAGGAAACACGCAGATGCAAACAAACAAACAAACAAACCGCTGGTTGCTGCGTTCAACCCTCTGCAGGCGTCTCTGAAGCTGATCTTCAGCAGCACTTTCCAGCGTTTCTGATGGTCTTTTAGAGTTTTTCTTCAGAGATCGCCTGTTTTTCCACCATTCAGGATGACGGACAGGATCTTTAGGCACTTTGCGAGCTGCCCGTCAGAAATCTTTTTCCCATTTCATTAGTTGCATCTACAAATAAAAAAAGACCTGTTTTAAAGGCAGAAAATAGAATTTTTGGATCTTTTTCAAAGAGCGGATAATGTGGTGTATCTCAGCATGGATCTCATTACAACGAAATATCAGCATGTTATAAAAACCGATACCGATATTTTCCAATATCACGTTTTTGTTTTGTTTTCTCAGAAAAAAGGTGCTAAACAGGATTTTCACCTCGTTTCTCAGAAAGATCTATACACCATAATCAAAATCAACAAACAAAAGCCCACAAATTAGCGTAAGACAACAATCCAACAAGTGCCTTGAAAACATGAGCTCCTCTAAATCTCTTCATCTGCCCCGGCGTGATGAATAAATGACATAACAGGCCTGATATCACATCTTAATGCCAGTATCGGCCGAACAGTATCGGTATCTCTAGTCGTAATGGGGGGAGGTATGACTGCAGAGATTTGGACTGAAAATCAGCAGCAACGGGTCCGAAGGAGGGATGGATCCTCCCCAGAAGACCCCAACCTCAGCATGATCCCCCCAGTGTGGGAACATCTGGACAGAGAACCGAACAAAAGGCAGAAATCTCCGAAGAAGAGCTTTGGAACGAACAAATATTAAGCTCCTTAGTATCAGAAAAACTCTGTTTTTGCTTCATTTTCTGCACTTTTATTTATGTTTGCACACGTTTCTGTAAATTGTTGCATCTATTTTTTCTTTTCCAAACAGTATAGAAGAAAATCCAGACTTTTGAACACGTGTGCTCTCAGCTCATCAGTTACTGCTCATGTTTTATACAGATTTCATTACATTCACTCTTTTTATGTCGTGGCTTCGCGGTGCAGCAGGTTCTGATACCCACTGAACTGTCAGTAACATTTGGTGGAAACGTTTGTTTCCAGATTAATCTTCTCTTATTCTTCCACCAAACATGATAAATTGAAGTCAGAATTAAAGCTAAATTTAGCCCCGGCTTGTTGCTGTCTGTCCAGAGCTGCCGGCTGAACAGCCCTCCATGCCAGGCGGTGGGGGCGGCGACAGCGGCGAGGAGAGCAGCGTGAGCCTGGCCGAGCAGATCACCGACGTGGTCAAGCAGCCGGCGTTCATCGCGGGCATCGGCGGGGCCTGCTGGGTCATCCTGATGGGCTTCAGCGTCTGGATCTACTGTCGCCGTAAGAAGAGGAAGGAGCTGAGCCACTACACCGCCTCCTTCGCCTACACGCCCGCAGGTCAGCCAGAACCTGGATTCCTCCTTATAACCCGACGCTATCCGTGTCTGCTGACTCAGGTCCAGCCCTGGGGGGGCGGATTCTAGTTTTTGTGGAGTTTTTTTCTCAAGTGAAATAAGAGAAATTGCTGCAGATAAAGTATCTTTGTCGTAAAGCAAGTCTGTGTTCTGCAGCAGTGTCTTTTTTTTATAATAATTCAGATGAAGCTGATCCCATAAAAGTGCATTTTCTCCTGTAAAACATCTGCAACACTCAGTTTCACTCAGTATCTTCTCTTTGTAGATTTTTACTCAGGTCTAAAATCACACTTTTCAGCTGCTGGAGAAACACAACGAGCCAAATATTTTCGTTTTTTCTGAGCCTGTCCAGACAAAAAAAACTTCTGGGGAGTCATTTATGCAGAACTATTGAATATATTTGCTATAAAAATTCAGTTTTGCTGGAAGAAACTGGTTTCCGGGTAACGTATTGGGATGTTGAGCATTGCAACTAAAGCAAAAGAATTGAATTTAAAGGTGATAACTGCAAGTTTAATTCCTCCCTGCCAGCAGGTGGCGGACTAACACTCACTTACTCAGTTAGCATTAGCAACATTAGAGAACCAGCTAACCGTTAGCAGATGTTTAACTTACCGTATTTTCTGGACTATAAGTCGCATCAGTCAAAAAATGCATCATGAAAAGGAATAAACACAAGTCTCACTGGACTATAAGTCGTATTTATTTATTTAAAATAGGGTGATTTTCAGATTTTTCATATCCTACTTGTTCCTGCTAAAAATGACCCGATCAGTCCAATTCCAAAGTTAATGCCTGTAAATGATCATAAACATCATAACTGAGAAAGTTATGATGTTTGAGGATTTTTTACTCCACACAGACAGAACAGCCAGATGCCCAAAATGAACTCCTCTCACTGAGAGGAGGCTATTTTGGGATTTTTGCCCTAGGAGTAGAATATAGTCGTCACAAGCGTAGAGCGCCCTCTTTTGGCGTTTGATGGTAATATTTACTCTTTGGCTCATGTCGGTCAATATGAACTGATACTTAAAAATATGTGAAATTGTATATATTTTCATACATAAGTCTCATTGGACTATGAGTCACACAAGTAGCCAAACTATGAAAAAAGGTGAGACTTATAGTCTGGAAAATACGGTACATGTCCAGGAGGAAAGCAAGCACAACATTTTAGCTCCGGAGCCCCATCATGCTTATTTACTTATTTTATTTTTTTGTTTGTTTGCCTTTAATATTTTTTTTGTTGAACCACAATACAAAATCAATGTCATAATGATCTTTTTTTTTTTTTTTATCTATTATTACTTTTGTCAACTTGAACTTATTTCACTGGCAGCTGATTTTTATCTGTCTTTAATAAAAGGGTGTGTAATGTCTGTCCATAAAGCAGTGAAGTGCCCCTTTTTCATTTAACATGACTTGATTTTTCAATGCTCCTCTGTATTTTTCTTTTCTTTTCTTTTCTTTCTTTTCCTTTCTTTCCTTTTCGTAGCCTCTGATTTATCCACTGGTCCGTTTACTTTAACAAAGAGTGGAAATGAATCACCATTTTGAGCTTGATGAAGAAGAATTGCAGTGTGATTCCCAAAAAGAAAATAATAGAAAGAAAAGAAAAGTGAATGAAATTCATTCGTCATCTCCTTCCAGTGTTGGGAAAAAATCTGGATGAATCAGATCTGCCAGTTTTTCCTTCTTTAACCGTGTTTTTCATCTTGCAGTCGGTTTCCCTCATGGCGAAGGCTCAGGACTTAATGGAAGGTAGGATTTTTAATGGACCTACTTTCTGTCTCCTCCTTTTTTAAATTCCCCCCACGTTTCAGATGTTTCTTTCTGAGCACGTTCGGCTTCTCTCCGCTCGTCGCTGTTTCCATCTGGACTTTCGTTTGCTGTTGCACCCTGCTTTCAATTAATGCCAGAATGTCCCTGCAGGCCGGGGGTGCTGGGAGGCAGCATGGGCAACTACCCGTGGCTGGCAGACTCCTGGCCCACCACCAACCTGGTCCACAGCGGGAAAGAGGCCGTCAACTGCTGCACCGCCAATCACGACACAGCTGAGAGATACTACAACGGTAGGGGCGCCTCTTCGCCGTCATGTTGTGCTTCATAAGTGATGAAATGTCTTAAATCCAGCTTCCATCCACGTGCAGAAGCCGGCATCTCAAACTACCTGAGTCAGACAGAGAAGTACAGCATGGGGGGCTCCACGGAGGGTCCCATCTACAGCACTATCGATGCCACCAGCGAAGACCTGCACAGCTTCACCTACGCCCAGAACGCCTCCACCACTCCCTACGCCACTGCCTCCATCATGCCCTTCACCAGTCAGACGCAGGCACCGGCGAGCAGCGGCGAGCAGCAGGATGATGGACACTGGATCACCCAGCCGGGACCCTCCGGAGCCCAGTATGCACAGCCGGACCGCTGCAGTGGTGAGGCCCCCCCAAAAGAAGCTAAAGTCTAGGTTTTCTCTATGAGACAATATTTCTGGATATTTGTCATCTCAGTTTGACAAAGCCTCTTTGTGAAAGGGATTCTCACATGGGTGTGTGTCGGGGGGGTTGGGGTTCTCACATGGGTGTAAGTCGGGGGTTGGGATTCTCACATGGGTGTGTGTCTGGGGGTTGGGGTTCTCACATGGGTGTGTGTCGCAGGGTTGGGGTTCTCACATGGATGTGTGTCGGGGGTTGGGGTTCTCACATGGGTGTAAGTCGGGGGTTGGGATTCTCACATGGGTGTGTGTCTGGGGGTTGGGGTTCTCACATGGGTGTGTGTCTGGGGGTTGGGGTTCTCACATGGGTATGTGTCTGGGGGTTGGGGTTCTCACATGGGTGTGTGTCTGGGGGGTTGGGGTTCTCACATGGGTGTGTGTCGGGGGTTGGGATTCTCACGTGGGTGTGTGTCGGGGGGTTGGGATTCTCACATGGGTGTGTGTCTGGGGGTTGGGGTTCTCACATGGGTGTGTGTCGCAGGGTTGGGGTTCTCACATGGGTGTGTGTCGCAGGGTTGGGGTTCTCACATGGGTGTGTGTGTCGGAGGTTGGGATTCTCACATGGGTGTGTGTCGGGGGTTGGGATTCTCACATGGGTGTGTGTCGGGATTCTCACATGGGTGTGTGTTGGGGGGTTGGGATTCTCACATGGATGTGTGTCGGAGGTTGTGATTCTCACATGGGTGTGTGTCGGGGGTTTGAGATTCTCACATGGGTGTGTGTCGGGATTCTCACATGGGTGTGTGTCGGGATTCTCACATGGGTGTGTGTTGGGGGTTGGGATTCTCACATGGATGTGTGTCGGAGGTTGTGATTCTCACATGGGTGTGTGTTGGGGGTTGGGATTCTCACATGGGTGTGTGTTGGGGGTTGGGATTCTCACATGGGTGTGTGTTGGGGGGTTGGGATTCTCACATGGGTGTGTGTCGGAGGTTGTGATTCTCACATGGGTGTGTGTCTGGGGTTGTGATTCTCACATGGATGTGTGTCGGAGGTTGTGATTCTCACATGTGTGTGTGGGGGGGTTTGGTTTAAAGGGAAGCCCAAGCAGAAGGCCATGGGTAAAGCCGTCAAGACCCCATCTCTGACCTGGATGGAGGCTTTGCCCCCACCTCCTCCCATCGGAGAGCTGGAGCAGTGTGAGCAGGAGCAGCAGCTGCCAGAGGAGGACGACATGGACATTGGGTGAGAAACACTGCCCCCCCCATCCATGATGGATGGATGGAAGGATGGAAGAGTGAATGAATGAAGGGATGGATGGATGGAAGAGTGAATGAATGGAGAGATGGAAGGATGGATGGATGGATGGATGGAAGAGTGAATGAATGAATGAAGGGATGGATGGATGGATGGATGGATGGATGGATGGATGGAATGATGGATGGAAGAGTGAATGAATGGAGGGGTGGATGGATGGATGGATGGATGGATGGATGGATGGATGGATGGATGGATGGATGGAAGAGTGAATGAATGGAGAGATGGAAGGATGGATGGATGGATGGAAGAGTGAATGAATGGAGAGATGGAAGGATGGATGGATGGAAGAGTGAATGAATGAATGAAGGGATGGATGGATGGAATGATGGATGGAAGAGTGAATGAATGGAGGGATGGATGGATGGATGGATGGATGGAAGAGTGAATGAATTAATGGAGGGATGGATGGATGAAAGAGTGAATGAATTAATGGAGGGATGGATGGATGGATGGATGGATGGATGGATGGATGGATGGAAGAGTGAATGGATGGAGAGATGGATGGATGGATGAATGGATGGATGGATGGATGGATGGATGGAAGAGTGAATGAATTAATGGATGGATGGATGGATGGATGGATGGATGGATGGATGGATGGAAGAGTGAATGAATGAAGGGATGGATGGATGGATGGATGGATGGAAGAGCGAATGAATGGAGAGATGGAAGGATGGATGGATGGATGGATGGAAGAGTGAATGAATGAATGAAGGGATGGATGGATGGATGGATGGATGGATGGATGGATGGAAGAGTGAATGGATGGAGAGATGGATGGATGGATGAATGGATGGATGGATGGAAGAGTGAATGAATTAATGGAGGGATGGATGGATGGATGGATGGATGGATGGAAGAGTGAATGAATGAAGGGATGGATGGATGGAATGATGGATGGAAGAGTGAATGAATGGAGGGATGGATGGATGGAAGAGTGAATGAATTAATGGAGGGATGAATGAATGGATGGATGGATGGATGGATGGAAGAGTGAATGAATGAAGGGATGGATGGATGGATGGATGGAAGAGTGAATGAATGGATGGATGGATGGATGGATGGATGGAAGAGTGAATGAATGAAGGGATGGATGGATGGATGGATGGATGGATGGAAGAGTGAATGAATGAAGGGATGGATGGATGGAAGAGTGAATGGATGAAGGGATGGATGGATGGATGGATGGAAGAGTGAATGAATGAAGGGATGGATGGATGGATGGATGGAAGTATGGATGGAAGAGTGAATGGATGAATGAAGGGATGATGGATGGATGGATGGATGGATGGAAGAGTGAATGAATGAAGGGATGAATGGATGGATGGATGGATGGATGGATGGATGGATGGATGGAAGAGTGAATGAATGAAGGGATGAATGGATGGATGGATGGATGGATGGATGGAAGAGTGAATGAATGAAGGGATGAATGGATGGATGGATGGATGGATGGATGGATGGATGGAAGAGTGAATGAATGAATGGATGGATGGATGGATGGAAGAGTGAATGAATGAAGGGATGGATGGATGGATGGATGGAAGAGTGAAAGAATGAAGGGATGAATGGATGGATGGATGGATGGATGGAAGAGTGAATGAATGGATGGATGGATGGATGGATGGAAGGATGGATGGATGGAAGGATGGATGGAAGAGTGAATGAATGAAGGGATGGATGGATGGATGGATGGATGGAAGGAAGAGTGAATGAATGAATGGATGGATGGATGGATGGATGGATGGATGGAAGAGTGAATGAATGGATGGATGGATGGATGGATGGATGGATGGATGGATGGAAGAGTGAATGAATGGATGGATGGATGGATGGATGGATGGAAGGATGGAAGAGTGAATGAATGAATGAAGGGATGGATGGATGGATGGATGGATGGAAGGAAGAGTGAATGAATGAATGGATGGATGGATGGATGGATGGAAGAGTGAATGAATGGATGGATGGATGGATGGATGGATGGATGGATGGATGGATGGATGGATGGATGGATGGATGGAAGGATGGATGGATGGATGGATGGAAGAGTGAATGAATGGATGGATGGATGGATGGATGGAAGGATGGAAGAGTGAATGAATGAATGGATGGATGGATGGATGGATGGATGGATGGATGGATGGAAGAGTGAATGACCTTTTAAAAGTTTCTAACATAATTGCTCTAAAAGGTTGAAAATAAAGTTTCAGACTCTGTAATGAATCGGCTGCAGTTTAGTTACAAACAAAGAGCTGCATGTAAATGTTAGAAACTAAATGTTGAGGACACCTGAGGCAAAAGTGGAGACCCCGACCCTCCCAGCCCCCCTGTCTCAGCCCCACATCTATACATCCATACATCACTGCTGCGACGTGGCCTCATCTCCAGCAGACAGCATCAAACACGGTTCTCCCGCCTCCGGCCCCAACAACTCGATTATCTCAGTCTTGGTCAATTGCTTTAGTCATTTAGCTGTTTTTCTGTCAACCACTCGCTCTCTGCAACTGTAGAGCAGCAGCACCACCCGGGGGGAAGCTTAACCTCCTGCAGGTTCGCCTATGGACAAAAATCAAGCGCAGTCTGAAAGGACGTCATTAATCTTTAGGTCGCCGTGTTGTTGGGCTCCTCATCATCCACCTGTAAAACTCTCCTTCGTCCGTGTAGCTCGGATGAGGAGTGGTGCCCACCCCTCCCAGAGAGGACGTACCTGATGGAGGGATGCGAGGACGGGCCTTCTCCCCCTCAGAGGAACAACGCCTCCTCTCCGGCCACCTCCTACAGCCACCAGTCGACCGCAACGCTCACCCCATCCCCCCACGAGGACCCCAGAGCCCCCCAAGACCTGCCCCGCCTCAACCAGCAGGAGAGCCAGCAGCTGGCACGGTATGTGAGCCAGTTTTTGACTAAACAAAAGTACCACGGTTACAGTTTCAAAACTTTCATGTTTCAGCTCAGAGAAGTTTCCGTAAAGATTCGCTCAGTCGTCCTCAAAATTATTCACCCCCCCAAATTAAAGACAGAAAAAAGTTGAAATGAGCAAAAGTGATAATAAATTAAAAATCTAAGAAAATCATGACATTGATTCTGATTTTTGGTTCATCAGAAATATTAAAAACAAACTAACAAAAAATAAAACTCGTAAACAAGCATGATGGGGCTCCGAAGCTAAAATGTTGTTGACACAATCACTGCAATCAGGTGTTTCTGCATCGTCCAATCAGACGTCTGCACCTGCTGACAGGTATGTTGGTCCATGTTCATGGGAAAGATGCTCTGATGTGTCTGAGACAGTTAAGTTTTTTCTTAATTATTATTTCCAACTACAGTTCAAAAGCAACATTTTATTTCATTGAATTATAATTTTGTACATTTTTATTTATTATTACACTCCCCGGCCCCAAAAAAAAGTCTCCAACAAAAAACAGGTGAAACCTTTCACATTTGGTTGGAGCCTTTAGCTTTGATGGCGGCAGCATTCGCTGTGTTTCCAGAAGCTTCTGCAATGTCACCAGATTTATTTGCATCCTGTTGCATCAATTTTTTCACCAAGATCTTGATGATGATTGTAGAGTCTGACCACAGCACATCCCAAAGATTCTCAATGGGGTTCAGGTCTGGACTCTTCATCTGCCTTTCCGGCCACATTTCTTCCTGGAAGACGATGGTCCACCATCCTTCCAGTTTTTCTGAATGCGTTGGACTGTTCTGAACCCAGTTTTAGTAGTTTCTGCATCTCCTTAGATGTTTTCACCTCTTCATGCCAATGATCTGACCCTTCTCAGACAGACTAACATCTTTTCCACGACCACGGATGTGTCTTTCCACATGGTTGTTTAGGAAATGAGAAGCAACTCATTGCACCAGTTGGGGTTAAATAACTTGTAGCAGCTGAAAGATAATCGCCCATCATGTAATTATCCAATAGGAGGCTCCGACCTGTTTGCTTAGTTACATCCAGGTGGAGACTTTTTTTTTGGCCAGGCAGTGTAGTTTCCTGTTATGTGAACCACTGTTGTGATTTTGGCCTTTTCTTTAATTGGAGGGTGTGAATACTTCTGAGGACGACTGTGTGCATTCACTGTAGGAGATTTTCTTATTTCAGACTGCCTTGGGTGTCAGGATGGCGTTTTTGTGCTCCTGATGGTGAGGAACATGAGTCTCTGTAGACTGTCGTTGGTAGCTGGTGGAGTTAAATGAGTAACACGGCTCCAGATTAACTCTTTGCATCGGTTGCGCTGCTGTGCCTGACTTTATAATTGAGGTGTGCCGGCAAAAAAAATTGAGGTGCATCAAATTTTCCCCACATGCCGCACATTTTAAGACATGTTAGGGATTGTAATTTTAACATTACCCATGGACGGGGGGGGTCATTCAAGTCCTCGTGAACAAGATTAAGGAAACGGAAAACTGAGCAAAAGTTGTTGAAATCATCTTTGGGAAACTTTGATGTTTCTGCCGGCATCCTGGCTTCTGCGGGACGTCTGAGACCTGATCCCGGTCAGTTTGGGGGATTTCGCACAGTGGGGGGGGTTCCGGTTAAATTACATTCAGCTCTCATCCTTTCCTGTTCATTTGCTTCTGGCTCTGTGTTGGTGATGACAACAGATCACACCCACATATGAGCAAGTCCCACCAAACTCCCACTTCGGGCAAACGTCGGCTCCCGCTGATGCCTGGAAAGTTCCAGAGTCATGGCGGGAATCAGGAACGTGATCCGGCTGCATGAAAAAAAACTTCTCTAAGCCAAATTTTCCCCATCTGGAGACGACATTTAACTCATCCACGTTTTTCTTTGTTGCACTATAACAGGGCTCCTCAATTCATTTTCACCGAGAGCCAAAAAATGTCCTCGCTGCCAAGGCGAGGACGGGGGGGGATTAATACCAGCGGTAACTCCTGTGACATGGCTTTGTAATAAGTACGATATTTCATGTATGATTAATAAAATGTAAAATGTATTTTATGTAATAGTATAATACTTTAATACTTTTATCTTCCGTCCAGGATAAACTGCACTAACAGCCTCAAAATCAGCTCTGCTACATGATGCGTTCATGAACGGTGTAACGGACCCCCCACGAACAACATCAGTGTTTACATAGCACATGATGTAATAAATCATATTAATCATCATGTGACAGCTGAATGCTGTGAAGGCACGTTACATTTCTGATCTTCATCACAGAATCATCATCCATAAACGACTGAAACGTGGTGATTAAAATCCCACCGATGACAGAAAATGTTCATGTTTGTTTAAAGTCCTGATGAAACCGTTTCATGCAGTGGAACGCGTTACGATATCTCTGGTAAAGGTCTTACACTTTGACCATTGAAATATTATCTTCAGTATTCGTGGTTAGAAAGTCGTACTCAACACTTATTTGGTCCCTTGTGCAACCAAAATGGTTCCTTTCTACAGCCATGAGTAATGTAGTGATGTGTTCATGGGAAGGTGCTCTAATGTGTCCGGAAGTTTGGTGTATTTATTTATTATTATTATTATTTTCAACCACAGTTCAAAAACAATAATTTATTTCACTAAATTATAATTTTGTAAATTTTTATTTATTATTAGTTTTATGTTTTATATAATGTTGAATTATATTGTGAATTTAGTATTTTCTTTAATTGGGGGGTATGAATAATTTTGAGGATGACTGTAAGTTCAGTTCAGCCTTTTTTGGAAGATAATTGCTCATGTTCGTACCATGTTTTGGGAAATCATCAACTGAAAGTATCAATAAATCTGAAACTTCCCCAGAGAGGATAAAAAACTAGCTTTAGTTATACAAATCCACCCAAACCCATTTTTATTTACCTGTTTTATGAAAAAGGTAAAAACCTGAGATTTTGGATTCAGATTCACTTCTATAACAAATTTTGACACAAATTTCAGAATCTGAAGAATTTCTAGCTGAATTATGGGGCAGATATCTTAAATTAACTTGGTGTAACAGCTTGATTATTGGACGTCAAACAGCGAAGCTCATGACCGAAGACTAAATCATGGAAATGAACAGCAATGAGGCAGCCTGCAGTTTGAAGCCAGACATGAACGATTCTGCCAGTGAGAGCAGGAAACTTTCACAGCAGATTTCAGCCAGTAACGCGCTGCCTTCCCCCCCTCAGCAGACGGTTGCCCTGCGGTCCCGTGCCAGTCCCCCAGGCGCCGAGCTCGCCGCTCACCCAGTCCAACCCCACCCTCTCCGGCCAACAGCATCACGGCTCATCAGACGTTGGCACGCTGCAGTGCCAGAGTCCTGCCCACCGCTGCCCCCACGGCCCGGGGCCAGCTCCGAACCAAGACGGAGTGAGCGCCACCACGCCCGGTAAGGCCGCCCCCCCCCCAGCAGTCACGATGCAGAATCACAAACGAGATGATGACATGTGAACATGCAGAGATGCAACGGCCTCGTCTGATTGTTTGTTCTTCCTCCTGCTCGTACAGTGCACAGCCGCCCCTCCCCAGCAGACACATGCACCCCCCCCAACCAAAAATCACGAATGAAGAAGAAGGCGTCCAAGACTTCAGCATACAGAAGAGACATCCAAGGAGGTGAGCAGATTTAGCTCAGATTCAGGGCTGTTTTAATGATGATACTGTGCAGACCAGAGATGGATGTGCGATACGGACTAAAATATGTATCACGATAATTCCTCTTCATCACCACGGTAACGATGAGTGACGATAAAATCTATCAGCATAATGTTTGTATCATAAATCTGTCACTAAATTCTGCCCCACAAAGTACGAGAAGCCACTACACTAAATCAGTTAGGTCAAGTAGTGCACCTGTACTGCACACCTGTAGTGACATCACTGTAGTTTCACCTGTAGTGACATCACTGTAGTTTCACCTGTAGTGACATCACTGTAGTTTCACCTGTAGTGACATCACTGTAGTTTCACCTGTAGTGACATCACTGTAGTTTCACCTGTAGTGACACCTGTAGTGACATCACTGTAGTTTCACCTGTAGTGACATCACTGTAGTTTCACCTGTAGTGACATCACTGTAGTTTCACCTGTAGTGACATCACTGTAGTTTCACCTGTAGTGACATCACTGTAGTTTCACCTGTAGTGACATCACTGTAGTTTCACCTGTAGTGACATCACTGTAGTTTCACCTGTAGTGACATCACTGTAGTTTCACAGGTAGAAAAAAAGTGACGAGTGTTTGTCAGAAATGATCGACACCTGAATGCAAACTTTAAAACGACATTAAAAACCAGGCGTGCTCGTTCATGTCTGATCCACAGCAACATTTCAAACATTCCTCTTTCATGATCTTCTCCTGTTAGACCTGCCCCCGCCTCCGGAGCCCCCCCCAGAGGAGAACAGGCTTCAGGGCCCCCCGGGGTGCATGGAGGCCGGCAGCGTGGCAAACGGCACGATGTCATCGCTGGAGAGGAGCGAGTACAGCAGTAATAACCACCAGCGGAAAGGCTCGGGACAGAGACACGCCGACCGTAAGAAGCAGCTGCTCTCCGTGTCGTAATCAGTCGTAATCAGTCGTAATCAATCGTAATCAGTCGTAATCAGTCGTGATCAGTCGTGATCAGTCGTGATCAGTCGTAATCAGTCGTAATCAGTCGTGATCAGTCGTGATCAGTCGTGATCAGTCGTAATCAGTCGTGATCAGTCGTTATCAGTCGTAATCAGTCGTAATCAGTCGTAATCAGTCGTAATCAGTCGTGATCAGTCGTGATCAGTCGTGATCAGTCGTAATCAGTCGTGATCAGTCGTGATCAGTCGTAATCAGTCGTAATCAGTCGTGATCAGTCGTTATCAGTCGTAATCAGTCGTAATCAGTCGTGATCAGTCGTAATCAGTCGTAATCAGTCGTAATCAGTCGTAATCAGTCGTGATCAGTCGTGATCAGTCGTGATCAGTCGTAATCAGTCGTAATCAGTCGTAATCAGTCGTGATCAGTCGTGATCAGTCGTGATCAGTCGTGATCAGTCGTAATCAGTCGTAATCAGTCGTAATCAGTCGTAATCAGTCGTAATCAGTCGTAATCAGTCGTAATCAGTCGTTATCAGTCGTTATCAGTCGTTATCAGTCGTTATCAGTCGTTATCAGTCGTAATCAGTCGTAATCAGTCGTAATCAGTCGTAATCAGTCGTAATCAGTCGTGATCAGTCGTGATCAGTCGTAATCAGTCGTAATCAGTCGTTATCGTGTTAGACGGATCGGACACGGGCAGGTCAGAGTCCGCTCCACGGACTCGCTCTCCGTCCTGACAGAGAGAAGGAAAGAGAAGGCATACTTGTATGACTGAAACACTGTGAAACTAAGATGTGTGGAGTTGTAACCGTGTGAACGGTTTCATGTTCTGCAGTATTTTCCTTCCTGTAAGAGGAACAGGGAACAAACAACTGCAGGCGGGATGAGATGGACCACACAAAAACCTGCTCCGTCCATACAAAACCACGAGTTTGTGGGGCTTTTTCAGTGATAATCTAGAATTTGAGTTCATTTATTTAAAAAGAGACTGTGGATATTGATATACTGTATATAGATAATGTAAGTATGCAAGATTATAGCAAAGCTTATTTCCTTATTTAATCCATTGGCAGGCAAACACAAAGAAATAAAAATAATAATAATAACAAAAACATTAAAATGGTAACGGACGATACTTTTTGTCCCTTAAAAGAAAATCACATAATTGGACAGTGTGCATTTATAAACTGATTGCAAGGGCAATATGAAATAAATGAAACCTGAAAACTAGAGATAGACTGATTAAAATTTTGAATCAGTCTATATATATATATATATAGATAGATAGATAGATAGATAGATAGATAGATATATAGACACACAGACATATATATATATATATATGTATATATATATATATATATATATATATATATATATAGAGAGAGAGAGAGAGAGAGAGAGAGATAGATATCAATATATATAGACACACACACACACACACATACATACATACATACATACATATATATATATATATATATTTATATACATAAAGTCTGTATATTATACCCAGTGAGGTTATCAGCAAACACACTCGACATATTGGGCAGCCAGTATGTCGGTATATCCTTATTGAGAAGCAACTCACTGGAAAGATGTGCTTTTAAAACAATAATAAATTATATTGAAATTAAACAACAAAATGTCTACTCAGAATATTTCATTTGGACATGAAGGATGACGCTAGCTAAGTTTTTAATGTTTATATGAGGATGAATTCAGAAAGGAAAACTCTCTAATCTTTCTTTTATAATCATTTAGTGGCACTGAAATATTTTGATCTTGTAAGAAATAGTCTTGTTTGCAAAAACGATGAGGGAAAGTCAAACTCCTTTTAAACGAGTTGACCGTCCAGTTCTGTCCAAGTCTTCTGGTCTGAAGTCAATGACGGCTGCAGACGGCTGCATCTTTCAGCATGAAGTCGAAGAAACGCCACCTAACTGCTGTTAGAAACCCCTGCCCAAGATGGAGGCCGAGCCGCCGTACGCTACGGGTCCGAAGGCGGCATCTAGTGTTTATATCTATGACTTGATGTGATCAGAAAACATTAGCTGAACTGGGAGTTTGCAGCCCAGTGAAGCAGCTGGTTATGTGCAGGTCCTGTTTTCAGCTTTGCTCTCATGCATGTGACCGACATAAAATAGTTTCACTTCATCGTTGATATTTCAGGCTTCTGAAAAAGCTGCAAGCTCGGTGCTAATGAAAAATGTTTAGCTTCATGCGAGTCGGCAGATTAAGCGTATAAAATGTTGCTTGTACCACCACTGAAACTTTAATAAGCATTGATTTCTCCACTTAGATCTTTTTTCATGGCAGTTTTAACAGCCTCCTTCCTCCTTCCTCATCCTCGCAGATGAAGAAGTGATGGCGTACAGCAGTAAGAGCGGCTACCTCTCCCGAGGTCAGATGTCCAGTAACTGCTCCACCACAGGCAGCTCCTCATCCAGAGGCTCCAGCGGCTCCCGGGGGCTGAACTCAGCCAGGAAACACAATGAGGTATGAATGCAGCCGGCTTCCGGCTCCACGTGCAGAGAGCAGCTTTGTGGAGGAAAACGCGCTTTTACCTCCGATGCGTTTTCATATCTGCTGTTTTCCACACGAACGCTCGTGCAGAGAGCAGCTTGGTGGAGGAAAACGCGCTTTTACCTCCGATGCGTTTTCATATCTGCTGTTTTCCACACGAACGCTCGTGCAGAAGCAGGAGGAGAGCTCATGCTCATGGATCTATCATCTTACAGTGAGAAACAATTAAACGTGCACGCCCACCGCTCTCTCTGGAGTGCACTTCACCGTGGGAGCGCTCCTTTAAATGCACCCCCGCAGTGACAAGCCGGGGTCTTTTACTGCACAGCAAGCTGTGCCAGTCGAATGGAAAGCTCTGCAGGGAGTTTGTGTTAGAAAGACAACACTTACCATGTTTGACGTTACAGCGAGTCGACAGCAGCCCGACGGCCCCAAAGTGGGGGGAGAAACCAGTGAAATCTCTGCGATACAGAATCATTTTCCCCTGGAACCAGATTTAACCGGGAAAAGAAACGTTAGCATGCAGTCGTCCTCAAAGTGAGTCCTCGCCTCCAGGTAAGGAAGGAAAAAATCAGCTGTCAGGGACAAAAGACGAAACTGACAAAAGTGATAATCAATACAAATAAAGAAAATCATGACGATGATTCTGAATTGTGGTTCAACAGAAATATTGAAAACAAACACACAAAAAATAAACAAGTAAACAAGCATGATGGGGCTCCGAAGCTAAAACAATCACTGCAATCAGGTGTTTCTGTAACGTCCAATCAGACGTCTGCACCTGCTGACAGGTATGTTGGTCCATGTTCATGAGAAAGATGCTCTGATGTGTCTGAGACTGTTTGTTTGTTTGTTTGTTTGTTTTAGATTATTATTTCCAACTACAGTTAAAAAACAATAATTTATTTCAATAAATTATCATTTTGTAAACTTTTATTTGTTATTAGCTTCTTCAGTTTCTTGTTATTTGAATTACTGTCGTGAATTTGGCCTTTTCTTTAATTGGAGGGTGTGGATAATGTTGAGGACGGCCGTATGTCATCGCTTGTTGCTCACATATTCATGTAAACCTAAAATTTAAAACTCAAACTGTCACTTTTTTGCTTAATTTAACCTTTTAACTGAGATAATTGTGTGTTTCTGTAGCAGCTTTTGTTGGTTCTTTCAGTGCCGTAGTTAAGTTTAAAGCTGCAGCTGGAGGCGTCGTTCGTTAAGCCCGTGTGTGAGGAGGCGGATGGGGGGGGCCCTGTCAGGGGTCGCGTCCGAACACACATCTGACATGGGAATGTAGCAAAGCAACACTAAAAGTGACAGTCGCAGACATAACCTGCGCTCGTTCACACAGACAGGACGTCCTTGTCTCTCATGGTACCCCAGGTCATCCCCCGTGGAGCAGTAAGGAACACCCCCATCCTCTCCGCCCCCAGCTGACCCTCGCTGGCCTTTTCATGCCTTCCCAGGGACATGAAAGCGTAACCCTTGCTGGTAATAAAGTTTGGCGCGTTTGAACAGGAAGCTGGGTTAGGTTACCCCCCTGCCTGCTATCTCCTGGCCTTTGACACAGGCGGCCAGCCTGGGCGGGTACGTGGGGGCACGTTCTCTGGGTTGCTAAATTGGCTCTGAAGCTGAGGACTAAAGGAAATCTCTGACCGCCACTGGAACAACTGGAACCGAATGTAGACGCCAGAGGACACGAAGCTGGAACCCACCGACACACATGCACACACACACATATACACAGTATATATATATATATATATATATATATATATATATATATATATATGTATGTGTGTATGTGTTGGAGATTTTTCTATTTCACTACCAACATTAATTATAAAGAACCACACATTAGACACGACGGTCTTTTACAGCTTCTGCAGAAGGGAGAGAGAGCTTCTCTTAAGCTGCTCATACAGGTAGAGATAACCAACTCTCTCCGAACTTCTGTGAGCAGAGGCCTGTTTTTATTAAACATAGGTGAGGTCAAGTTGACATTCATTAGAAGGAGTGGTAAGCTTGTGAAGAGGAGTATACAGGACTTATACTTTGATGTGTCCAGAGCAGAGAATTCAGTGACAGGTGCAGACCAGCACAGCTCATTAGATAAAATATGTGAATACCTTAACAGTATGCATATTTGGACGATCAAAAAATTAATCCTATTGTCAAACAAAAGATTTTTTCAATTTATTAGTACTGCTATGTGCAGAAAATACATTAACTTTTGTTTTACAACATCGATGTTAAAACCAAGCCACAATTCTGTGAGTAGTCCAGGACTCAGAGCTGCATTTCAGCCTCACATTAAGACAGTTATGAAGTCATACATACATACATATATATTGTTGTGGATAAAATGTTTCCCAAGAAAGGATGAGAAAGGCTTAGTAGGGTCTGGTGATAGAAGGTCAACACCTCAGATTTATTGACACAGCAGTGACAGCGTACATCCTATACAGAGGTCGAAGACCCCTCTTCACGGTTGACGGCAACCTTTATAGAACAGAGATTTCCCTTGAGACAGGCCAAGATAAGTTTAATCCATATACAGTATGACGCTAAGTTAAGCATAGACCCACCATTGCCCGTATCAGATTTAAATGTCATGTCTTATAATAACATTGTCCTAAGCTCTCTTTACTTGGTAAACACCACCTGCTTTCCTGTCACTTATAAGTGACAGGGACTGTCAATATTGTAGCTTATAAGGATTGGGAAATCCACCACATTCCCCCCTCATTAGGATTTAATCCTAATCAAAAGGAAGACACATCAACTACACACACAAGGTAAAACAACATTGTCATAACATAACAATAGCAGCACATCAGATGAGACGACCCCCGCCGCCGCCGACGATGAAGAGGAAGGCTGATGAGGAGGACTTGGTCGGTGACGTCTCTTGTCGATGTCCTGTGTAGAGCAGGGATGATGCACAGGCCAAAACGCGACGACCAACCGCAACTAACCACCAACACCCCCCCCCGGTCCCTTCCACGAGAGAACCTGAACAACCGGCAGCCCGCAGCACGTGTACGCAAAGCCCCTTAAGATGACCCAAACCCAGAAGCAGCAGCACACGCGCAAAATCACCGCTAGACGGCACGCACCGGACAACAACCACCACTAGGACCATCAAACAACGGCACTGACCGAGGAGGCAAGCAATACCCCTGACTAACATAATCGGGCTCCCCATGAGCCCACTTAAACCACCAAAACCCTGTGGATTGAACCATCTAAGAGGAGCAGATTTAATTAGAATACATGACCATCAAAATTATATCGTCCTAGTTACACCAAAGTAAATTAACCTATATTAACCGAACCCATTGCAAGGTAGCACCATCAACCTCAACACGTTAGGGTAAAATCAACGTAGATCCAACTAAATACATATATACATGTGCAAAACCAACCCCAAATCATAGCGTTTCCTAACCTTACAAAAATCAGATAAGGAACCAGAACCAGGTACCAGAACTACCCATCCAAAAGACAGGAGCGGCTACAACTGAACAACTGACAGGCTACAACTGAACCCCAGAGGCTACTGAGCGCCGATGCCGAAGAAAACCCGATTGAATGGTCAACGGTGGCAGTCATGAACCCACAGAACGACCCACACCCAACGCTCATGACCCAAGGAACGGCAACCGACGTCCTGAGCAGAGACAGCCCCCTGGCCGGCGTACAAGATGTACATACAAGATCCCTTATGGCCTAAGCCCCTTGTAACACGTGGCAACATAACCAACACGGAATCCCCAAAAAGGTAAAAGACCCCTAGAGATCGCCGTCGGCCGCCCCTGGATACCCAAAGGCACAGTACTTTAGCGTGACCGGATGTAAGGTGCTCCAACCCTCTAATGCTCAGCCCATTATACATGGCTGCGTGCCTACTGGGACGAGAAAATGAGGGCAGACCAAAACGAGACCAAACGGGTCTCTCCCCCCCTCTGATCCAAGATCAGAACATAACCCCAAAAAACCCAGCAAACAAGGACGCAAGCCAACACCACCCCGCACCACCGACCAGACGTGCCCAACCCGAACACCGAACAGCAACAGGCAAAGGCGAACCACCCCCCACCGGGCCAGCCGACAGACACCGGCAACGGACCAGCAACCCCCAGAACCCGTCCCCCCCTCCCAACTGCGATCGAAGGGACGCACATGGCAACGCAACCCAACCAACAGAACCTGCCTAATAGGCCACACAGTCCCAACCGCGCACGACAAGGCGAGGAGATGACATGACGCACACAAGCGGGGCAACAGAGAACCATCAGGACGAGGGGACCGACACTGCAGCACGAAAGAAGGGGACGGACAAGTGTGCACATCCCTGCTCCCCTGGACACTCCCAGTTGATCCGGACGGCCGTAGATCTTCTTCCATGGCGGTGCCACACGGGGAGCTCCAACGACGACAGCCCAGGAGAGCAGCCACACATAGATTAGTATGTATGTATGATGTGCAGTCGTTGTCAAAATTATTCATACCCTCCACTTAAAGAAAAGGCTAAATTCGCAACAGCAAATCAAATAACAAAAAAACTAAAGAAACTAATAATAAATAAAAATTTGCAAAATTATAATTTATTGAAATAAGATATTACCTTTGATTTGTGTTTGGAAGTAATCATTTTAAAAAAAGAACAAGAAACAAAACTGTCTCAGACACATCAGAGCATCTTTCCATGAACATGGACCAACATACCTGTAAGCAGGTGCAGACGTCTGATTGGACGTTACAGAAACACCTGATTGCAGTGACTGTCTCAAAGTGTTGCTCAACATTTTAGCTTCAGAGCCCCATCATGCTTGTTTTATTTTTTGTGTGTTTGTTTTTAATATTTCTGTTGATCCATATTCAAAATCAATGTCATGAATTTCAGAGAAATTTTATTACTTTTGTCATTTTCAAATTGTTTCACTGACAGCTGATTTTTTTATAATAATTTTGAGGACTTTATATATACATACATATATATATATATATATATATGATATATATATATATATATATATATATATATATATATATACATACATACATACAGTATATACATATAGAGATATATATGCACTCAGACCAACAGCCGTGCCACATTCAGTCAGGTTGATGCTCAGGTTGAACTTCAGCAGGTCGTCTTCATCACGTCTACATGACCAGATGAGTTGAGTTGCTGCCATGTGATTGGCTGATTAGCGATTTTGTGTTGACAGGTAATTGAACAGGTGTACTGGGACTCATATCGAATCGTAGCAGATGAAATCCAGAGACGAGTCCAGCAGGTTTGTCTGTAAATGCAGCTTCATCACAGCTCACAGATTAACAGCTTGTGCTTGAGGGTGTTTGAGCGTCCTTTAAACCCGTGAGAGACGCCGTCATCGAGTGTTCAGCCTGTTCTCTCTGAATTTGCTGCTCCTCCTTTCTCAGTTCTCACGTTTTGGGCGAACTTCAGGATCAGACGGTTCATTCAGATCTTGTGTGTGTTGTGTTTAGATTACATTGATCCGTGATCTTTACCACGTTAATGAGACATGGCTTCTGTCTTTTAAGGCGATGAGATAAGGACTTCCATGGTTCTGCCAGCGCACCACACCTGGGATGCCTCCATCACCCCCCTCTCCCCCCTCCTCATCTTCCCACCGTGGACACAACAAGCCGAACAAGAGGAGACGCCAACAGTTTCAGGAACTCGCCGCCCTGCAGCGTCACTGCTGGGGAGGAACGAACGGACTCCTGCATTCTGCTTTTTCATACAATTATTTATGAGTTTCATTCTCCCGCCTTCCTTAGTTTGTAAATACCTCCGTCTGTACTGTTCTTTTGTGGACTCTGGATACAGGGAAAGAGACATATATTGTATTTATGAGGATTAAAAAAACATAAATGTTAAAAAAGTGTGTTATTATTATTGAAAAAAGAACGTCTTCTTGAATGTGCCAACTTTTTTTGTCTGTATACTTTCTGGAGAAAAAAGCATTAACTACTGTTGCACTCTTGTTGTGATGGCAAAACAACAGAAATCTGAAGCACAAAAAGTGTTTGCTGGTTGAGAGGGGGGAGGTTGGAAAAGCCGAAAGGAAGGACATCTGTGCCCCCCCCTTCCTGAGCGCCTCCCCGCTGGGACCCCCGCACCCATGTAGTCCGCTACGAACGTGGAATGTCAAACTTTTCTATGTTTCCTCTGGATTCTCTGCAGCAGCGTGCCAGCTGACGGACAGGCTTTACGAAAGTTTGATTGTACCCCCCCTCCCCCCGTCCATCTGAGAGACTGTTTGCTGCAGTTATGAGATAAAAGTTTTCATATACTCCCTAAAAACAAACAAAAAAATGTCTGTGGGCTGACTTTTTGTACTCTTGTTGTTTTGTAAATGTACAATAAAATACATTTGCTGATCAAAGCCTGGAACTGGATTTTTGGGGCGGCATTTTACACGCAGAGGTACGTGTTCCGATTTTGTGACGTGTTTCAGATAAGTTTTATATATTAACCCCACTTCATATCGGTTGTCTTCCACTGAAGCTTTAAAATCTGATATTTGCCATCCTAAAAATCTGAGAAATTGTTGAAGCACTTTCAGGGTTTGTGAAAATTTGCAGCTTTTTATTCGGACCAACCAAAGACTAAAACATAGTATCCGGTCACGTCTGTACAGGTGAAAGGAAGCCAGTTTGGCGTCTCCACCCTTTAAGGACAAGCTGGGCTTCGCCCGGAGTCGCACCAGGTGTAAATTTCAATAAATTAGACAAGTTTTTCTCTCGTCTTTCGCTACAAAAATGTCTTTAAGAAGGCAATAATAGACATAATGGAGTGGATAATTGTTATTTTTATTAAAAAATTAATGAATCACAAAATCATCAATGAAATGTTGACCTTTATGTTGCTAAAACACGTGCGCTGCACTCACGCATAACAGTTCATACAGTATTCACCTTTGGTCTTCTCTGACTCATCACTGACCCTCATCATCATCATCACATGTTCTCTTCTCACCTGCTCTCATCTCATTGTTTTCTCTTCTTTTCCTTCCTAATTTGTTCTCTTCATCACTTGTTCTCATTTTCTCCTCATTTATTCATTTAGAGGTTTCATAAATCAGAAACTGAGCTTTAATTAACCTGCAGTCCCTAAAGAACATCTGAGTCCAGGTCTGAAAAGTTTATGTGTTGTAGTTTTTACAACCTCGTTAAATGTTGTCAGTAGAAAATAATTTGAGTGGAATTGCCCTTTAAGCCAAAACTGAAACAGAAGCTGGGAAAGGAGTTACTGCTAACTTCAGCCTCGTTTTTTATGTTGGGGGGTCAGTTGACTTTCTCATGTTGTTTTTAATGATAAAAAAGCGTCACCGCTGTGATTCTACCTTCTACTTTCCTGCTTAGAGCTGAGGATGTATCTGCTGCTTTCTCATGTTTTCTGTCTCATCATCAGCTGATACTTTAATGTGATGCTTCTCTCCTGCACATGCGCACACGGAGCTGGCAAACTTACTTTAGCATCGTCTGACATCAGATGGGGGGGGCTAATCGGACCTCGGACCTCACACACACACACACTCACACACCAACAGGAGCTAGGCTGGACCTTCGCGCAGTCATGGTGCGTTTAAGTGCTGGTAGAAAGCTGGGTCATCTGGATTTTCATCAGACTTTTTTTTTCAGGAAAAGGTGGTTAAACAGTAAACTCATTCCCGGGGTTGGACCCAAACATCCGGGGCTGAAGCTGCGGGGAAACCGGCTGGCGACGCCACTGGTCACTGCATCATCACTCCTGGAAAATACTAAAACAGGCAAAGACAGGGCTGGTCCAAGCCGTGGGGAAAGTGATTGACAGCCAAGCTAAATGCTAATCGAGCTAATCCGAAGTGAACAGGAATGCAGGAAGATGGACGGTCTAAAGGTCAGACACGCTCTGATTTGCTGTTAACCAGCTAAAAACCGCAGCTGTGCAACTCTGCTACAGGCTGAGGCCTCCTGGGAGCTAGCAGGGAGCTAACTGTTAGCCATGGCTAAAACCAGCAACCAGTCTGCTGCCTGTCAATCAAAAGGACACGCCCCTAATTATGTGTAATTTCAAGATTAAATAACATCTAAACGTATGAGAAAAAAAATTCACCCCCTCACAGTTGACATGAAGGTAAACTTGACCTATTAAACCTAAAATTATGTTTGAACGAGGCTGAGTTTATTTTGCTGTAAACATGTTTATTTCTGCTGTAAACATGTTTATTTCTGCTATAAACATGTTTATTTCTGCTGTAAACATGTTTATTCTGCTTTTTTTTTCTCTTAAAATGTTTATTCTCTGTAACATTTTTATTTCTGCTGTAAACATGTTTATTCCTGCTGTAAACATGTTAATTCTGCTGTAAACATGTTTATTTCTGCTGTACACATGTTTATTTCTGCTATAAACATGTTTATTCTGCTGTAAACATGTTTATTCCTGCTGTAAACATGTTAATTCTGCTGTAAACATGTTTATTTCTGCTATAAACATGTTAATTCTGCTGTAAACGTTTTTTATTCTGCTGTAAACATGTTTATTTCTGCTGTACACATGTTTATTTCTGCTATAAACATGTTTATTCTGCTGTAAACATGTTTATTCCTGCTGTAAACATGTTAATTCTGCTGTAAACATGTTTATTTCTGCTATAAACATGTTAATTCTGCTGTAAACATGTTTATTTCTGCTGTAAACATGTTTATTTCTGCTGCTGTTTGTTATTTAGGGGTGGGTATGTGACAGCATTAGCTTTGTTGTGTTAGTTAAAGCATCATGGTACGCAAAAGAAGGAAGATCATGTCTGAGCAGGTCAGGTGAAGCAACAGTGGATGGAGGTGGACTACACTGTAGCCTCAGGGCCGACGGTACCTTCAGGGCCGACGGTACCTTCAGGGCCGACGGTACCTTCAGGGCCGACGGTACCTTTTGCCGCCTCAGGCATGGCTCACAGGTTGCTGCACACCAGAGGAATCCATCCAGCCTGAAGGAAGTGGAGCAGCTCCACCCTGATAGATGAATTTAAAGCGATCCCAGCGGCTGCATGTGCAGAGCTCGTATGGACATAACTCAAGATACTCAGCTGAAATCAAGTTTGGAGAAGTGATTACTTATGCTCGCTCAGGTTTTCTGCTTTTGTGTGTGGAGGGCGTGTTGTGTTCAAATTATTCAAACTCCACAGAAACCTGTTTAATTTTCAGGCTGTGAGGCGACAAAATGGAGAAAAACTGAGGCAAATACTTCCTGCAGGCGCTGTAATACAGGATGTTTAGGAGGACTGAGACGCATTTCTCCATATTAATATCTTTGTGTCACCAGAGGATACAAAAATAAAGAGTTTTTTATTCCTTCTGCATGTTTGGAACAGAGCTGACTCTCACCAAGGGTCAAGAGAAGTCATAAATCATTTATGAAGAAAAGGTACGACAGGAAAAACCAGAGTGAAGAGAAACGTACGGATAGAAAAGAAGAGGAGAAGTTTGAACAAAGTTCTGTAGGATGATGAATCAAATCAAACCTGATCAGAGGAAGGTGTGTATTTAGAGAAAACCAGCTCGTAAGCAGAACCAAAGCACCCGATCTGTCAAACATGCCGCCGCTTCGGCTGTTCGGCTCTCTGTGGAAGCGACACACTGACGTTTACTGATGATTTCACAGCAGGATGGATGCAGAACTGCTGATCACGAAGACGGCAGACACCATCGGACCAGGAGGACAGAAGTCCCAAACATGGACAAACCACACGGAGACTTCCTGATCACAATCAGACTGAGCTGGAGTTGATCTGATTAGGACCAGACGGGAAGCCCTGAAGTTACCTCCATAAGAGAAAACCTTCGTAGGACAGGACCCCTGGTCTTCTGAGGTGTTTGCGTTACATCATAAATCACACAGGAGTCAGTTTAGCCTTCTTTTCTGCAGTATGCGGGGGTGTTATCCCAGCCAGCTGACCTGAAGTTCTGCATGTAGAGTCTTTGCATGGCAGTTAAAGCAGTCGTAGATGACGTCATCTTTGTGACATCATCCTGCTGGAAGCAGCATCAGATGATGCTCCGCTGTGGTCATAAAAGGATGGACGTGGTCAGCAATGATACTCAGGTGGGCTGTGGTGGTTAAACTGAACTGCTGTTGGTCCAAAGCAGGATGGATCCACGCTTTCATGATGTTTCCAGCAGATTCTGAGCCGAGCATCTGGATGTGGAGCTGAAATGGAGACTCAGACCAGCAACGTTTCTCCATCTTTATTGTCCAATGTTGGCGAGTCTGTGTGAGTTGTAGCCTCAGTCTCCTGTTCTTAGCTGACAGGAGTGGCCCCCGGTGTGGTAAGAAAGAATAGCTGATTATAACCTGGAAACAAAAAGGACAGAATCTCAGCCATGTTTTGGTTTTGCTTTTTTTTTTTTACCCCGTTTTCAGATGTCAGAGGGATTTAACAGGCAAACCACATCACTTACTGGTATTTTAGCAGTAAAACATACGAATGCTGCATTATTTGATGTTTTAAACATGTTCACACTTTCCAGACTGACTCTAGGTCGAGGTTGCAAAGGTTTAACACTGATGTGTTCACATACACAAGAACGTGTGGATAAATGTAAATGTTCATTTTTGGGTTCAAAAAGTGTTGATATGGGCGCAGCATCTTAAAGTGGGAGCTGGTGGGACTACCCCGAGTTTCCGAGTAGGAAATCCGACTTTGACGACGTTCGGGTTGTAGTTCCAACTGGGAACTTGGAAAATCCGACTTCCGAGTTTAAACCGAATGCACCATTAGCCCGAGGGGAGGGGCTCTCAGTTTGAATAGTGTTTACAAACGGAAACAAAGAGGAACTTCGGACTCTACCTTTAAAGAACGTTGTTTACATGTATATTAAACGGCTGAACAGCCGAACAAAAAAGAATCACAATTAAATTAAAGTTGGAAAAGGAGCAGGTAAATCCTCCTGCCCCTCTTTCTTATCACAATTTACTCTTCCTTGCAGTTAGTTTACAATTCACATAAATTAATTTCACAGTATGACAAAAAAGAAAGTATAGACATGCTACATAAGTAAGAAACATGTTACTGATTTTCTCTTCCTTCATAGTTTTTGAATAACGTATCTTTAAATTTCTGCCTAAATTGGAATATAGCTGGTATGTGAACATGAAAAAGCCGTGATGTACTTAACCACCGTACAGACCACCAATATCTACCGTGCAGCCTCTTTTTGTCCCTAAGACTGTACATCATCATGATTTCCCTTTCACCATGTTTGCTTCGGTCCGAAACTGTCACCAGAACTCAGTGAGCCCTGAACTCTGCACGGCCCTCTGATGGACGAGTTTCCTCAACCTGCCGACATAAAGGAAGCATGGGAGTGAAAGCAGAGGAGAGATGGGCCCATGAAGCCTTGTGAAGCTTTTCAGGCTTTTTCTTAACTGTATTGGAAAAAGATTCGAAGCTTCAAAGCCTCATACAGTGGACCACGCCAGTGACATCTGGTCAGTTGGAGTCGTAGAAGCTCCAATCGTTCTCATGAACCTTTATCTTCCAACATAACAGAAATGCAGGCAGTCTTACGCTGGTCTCGTTCGTCCAGTGATCATCGTGCACACATGGAAGCGCTGCAGCATTTTAAAAGTGTACCAGTAATATGGTTCAATGCGTCAGCGAGCCTCATGCCATCCGTCATCACGCAGATTGATCGGGGCTTTGAAGCGTAGTTTCATGCTAGTCATTCACTGGAGTGACGCTGGCTTCGAGGTCTTAGTGTGAAACGTTCCATCTTTAGCATTCGGAATGGATGTTGCTATTTCCATGTAAATAGACCATAAACGAGGCTTTAAGCGTTTTAAACAAATAATTACTACACAAATGTTTGACATCTTCATTTTGGATCGATACCATTTAATTGCTAAAGCACAATAAAATAACTTTTTTGCTTGTTTTAACTGGTGTGTCCACGTGTTACACCTCCTGGAATAAGAAATGCTGTAGATGTTGTGATGGAAACCAGTTCAATAACCAGTTATCATCGAACACAATCTGACCTTCATGTGCTCAAAATGTGTCCTCATCAAACACTTCTGTAGCTTTTGAGCAACAACTGAGCCGACCCCAGAGAGCGATGACCCAGAAACGGCCATGATGGATCCGACTGCTGAAGGGGCGACAAGGGTTATTAATAACCTGCATCCAACAGTTTTATCACTCAGTGGAAAACACAAGTTGCACTGATGGATCCTAAAAACCTCAGATGTGCATCTACTGTAGTTTCACAATGATAAAGATTCATAAGAGAACTGTCTGAAAATGGTGCATTCTTTCATTTCTGCTCCTGTGTTTACATCCAGTTTCATGCCTCTGACTCTTGCAGTATAACCCCCCCCACCCCCCCAAACTCTGCCTTATTGCGGAAGTTTTGCTTCTGAAAGCCTCTTTCTTCCTCCAGCCTCACGTTGCATGGCGCCAGTGTGAGCGCTGTATGCGCTGAGGAGCATGAAATTGGCAGAGCTGTGTTTTCTGAGAGGACCCCCCCCCCCTCCTGCTGTCCACCTGAGACGAGGCATGGATTACCCTCCGGTGCTCTACCAGACTGCCTGGACATACGCAAACTCTTACTCACAGATACACAGTCAGCTGCACACGGACAACCCGGAGTATGTTTGCTCTGCAGGTGCTCTGATCGTCTGAGGGGGGGGGTGATGAAAAGCTGCACAACCCCGGCAGAAACGGAGGGAAAACATTTAAGAGTCTCTTCTTAATTGTCTGAAAAACCCCTTTTACTTGAAAGACCTGACCCTGCACACAAGTTGAATTGTTAGATTTTATAAAAACTTTTTAAATGGGTTTCTCAGGGTGCATCTTTCATGTTACTCTCCATTACACTTCAAATAAATTGGATTCAGCTCAACAAGGTTTCGAGGGTGCTCCAGCTTCAGATCAATGGCATTGTTTGTGAGGACTTGAATAATTCAGCTCAGACCTGATTTCACAGAACAACATTACACCATGGCAGCAGATGGAGTGGATTGCATAGAGTGAGATGGCTCCTAAACTGGATAATTCTGCGTGCGCTCCGATGTTTTCTGGCTCCGGCTGATGAATTATGCAGCTTCACAGAGAAAAAGGGGGAAAATGTCATTGCCAATTCTCTTTGTCTACAATCCCTCGCTTCGTGTACAGTGTGCTGTGATGGAACCTGGTTCAGTTTCTGTACAGCCAACACCACTGTCACCTTTTACAGGTGGCTTGTCCCCCCCACCCCTTCAATCCAAACCATACGGACATTTCCTGGAATGCAGGGCTGGTAAACAACACAGATTTTTATTTTATTTTATTTTTTAAACCCATTCTTTTCCTTGTTTGGTTTTGGTTTAAACCAGAACATACTTTCATGGTGGTGGATTCTCCTGTCACCCCAGTTCCTAAAATCCATGAATACCACTGTACCTCCTGGTCGTCCCATTGTTGTCCCCGTACAGAGAAAATAGCAGCTTTTGTGGACCATTTTCTTCAACCATTGGTCACAGCTTTGCCATCATATGCATAAGACTCTATGGAGTTTATTAAGATGATTCAAGCTATTAAACTCCCTGATGACCATTATTTTTTTGTCATCATGGACATTGAATCATTATATACTAATGTACCTTTTGAAGGGGGCCATCGGGCAGCGATGACCAAACCCCCAGCACTGCATGCATTGTGGATCTCATTGAAATCATCTTGACAGAGAAATTTTCTCTGTGGTTCTGACTTCTGTCTCCAGGTCCCAGGCACCAGCATGGGGGTCAGGATGCTCCATAGCTTCACTTCCCTCTTCTGTGGACGCTTTGAAAGACCACCAGTGCAGCTGCCTTTCATTCAAACTGGAAAAGGTACATTGATGACATCTTCTAGGCTCAGAAGCCCAACTTAAGGACTCCCATCTTTCATAAATGCATACAGTCAACATCTAAACTTTACTATGGAGTACAACACACATCAGATGAACTTTTTGGACATTCTCATGTACAGACATTCCACAGTAACAGAGTGGGTACTAACCTTTACCGCAAAAGCACTGACAGAAATTCTACACTTCATGGACAGTCCTTCATTTTCCCATTTCTCATTTCAACTGCATCCGCCGCATTTGCAGTTCAGATGCAGACTGTTCTGCTCAAGCCTCCGACCTGGAAAAACGTTCAATGCAGACTGAGTGCCTGAACAACACCAGCCTGAAGTCCCCCCAGGTCCTGCTGGACTGTGTGGTCCAGTACAAAGAACTTCACAATATCATTTACAAACATGGCACATCATCCCTCTGACCCCTCCCTCAAATGCTTTTGCACGCCTCCTCGGGTTGTTTAAAAGACCTCCAAACCTGATGCCCATCCGGGCCCACCATCCTCCTGTGACCCCTCCCCATTTCCTCGCGGCTGTTCCCTTTGGGAACTACAGATGTGGAAACTGTTCTCAGTGTAACTTCACACACAAAACATCTATTTTTAATCATCCCGGACTGGCAAGCCGTACAACATCAATGGAGTCATTTCTCCCAGCTACAAACGTGATCTACCTGCTTAAATGTCCATGTGGGCTTGCATATGTTGGAAAAACCATCAGGATTTCAGAACACAGATGAAACATCAGAAATCCAGCGGCTTTGCATTTTCCACAAGCCTCTCTACGTGTCTTCTCTCAGGTATGTGGCATTGAACTGGTCAAGCTGCCGCCACGTGGTGGAGACATCAACTCTCTTATACTTAAGAGATTTTCACTCAAGAGATGCATTTGAGATATTAAAAAGTGCTCCAGAGTCTTGCTCAGCATGAGGATGAGGAGAAGATGAAGGCCCATCATTCTGTGGGTGTACTATCCCTTTAGCTGGTAATGGCAGGATCTTCCAGAGCCCTGTTACGGGTTCTGGTACTGACGGGAGCGGTGCAGCAGGAATCTCATGAGGCCAACACGAACATTTTGTTTGGACCGTCATGAAGACGAGGAATGAAAGAAAGAAAACAAGAGCAAAGGACAGAAAGTAAAACAAGATGGAGATTTACGTTTCTGACCTTCTACCGCGTGACCCAGCACCCCTTACCCTCTGCAGACTTCCCCCTATCCTCCCATCCCTCCCCAAGCGATAAATCACCTCACTCATTCATTCGGCGGGTGTCACGGCCGAAACGCCCACCGGGCCCAGAGGAGGAGGGGGGTCCACGGCCTGAAAGGAGTGTTGAGACACATGGAGAAAAGAGGGATGAAAAGAAAGAGGACGGCCCGCTTTAAGGCCCCGCCCCCCCATTCCTAAATGCAACGCACCAATTTCCATGTTAATCTGAGGTGTGACAGCAGAGATGGATGTCTGTGCCTCTTTGGCTGATGATGTGCACGCATAAGGAAGCTCAGATGAAGCCGTTATTCTCTGGCTGATGATGTGCATGCATAAGGAAGCTCAGATGAAGCCGTTATTCTCTGGCTGATGATGTGCACGCATAAGGAAGCTCAGATGAAGCCGTTATTCTCTGGCTGATGATGTGCACGCATAAGGAAGCTCAGATGAAGCCGTTATTCTCTGGCTGATGATGTGCATGCATAAGGAAGCTCAGATGAAGCCGTTATTCTTTGGCTGATGATGTGCACGCATAAGGAAGCTCAGATGAAGCCGTTATTCTCTGGCTGATGATGTGCACGCATAAGGAAGCTCAGATGAAGCCGTTATTCTCTGGCTGATGATGTGCACGCATAAGGAAGCTCAGATGAAGCCGTTATTCTCTGGCTGATGATGTGCACGCATAAGGAAGCTCAGATGAAGCCGTTATTCTCTGGCTGATGATGTGCATGCATAAGGAAGCTCAGATGAAGCCGTTATTCTCTGGCTGATGATGTGCACGCATAAGGAAGCTCAGATGAAGCCGTTATTCTTTGGCTGATGATGTGCATGCATAAGGAAGCTCAGATGAAGCCGTTATTCTCTGGCTGATGATGTGCACGCATAAGGAAGCTCAGATGAAGCCGTTATTCTCTGGCTGATGATGTGCACGCATAAGGAAGCTCAGATGAAGCCGTTATTCTCTGGCTGATGATGTGCACGCATAAGGAAGCTCAGATGAAGCCGTTATTCTCTGGCTGATGATGTGCATGCATAAGGAAGCTCAGATGAAGCCGTTATTCTCTGGCTGATGATGTGCACGCATAAGGAAGCTCAGATGAAGCCGTTATTCTTTGGCTGATGATGTGCACGCATAAGGAAGCTCAGATGAAGCCGTTATTCTCTGGCTGATGATGTGCACGCATAAGGAAGCTCAGATGAAGCCGTTATTCTCTGGCTGATGATGTGCACGCATAAGGAAGCTCAGATGAAGCCGTTATTCTCTGGCTGATGATGTGCACGCATAAGGAAGCTCAGATGAAGCCGTTATTCTCTGGCTGATGATGTGCACGCATAAGGAAGCTCAGATGAAGCCGTTATTCTCTGGCTGATGATGTGCACGCATAAGGAAGCTCAGATGAAGCCGTTATTCTCTGGCTGATGATGTGCACGCATAAGGAAGCTCAGATGAAGCCGTTATTCTCTGGCTGATGATGTGCACGCATAAGGAAGCTCAGATGAAGCCGTTATTCTCTGGCTGATGATGTGCACGCATAAGGAAGCTCAGATGAAGCCGTTATTCTCTGGCTGATGATGTGCACGCATAAGGAAGCTCAGATGAAGCCGTTATTCTCTGGCTGATGATGTGCACGCATAAGGAAGCTCAGATGAAGCCGTTATTCTCTGGCTGATGATGTGCACGCATAAGGAAGCTCAGATGAAGCCGTTATTCTCTGGCTGATGATGTGCACGCATAAGGAAGCTCAGATGAAGCCGTTATTCTCTGGCTGATGATGTGCACGCATAAGGAAGCTCAGATGAAGCCGTTATTCTCTGGCTGATGATGTGCACGCATAAGGAAGCTCAGATGAAGCCGTTATTCTCTGGCTGATGATGTGCACGCATAAGGAAGCTCAGATGAAGCCGTTATTCTCTGGCTGATGATGTGCACGCATAAGGAAGCTCAGATGAAGCCGTTATTCTCTGGCTGATGATGTGCACGCATAAGGAAGCTCAGATGAAGCCGTTATTCTCTGGCTGATGATGTGCACGCATAAGGAAGCTCAGATGAAGCCGTTATTCTCTGGCTGATCATGTGCACGCATAAGGAAGCTCAGATGAAGCTGTTATTCTCTGGCTGATCATGTGCACGCATAAGGAAGCTCAGATGAAGCCGTTATTCTCTGGCTGATGATGTGCACGCATAAGGAAGCTCAGATGAAGCCGTTATTCTCTGGCTGATGATGTGCACGCATAAGGAAGCTCAGATGAAGCCGTTATTCTCTGGCTGATGATGTGCACGCATAAGGAAGCTCAGATGAAGCCGTTATTCTCTGGCTGATGATGTGCACGCATAAGGAAGCTCAGATGAAGCCGTTATTCTCTGGCTGATGATGTGCACGCATAAGGAAGCTCAGATGAAGCCGTTATTCTCTGGCTGATGACGTGCACGCATAAGGAAGCTCAGATGAAGCCGTTATTCTCTGGCTGATGATGTGCACGCATAAGGAAGCTCAGATGAAGCCGTTATTCTCTGGCTGATGATGTGCACGCATAAGGAAGCTCAGATGAAGCCGTTATTCTCTGGCTGATGATGTGCATGCATAAGGAAGCTCAGATGAAGCCGTTATTCTCTGGCTGATGATGTGCACGCATAAGGAAGCTCAGATGAAGCCGTTATTCTCTGGCTGATGACGTGCACGCATAAGGAAGCTCAGATGAAGCCGTTATTCTCTGGCTGATGATGTGCATGCATAAGGAAGCTCAGATGAAGCCGTTATTCTCTGGCTGATGATGTGCACGCATAAGGAAGCTCAGATGAAGCCGTTATTCTCTGGCTGATGATGTGCATGCATAAGGAAGCTCAGATGAAGCCGTTATTCTCTGGCTGATGATGTGCACGCATAAGGAAGCTCAGATGAAGCCGTTATTCTCTGGCTGATGATGTGCATGCATAAGGAAGCTCAGATGAAGCCGTTATTCTCTGGCTGATGACGTGCACGCATAAGGAAGCTCAGATGAAGCCGTTATTCTCTGGCTGATGATGTGCACGCATAAGGAAGCTCAGATGAAGCCGTTATTCTCTGGCTGATGATGTGCACGCATAAGGAAGCTCAGATGAAGCCGTTATTCTCTGGCTGATGATGTGCATGCATAAGGAAGCTCAGATGAAGCCGTTATTCTCTGGCTGATGATGTGCACGCATAAGGAAGCTCAGATGAAGCCGTTATTCTTTGGCTGATGATGTGCACGCATAAGGAAGCTCAGATGAAGCTGTTATTCTCTGGCTGATGATGTGCATGCATAAGGAAGCTCAGATGAAGCCGTTATTCTTTGGCTGATGATGTGCACGCATAAGGAAGCTCAGATGAAGCCGTTATTCTCTGGCTGATGATGTGCACGCATAAGGAAGCTCAGATGAAGCCGTTATTCTCTGGCTGATGATGTGCACGCATAAGGAAGCTCAGATGAAGCCGTTATTCTCTGGCTGATGATGTGCACGCATAAGGAAGCTCAGATGAAGCCGTTATTCTCTGGCTGATGATGTGCACGCATAAGGAAGCTCAGATGAAGCCGTTATTCTCTGGCTGATGATGTGCACGCATAAGGAAGCTCAGATGAAGCCGTTATTCTCTGGCTGATGATGTGCACGCATAAGGAAGCTCAGATGAAGCCGTTATTCTCTGGCTGATGATGTGCACGCATAAGGAAGCTCAGATGAAGCCGTTATTCTCTGGCTGATGATGTGCACGCATAAGGAAGCTCAGATGAAGCCGTTATTCTCTGGCTGATGATGTGCACGCATAAGGAAGCTCAGATGAAGCCGTTATTCTCTGGCTGATGATGTGCACGCATAAGGAAGCTCAGATGAAGCCGTTATTCTCTGGCTGATGATGTGCACGCATAAGGAAGCTCAGATGAAGCCGTTATTCTCTGGCTGATGATGTGCACGCATAAGGAAGCTCAGATGAAGCCGTTATTCTCTGGCTGATGATGTGCACGCATAAGGAAGCTCAGATGAAGCCGTTATTCTCTGGCTGATGATGTGCACGCATAAGGAAGCTCAGATGAAGCCGTTATTCTCTGGCTGATGATGTGCACGCATAAGGAAGCTCAGATGAAGCCGTTATTCTCTGGCTGATGATGTGCACGCATAAGGAAGCTCAGATGAAGCCGTTATTCTCTGGCTGATGATGTGCACGCATAAGGAAGCTCAGATGAAGCCGTTATTCTCTGGCTGATGATGTGCATGCATAAGGAAGCTCAGATGAAGCCGTTATTCTCTGGCTGATGATGTGCACGCATAAGGAAGCTCAGATGAAGCCGTTATTCTCTGGCTGATGATGTGCACGCATAAGGAAGCTCAGATGAAGCCGTTATTCTCTGGCTGATGATGTGCACGCATAAGGAAGCTCAGATGAAGCCGTTATTCTCTGGCTGATGATGTGCACGCATAAGGAAGCTCAGATGAAGCCGTTATTCTCTGGCTGATGATGTGCACGCATAAGGAAGCTCAGATGAAGCCGTTATTCTCTGGCTGATGATGTGCACGCATAAGGAAGCTCAGATGAAGCCGTTATTCTCTGGCTGATGATGTGCACGCATAAGGAAGCTCAGATGAAGCCGTTATTCTCTGGCTGATGATGTGCACGCATAAGGAAGCTCAGATGAAGCCGTTATTCTCTGGCTGATGATGTGCACGCATAAGGAAGCTCAGATGAAGCCGTTATTCTTTGGCTGATGATGTGCACGCATAAGGAAGCTCAGATGAAGCCGTTATTCTCTGGCTGATGATGTGCACGCATAAGGAAGCTCAGATGAAGCCGTTATTCTCTGGCTGATGATGTGCACGCATAAGGAAGCTCAGATGAAGCCGTTATTCTCTGGCTGATGATGTGCATGCATAAGGAAGCTCAGATGAAGCCGTTATTCTCTGGCTGATGATGTGCACGCATAAGGAAGCTCAGATGAAGCCGTTATTCTCTGGCTGATGATGTGCACGCATAAGGAAGCTCAGATGAAGCCGTTATTCTTTGGCTGATGATGTGCACGCATAAGGAAGCTCAGATGAAGCCGTTATTCTCTGGCTGATGATGTGCACGCATAAGGAAGCTCAGATGAAGCCGTTATTCTCTGGCTGATGATGTGCACGCATAAGGAAGCTCAGATGAAGCCGTTACGCTGACAGCACGGTCGCTGAAGGCAGCAGGTAGATCGCTGCGTGGGCTGAGACAACATTTAACATTTAGGAAACAGCTCCTAATGATCAGCATCGGCTAAAACGGAGATCAGGGACATGTTTGGAGAATCTGCCCCTCGCTCTGAAAATCAGCCCAAGACACAGTTGTTTTGTTCTGATGGAAATGGACGTTAGTGACGGTCTGATGTGTGTGTGTGTGTGTTGGTCTGGCTGTGTGAGTAACACTGAAGCTCGTCACCCATATGGCTGTTATTGATTTCCAGTTAATTGAATGATTACCACTTTAGCATGCAGCACCACAGCTAACTGCTGCTGTCAGTCATGGAAACGTGGCTCAGCCACCTGAGCTGCTGCCAGCCTGACGGTGTGTGTGTGTGTGTGTGTGTGTGGGTGTGTGTGGATGTGTGTGTGCGTGTGTGTGTGTGTGTGTGTGTTCCTCTACTTGTGACATTGTGAGGACCATTTTGTGCTTTTAACCAACAAAGTGGGGACATTTTGGCCGGTCCTCCCTAAAAAAGTCTAAGAAAAACCCATGTTTGAGGGTCAAGATTTGGTTTTAGAGTTTCGGTTACAGTTTTTGGTTTTGGTTTGGGTTTGTAGGTTTAGGCAATCAGCTGTGATTGTTAGGGTTAGGGTAAGGGGCTAGGGAATGCATTATGTCAATGAATGTCCTCACAAAGATAGAAGAACAAGGATGTGTGGAGTGTTAATGTCACACAAACAGCCAGCTGAGCACAGTTTCCTCTGATAAACTCTTATTAAAAGGTTATATATCTTAGATATACTTTAACCCCTTAACCGCCAGCTGCCATTTGGTAGATTAAATCTTCCAGTGATTCTTATTCATTTTATTTCAAATTTGTGGAGATAAACCCTCCAGCACCAACACTAACACTAAACGTTACAGTTTCAAGTTTTTACTGTTAATATGTTATTAATAATGTCTCAAGCATTTGTTAGAACACACAAATTCCTCAGGAAAGACGATTTTGTCTTGTTTTTCTCTTTGTCCCAGCTTTAAGGGATTAACACTCACATTATAGTGGAGTGCTATCATGTGTATATACTCCTGAACACAATCTTAAGACCACAAAGGAAAGTACACGGATTCACGTTTCGCATTGGAGGATCGAAACCAGGTTGTAAGTAGAGCTTCAAATGCAAAGAGAAAGAAACAGGACCAAATTGTAAAAAGTAGATGCACAGAACTGAAAACTGCATTCACACGAAAACAGGCTGTTCATCAACGGATCAAAGGTTTAAAGGATAACTTCCTTTTTTCTTATTTTTTCCAACATGGACCTTATTTCTACTCACTGGGAAAATTTCGGCATCACTTTGACTCCTTTGGACGATATTTAGATTAGTGACCCTTTGGAGTGCATCCATACGAAGGGAGAGACGGGGCGGCCTCTCTATAAGACATTATCTGCAGCAAAACTCCTTCATTTCATCAATGCTTTAAGTCAGTGTTTCTCAGTCCTGGTCCTCAGGGACCCCCCCTGCTGGTTTTCAAGATATTCCTGCTTCAACACACCTGACTCAGGTGAAAGGCTCGTTAGCAGCTTGTAAAGAAGTTGATGAGCAGTTGAGTTGATCTGAAGCAGGTGTGGTGGGAATGCATGCAGGGCGGGGTCCCTGAGGACCAGGATTAGGAAACCCTGCTCTAAGTAAAATGAACGAACGAATGAGTGCTATGGTCCTGAGAGTTCAGAGTTTCAGGGATTGGTGAGGTTGAATCCCTATCTGGAATTTCTTGTAAGTTCTCTCCAATATTCCACAATAAAAGCCTTACGATTGGAGGCAGACCCGTCACAGCATCTCCTCAGAGTAACAGCAGCATTCGATGTCTAGGGTGACATTTTTAATGATTCAGGTTTACGCTCCTTTCAGGATGTGAGAGACACCTTTTCCTTGCCACCCTCTTCATTCTTTTTTTATTTGAAAATTAGACATGCTCTTAATGCACACAGTATTCCCATGCAGCAAGCTTTATCAGTTCACCCTCTTTACAATGTGATTGTTACACAAAGAAATAATAACGGCTTAGTTTCCAAATTGTACTCTTTTCTCCATGATCTTCTCTCTCTGGTTTACCCCTGGACAGGTTATGGAGGAATGATCACCCTGCTTTCGATCCTGATTTCAAGTGGGAGCAGGTCTGGGGAAATACCCCGACCATCAGCAGATTCACTTTAACTACGTCCACAGAACCATCTCACTGCACGTAGGCTACATTCGATGAAACTGATAAACAACCCGTCTGGCAGCCGTTGCAGTTTGAATTCTCCTGGTGCTTTTATTCACACGATGTGGGGGTGTCCCCCGGTTGAGCGGTTCTGGATTAATGTGGCCTCTCAACTTTCAAACGTAACTTCTGTGACTATCCCAGTAAACATCCCAGTCCTGCTGTTGAATGATGTATCCGGACTGGGTCTGTCCAGGCGATAAACACTTGCTGGTATCACGGATGCTAAAAAGCTGGTTGCGTTGCGGTGGAAGCCCCCCCACTCTCTGGCCCTCAAACACTGGATTCTTACTTTTTTAGATGTTGTACTCATGGAGATGTCAACTGGTAGAATTAATGTTGCAAAGGAATCCACACTAAACAACGGGCGATCGGCGGCCACCTCACTGAAGGACCTGTTAGAATGAAATCTCCATCCTGTCCAGTTATTTTTGTCCCCTGTGCAAATAATTATGTGCTTAATGCAGATTCCCTCTATACTACGGTGTACAATACATGGGTTTGGGGGGTGGGCGGGTGGTGGCATGCATCTAATGCTTATTTCATTTTATTTTCTTCTCTGTTTGTGCTTCAGTAAATGTTTTTGGTTAATTCGGTGGCTCTCACGATCTGAACAATATTGCTGTTCTAAGATGTTGCGTAATCTACGCTTGAGATGGACAATACTGTGACATTGATGGTGTGACATCGATCCTGAGGAGAGTTGAGGGAATTGCTGAGGCTGGCTTTGGCATGTTGCTATTGTGCTCTATCCACATGCTGCTGATTTAAACCCTATTTTACGTGTATACACAGTGTGTATGTGTATGTGTATATATGTGTATGTGTGTATACATTACATACATGATTGTATAGTTTTTTTTATATGTATGTATGTGTGTATATATATATATATATATATGTGTGTGTCTGTGTGTGTGTGTGTGTGTGTGTTATGTAAAACGTGTTACATCTTGTTTACTTTGAGTTATTCAATTAATAAAATAAAAATTGATCACAAAAAAAAAGGAGTTTCATGGATTGCGGTTTGTTGGTGTCCGGGTAGCGAGCTGCTCTTATCAGCTGTGCTGCAGCAGCGTGCATCAGGGAGGGAGCGCCGCCTGTAGAGTAGAAAAGCCCCCCAACAACTAACAGAGGGGTAAATCTGGACTTACAGGACAGTGGCACTTGTTCGTTCGTTCGTTCGTCTTAAACGAGACGTGACCGCGCCAAAAATCCGGAGCAGTTGTCAGAACGGAACAGTTGCAGGAGGCAGAGGTGGGAACTGTGGAGTCACCACGTCTTTCTCATGTCATGTATTTGTTCTGAACCAGGTGAGTCCAGTTTAATTCACCTGGTTCAGGAACAAATGCATGACATGAGAAAGACGTGTTGGCTCCACAGTTCCCACCTCTGGCAGGAGGTCGGCTGCTCGATTGCAAAGTCTGGAACAGTTTGACGCAAACGGTGGGGTGGGGACAGGACCTTTTCTTCCGGGGTGGGGAGAGGGCTAGAGTTATGCGGCTGTTTGCACCACGACCTGGTGACGAGGGTTTCGTGCATAAAACGTTTCAGAAAACAACCGTGAGACCACGCAGAGTTGTCGGACCCCTGCAACGAGAATCCAGATTGTTCAAGTCTCGTTCATTTGAGGAAACCGGAGCGGGCCCAGACTTGTGGGTGTGAACCTGCTGCAGGGAACCTTCTAAACCCAGCAGGACCCCGCCCTGAAGGACCAGGACTGAAGATCCCTGCTGTTACGGCTCCAGCCGCCTGCTCATGGTGCTCCACCTGTCTGCCTCCTACAACCAGCAGCTCCTGTCCGGTGTGCCCCCCCCCATCCTTTTTCTCATGTCATTTATTCCATTTCTATAGCAGAAACTTCTGCATCCAGCTGGATGCCCAAATGCTGTAGATACAGAAGCAGGACATCAAAACAAGGCTAAAAACATGAACATATAAACACATGAGAGCTACTTAAAGAGGAAAAAAAGGTTCAGAAGGAAAAGCCTGCACCAAAAGATGGGATCTGAGCACGGTTTTAAAAGACGTAAGAGACTGAGTTGACCTGAGTTTGAGGGGGAGTGCGTCCCAGAGGCGGGGGGCAGCAGCAGAGAAAGCAGCACCCCTGGAGTTGCACCTGTCTCTGTACTTCCAGAAGGGATAAAGAGGATGATCTGGGAGATCTGGGAGGGACGTGGCGGGACAGTAACGAGATCTTGACTGAACCCTGGAGCAGACAGGGAGCCAGTGAAGACCGGCGGACGGGGACATGTGCTCATAGCGGCGGCAGCATCCTGAACAGCCTGAGGACGCTGTAGCATCGTGTCACAGATGTCAGCTACTCCTTCAGTCTGTCAGCGGGACATGACGTTCTGGGGTTCCTTCCTCCGTGATGATTTCACCTCGTCTTCCTTCATGCGGGCTTACAGCTGCCTGGAGGGACCTTCCAGATTTTATAACAGTCCTGTCACTGTGATGTAAGAACTTCTGCATTTGTGGGGAGAGCTGCTGTTTGCTGTTTGCTTGTTCAGTTTCAGACGTGTAAACAAACCTTGAATGTGCCGTAAAAAGCTTCTCCCTCCGGTTTGCAACATGAATATTTAATCCACTGCTTTGCCAAAATCGTGGCTGTGACCATTTTCTCCTCATGGTCGACTCCGTTTGTGGTTTCGTAATCTGTTTGGCTCGATACCCGGTGGTATCCTATTACTTTCATGGCTGCAAACAGATCTCTATTGTATTTTCTGAATTCAGGCGCCAATACAATAAATGGATCAAAGGAAACACCCGGGGCTTGAAGAATGAAAAATGGTGGATTCAAACATCCATCCTCCTTTAACTGATTCATCCTCTTCTCAGCAACAGGGGTTTGGACCTATCTGAGCTCCCATTGGGCAAGAGTGGGAATAGCCAGCATCTACATGTAATTCAGAATAAGCCATTAACCTAATAAGCATGCCTCTGCACTGTGGGAGGAATCCCACACAGGAAGGCTTGTAAATCCCACAGAAAGGCCCCAGCAGAGGTTTGAACCAGCCGATGTCTCACAGAGGGGACAGCTAACCACCGTGTCTCTCCAGGATTTGGATGTGATCTCACCGCTGCAAACATAAACACATGTTGCACATAAATGCCACAAAGTCCAGGTAGATGAGCGGGTACGGCAAAGAAAGCGCCCGCCAGTTAGACTTTTAACCCATTCATGCATGAATTCATTCACAATTCTATAGAAACAGCATAAATACGGGACAAAAATCAGGAAATGACAAAAAAATAAAGATAAAATAAAGATATTAAATAAATTAATAACTGTCACAAATTTGCAACAGTAGCGTCGTTCATGTTCCAGTGAGCTGCAGCCATGATCAGGCTGATCGGCTTCACTGAATCCTGAGGAACATCAAAGTCAAACGTTTGTCCCTCAGTGAAGAAGCGAACTTTAATTCTTCCCTCTCACTGTCAGGCATGTTGAATATATTTGTGTTGTCACTTACAGTCGTCCTCAATACTAATCAGACCCTCCCATTACTGTACAGAAGGAAGAGAGTCAGCTGTCACTGAACTAAGTTGAAACTGAACAAAGAACTGCAATAATACATAAACAAAGTTATGAAAATCATGACATTAATCAACAGAAAAATTAAGAACAAAAAAACCCCCAAAACAGATAAAACACGTAAACAAGCATGATGGTGCTCCGTAACTAAAATTTTGTTGAGCAACACTTTGATTCAATCACTGCAATCAGGTGTTTCTGTAACGTCCAATCAGACGTCTGCACCTGCTGACAGGTATGTTGGTCCATGTTCATGAGCAAGGCGCTCTAATTGGCCAGAGGCAGGTTTGTTTGTTTTTTAAAAGATAATTATTTTCACTGGAACTCAAAAGCAATATTTTATTTCACCACATTATGATTTAGTAAATTTTGGTTTATTATTTCTTTCTTTAGTTTCTTGTTATTTTAATAGCTATTGTGAATTTAGCATTTTCTTTAATTGTAGGGTAATAATTTTGAGGACGACTGCACAGCAGCTATGGCCATAACTGTTGTTGTTTGTGATAAGATGATCAGCTACGTACGTGCTCATCTTCATGTGTTGTATGAAAACATGTTCCCTAAAATGAATAAATAGACATAGTGGCTCCAGAGGAATGGTACATAATAAAACGGTTATAACTCCGAAAGGGAAACAAAGGAAGCACTGCCTGTCCAACAGTCACCTATTTTATTCCTTTAGCTTTGATTACAGCAGGATTTATTGTTTCAACAAGCTTCTGCAACATGATGATGGGATGGAAGTCTCCTCCGGTACAACCCAAAGATTCTCAAAGGGGCTGAAGTCTGGTCTCCGTGGAAATACTTCCATACCCGTGAGTCCCCGTGAATCCTGGTGCTGCCACGCTGGAATGCGGCCGTGAAATAACCTGCTGGTTCAGTACATTCAGGTATCAGCCGACCTCATGTCCGGGGACGTAAACTTGCTCAAACTAGACCTGAGCAAGTGCTGCAACCCCAGATCGAGACTGTCCCCTCAGGCTTGTACGGTGCATCGCTTTCTCTTTACCCTGATGCTCCCATCACACTGGAACAGGGTCAATCTGGACTCATCAGACCACATGACCTCCTTCCATTGCTCCAGAGCCTTTTTTCACCCAATTGACTTCACTGACAACTGTTTTTATCTACATGTTATAATCGGGTCGGGCATCGAGTATCGACGGGAACCGGGACTAACTCTCCGATTCCCCCAGAATCGTTCAAATTTTAAAATTTCGATTCCTATTTTCAATGCCCAGTCAGCCAAATACTATAGAATCCACCGGAGGCAGAACGTTTGTTAGCACTGAGTTTCTGGTACAACCAATAACGCTGACGCACACGGCACAACTGGGCGTCGTTTTTGCTATAAAAGGCGAGTTTTTAGACCCTCTGATAACTTTCTTTTAATAAAACTGCTAGTGATAAGTCCAGTGACACTTTCTGGTCTTATTGGAGACTTTTGAGAGCGACGTGAACGAACGTTTCGTTTATTGCGCGCTCACGCGACCCATCCCCGCCTCATAACACACTAGAGCTGCAGGAGCTGCAGACACGCAGCAGCAGATGTTCACCTCCGCTGCACGAACCAGACTGAAAATAAAACTCAGAACTGATCATCAGATATCAATTCCTCTGAATGAAGAATGTGGACAAACACATTTGATTTAAAGTTCTGTAACATGCAGTAGACTGTTAATTAGAAAGCAGCCAGTTTAACAACTAAAGTTCTTAAAATAGTGAACTTTAACCTGGTTTATTTACGTTTGACCAGGGATCATTTTTATTTTTTTCAGTTGAAATGCAATTAAATGCCTTTGGTAACAACATAAGTAGAGCTGGAGTTTAGTAATATGAATGTCCGTGTCTGTTATTTGCTTTAGTTCTCCACAAAAAAGAAAATGTCCACTTTTTTTACCCCGCCCCTAGAATCGACAATCGATAGGTACCGGAATCAAAAGAAGGGACTTAAATCGGAATCAGAAACGTTAAAATTCAAACGATGCCCAACCCTAGTTATACAGCTGTTTAGTCCCTAAAGGTCCCTTTAAAGGCACATTCCACCCACAGAATGATGTAGCTTTATCTTCCACCCCCCTCATGGTGAGAAAGACTCTGCAGCACTTTTTTAATATCTCAAATGCAGCCGGCGATCAGGAAGGCTTCTCGTTCCCCCCCAACTTTCATATGATGGAGTTCACCGGGGTCCGAGCCAAAAAGGTCCATAAAAGTCCACAAAAACGTGTCAATATTCCTCCATACTGCTCGTCCAATGTGATCCACGTGTCCTGAGTGGGTAGCGTCCAGAATTTACTGGAAACATCATTTAGTAGATTTTAGAGCCTAAACAGTACTACATCAGTACTACATCAGTACTACATCAGTACTACATCACATCACATCTGCGAGCACGCCGATGCGCGTTCATGAAACTACGGAAGCCGCGGCAGACGAGATCACGCGTTCTCTTTTTCTTTCTTTCTTTGTTTTAAATCAATATCAACCCCTCTTGGACCCTCTTGTGTTTGTCTGCAGCTCTGTCGCTCTTAGCAAAATGTAAACAGAGAATTTCTTCTTCTGCGCTTGTATTAACGGCAGAGTAGGCTCTGAACGCCGAGGCCTCTGTAGATATTCTGAGATATGAAAAAAGTGCTCCAGAGTCTTGCTCACCATGAGGGGGAGTGGAAGATAAAGTTACATCATTCTGTGGGTGGAATGTTCCTTTAAATTGTTTGTGGGAATGTTCTTTGACTATGAAACATAGCAATGAGTTCTTCAGTGATTGCCGGGATCATCATCCTCCATCATCGCGCAGGAGTAAAGTGCTTGTGCTGATGTGTTTAGCTTTTCTCCAAACATGCTGTATATTCTGATCAAACATCTCCACTTTGATCTGGTCTGTTTGTCTAAATCAGGGGTGTCCAAAGTCGGTCCTCGAGGTTCGCCATCCTGCAGGTTTTCTTTTCCTTCCTGCTCCAACACACCTGACACAATGAAATGAATCTAACAGCTGATGACATTGATGGGCAACTCCGGTCCTGGACCCGGCATCCTGCAGGTGTTAGGAGTTTCCCTGCGGCAACACACCCTGTGGTTTTTACAGAGCTTCACATTAGCTCTGCACAATTACCCACTGATTGGAGTCAGGTGTGTTGCAGCAGGGAAACTCCTAATACCTGCAGGATGCCGGCCCTCGACGACCAGAGCTGGACATCCTTCCAAAGAACATTGTTCCAGAAGTCTTGTGGTTTGTTCATGAAACCTGAATACGTCCCAAACCAGCCTCACTGGTTCCGTCTTCTTCTAACTGGACTTCAACATTCAAAATGCAAACTGAGGCGGGGAGAGTCTGAGATGTGTCTGTAGTTTTCTACCTGAACTTTGGGGAATTTAGTTTGGAAATTCCATTGTAATCTTTCTCAGACTGATGCGCAGCAATTATCACTGATGTTTTTCCTGCTTGGCATCGTGCTAACACCCACCTGAATGCTGCAGACCAGCAAACTATCAAACTTCGGTTTCTATAGAAAGGTGCGCACACATCCAGTCCTCGAGCTACTATCCTGCAACCTTTAGAACATACAGATGTGGGCATTAAAAGTTCCTCCTTTTTCTGCCAGAAGTGGCACAGTAATAGTGCACTATCACTGCACTATTACTGCACTATCACTGGCTGAACGATTTGTCCCGTGAATACGGCATCACGTACGGTGCCCAAACTTGGCGTGTGGAAACGTCCTTGTTCCGGACGTTCGTTTATGCTCTGAAATCGTTTCCCCTGGCACACAGGTGTTTCTCTGTGAGACTGAATTAGCAGACACGTCGCTGGTAAGCGGCTGGCAGTCGGCTGAAAGGGGAACTTTTTCGTGCCCAGATCTGTACCTCGTCTAACACACCGGAATCAAACGGCTGATCGCCCCGTGCATGTCATTCAGCTCAGCAGAGGCTGGTAACGAGCCGTTCATTTGATTCAGGCGTGTTGGAGGAGGGACGCAAACCAAAATGTGCAGGAGAGTAGCTCTGGAGGACCGGACCTGGGCACCCCTGCTCTAAAGGCTGCAGAATAGTAGCTGTTAAGGCAGGGGTGTCCAGCTCCGGTCCTGCAGGTTTTCTATGTCACCCTGCTCCAACATTCATGAATCATTGTGCAGAACTTCAGGGGACTTTTGGATCATTTAATCTGAGTGTGTTGGAGCAGGAAGGGAAAGAAAACCTGCAGGACAGCGGCCCTCGAGGACCGATTTCGGACACCCCTGTCTTGGATGTGTGTCTTTCTTTTTTCTTTTTTTTTTTTTTTTTTTTTTTTTTTTTTTTTTTTTTTTTTTTTTTTTTTTCCTTTTTTTTTTTTCTTTTTTTTCTTCCTCCTTCCCCTTTTTCCTCTTTTTCTTTTTTCTATAGAAGTGTTCACACTGATAAATGATTGGCAGCACCTGCTGCTGCTGACTCTGTAGAGATGGTGAGTTTAGACGCGTGTTAGATAAAAAGTGACTGTGTGATATGTGTCGATGTTCCTCTCAGGCCGTATTTACCTTATTTCCATGTCCTGTCATGAAAAAGCGTTGTCATAGAAAGAGGATGTATGCTTTTGCTTTCGCATGACTGCAGCTACATTGAAAGACGCGCAGACTGAAAGACGGGCATGCTGTAAATCTGTGTGTGTGTGGTTTCAGGCCATGTCTAATATGGGTCAGTGGCTCGCGGACATGCTATATAAAGCTGGTATTTTGGCGGAGAACAAAATCTGTGATGCATAAATCCCAGGAGTAATGTTCCCTGTTCATGCGTGCGCGTGAGCTAATTAGACAAGCAGACGTACAGTAAGGTTTGATTTATCCTCCTGTATGGGAGCCTGTGCAGCATGTGTGGTCTGAACCGTCAGCGAGTGTGGGGAAAGCATATGGGCTTCAGTTAAGGAGACAGATGAAGGATAATCCCTTTGGCAGTCCAACACACACACACAAATAATCTATCACTTTCAGAGTACAGGCATATTGTGAGTTAAGCACAGATTAAAGCTTGATTTTCCTGTTTGAAGGCCATTTATTTTGTACTTATTCATGTTTTTCAGCCTTCTCTGACCAGACCGTCTGCTCCACCGAAGCTAAACGTAACTGCAGATGTTGGGAATTCAAACTTCCTTTTATAATTTTGGACAAAAACAGCATAAATCAGCCTTTATTGTCTTCGTTCTTTTCAGATTCAGTAATTATAGAGCGGTTTTGGTTCCTAGATGTTCTCAACTAAATTCAAATCTTTCCTGTGCAGCTTTTTGATAAAATGCACTGGAAAAACTTTTTAGTGCTTCAGATTTACTGTTTGGTTGATCAAAAAACAACCAAATGCAAGACTGAGATGACTTTAGGGGGGGGGGAGGGGGGGTAAAATAAGTATGTTGTGCGTGTTACTGGTGCACGACAAACTGCCATTGAGGAAGCCATTAATCAGATTTAGTTGAGTAGTCAAAGCTCCTCTGTAAGATGCATCTAAGCCGAGCTTTGACCCAGACATCAGGAAAACATGAGGGGGGGCACAGGAAGGTCAGAAATCACACTTCATGTGTTGGTTTGAACAACATGATGAAAGGTTTAATCATTCTGCTCAGTGAAACGGACCAGATGAGCTCCGATCAGCCTTCCTGATCAGCACGCGCCTGAAATGGCTGCAGGGATCGACTCAGATCAGGCCCAGAGACATGGAGGTTCCATGCCCCCCCAGAAAAGATTCCAGACCATGTTCCAGACACGCTCACAGATGAGCTCCGATCAGCCTTCCTGATCAGCACGCGCCTGAAATGGCTGCAGGGATCGACTCAGATCAGGCCCAGAGACGTGGAGGGTTCCATACCCTCCCCCCCCCCCCCCCCCCCCCCGAAAGATTCCAGACCATGTTCCAGACACGCTCACAGATGAGCTCCGATCAGCCTTCCTGATCAGCACGCACCTTAAATGGCTGCAGGGATCGACTCAGATCAGGCCCAGAGACATGGAGGTTCCATACCTCCCCCCCCAGAAAGATTCCAGACCATGTTCCAGACACGCTCACAGATGTGGAAGAACTGCCTTTCTGGTCAGGTGCATCAAGGCTGTCGCCCCCTAGTGGTGTGGTCCAGTTCTGGTCCAGTTCTGGTGGTGTGGTCCAGTTCTGGTCCAGTTCTGGTGGTGTGGTCCAGCTCTGGTCCAGTTCTGGTGGTGTGGTCCAGTTCTGGTCCAGTTCTAGTGGTGTGGTCCAGTTCTGGTCCAGTTCTGGTGGTGTGGTCCAGCTCTGGTCCAGTTCTAGTGGTGTGGTCCAGTTCTGGTCGAGTTCTAGTAGTGTGGTCCAGCTCTGGTCCAGTTCTAGTGGTGTGGTCCAGTTCTGGTCCAGTTCTGGTGGTGTGGTCCAGCTCTGGTCCAGTTCTAGTGGTGTGGTCCAGTTCTGGTCGAGTTCTAGTAGTGTGGTCCAGCTCTGGTCCAGTTCTAGTGGTGTGGTCCAGCTCTGGTCCAGTTCTAGTGGTGTGGTCCAGCTCTGGTCCAGTTCTAGTGGTGTGGTCCAGCTCTGGTCGAGTTCTAGTAGTGTGGTCCAGCTCTGGTCCAGTTCTAGTGGTGTGGTCCAGCTCTGGTCCAGTTCTAGTGGTGTGGTCCAGTTCTGGTGGCGTGTTAGACTCAGACAACGGTCAGTTCTGGTCCAGTTCTGGTCCAGTTCTAGTGGTGTTTTAGACTCAGACACCGGTCAGTTCTGGTCCAGTTCTGGTCCAGTTCTAGTGGTGTTTTAGACTCAGACACCGGTCAGTTCTGGTCCAGTTCTGGTCCAGTTCTAGTGGTGTGGTCCAGTTCTTGTAGTGTGGTCCAGTTCTGGTGGCGTGTTAGACTCAGACACCGGTCAGTTCTGGTCCAGTTCTGGTCCAGTTCTAGTGGTGTTTTAGACTCAGACACCGGTCAGTTCTGGTCCAGTTCTGGTCCAGTTCTAGTGGTGTGGTCCAGTTCTTGTAGTGTGGTCCAGTTCTGGTGGCGTGTTAGACTCAGACACCGGTCAGTTCTGGCCCAGTTCTGGTCCAGTTCTGGTCCAGTTCTAGTGGTGTGGTCCAGTTCTTGTAGTGTGGTCCAGTTCTGGTGGCGTGTTAGACTCAGACACCAATCCAGTTCTGGTCCAGTTCTAGTGGCGTGTTAGACTCAGGCACCGGTCAGTTCTGGTCCAGTTCGGGTCCAGTTCTGGTCCAGTTCTGGCCCAGTTCTGGTCCAGTTCTGGTCCAGTTCTGGTCCAGTTCTGGTGGCGTGTTAGACTCAGACACCAATCCAGTTCTGGTCCAGTTCTAGTGGCGTGTTAGACTCAGGCACCGGTCAGTTCTGGTCCAGTTCGGGTCCAGTTCTGGTCCAGTTCTGGCCCAGTTCTGGTCCAGTTCTGGTCCAGTTCTGGTCCAGTTCTGGTGGCGTGTTAGACTCAGACACCAATCCAGTTCTGGTCCAGTTCTAGTTGCGTGTTAGACTCAGGCACCGGTCAGTTCTGGTCCAGTTCTGGTCCAGTTCTGGCCCAGTTCTGGCCCAGTTAAACAGAGGTTTAAAGAGGACCTCGTCTGTGACAGAAACTGGTTCAGTGTAAATTCCATGTGTGAACGTGACAGCAGGAGGATGAGGAGCATTTCTATACTCGTCTTCGTAGACAAACACCATCCATCATCTGCTGTGTTTACATGGGGGGGGGTCTCCTCTTTCCAACCACTTTATTCTTTTACGTGTTTTTATTTGCTTTTTATCTAAAATGCTCCTTTTCCCAGCTACAGCTCCGTGATGAGCGTGAGGTCCCACTGCAGACGACATTATGAACGTCTGTCCCAGCGAGCTCAGAGGCTCAGAGCTGCCTCTGTCATGCTGTTGCCCCCCCCCCAGAAAGATTCCAGACCATGTTCCAGACCTGCTCACAGATGAGCTCCGATCAGCCTTCCTGATCAGCACGCACCTTAAATGGCTGCAGGGATCGACTCAGATCAGGCCCAGAGACATGGAGGTTCCATACCTCCCCCCCCAGAAAGATTCCAGACCATGTTCCAGACACGCTCACAGATGTGGAAGAACTGCCTTTCTGGTCAGGTGCATCAAGGCTGTCGCCCCCTAGTGGTGTGGTCCAGTTCTGGTCCAGTTCTGGTGGTGTGGTCCAGTTCTGGTCCAGTTCTGGTGGTGTGGTCCAGCTCTGGTCCAGTTCTAGTAGTGTGGTCCAGTTCTGGTCCAGTTCTGGTCCAGTTCTAGTGGTGTGGTCCAGCTCTGGTCCAGTTCTAGTGGTGTGGTCCAGTTCTGGTCCAGTTCTAGTAGTGTGGTCCAGTTCTGGTGGCGTGTTAGACTCAGACAACGGTCAGTTCTGGTCCAGTTCTGGTCCAGTTCTAGTGGTGTTTTAGACTCAGACACCGGTCAGTTCTGGTCCAGTTCTGGTCCAGTTCTAGTGGTGTTTTAGACTCAGACACCGGTCAGTTCTGGTCCAGTTCTGGTCCAGTTCTAGTGGTGTGGTCCAGTTCTTGTAGTGTGGTCCAGTTCTGGTGGCGTGTTAGACTCAGACACCGGTCAGTTCTGGCCCAGTTCTGGTCCAGTTCTGGTCCAGTTCTAGTGGTGTGGTCCAGTTCTTGTAGTGTGGTCCAGTTCTGGTGGCGTGTTAGACTCAGACACCAATCCAGTTCTGGTCCAGTTCTAGTGGCGTGTTGGACTCAGACACCGGTCAGTTCTGGCCCAGTTCTGGTCCAGTTCTGGTCCAGTTCTAGTGGCGTGTTAGACTCAGGCACCGGTCAGTTCTGGTCCAGTTCTGGTCCAGTTCTAGTGGCGTGTTAGACTCAGGCACCGGTCAGTTCTGGCCCAGTTCTGGTCCAGTTCTGGTCCAGTTCTAGTGGCGTGTTAGACTCAGGCACCGGTCAGTTCTGGTCCAGTTCGGGTCCAGTTCTGGTCCAGTTCTGGCCCAGTTCTGGTCCAGTTCGGGTCCAGTTCTGGTCCAGTTCTGGCCCAGTTAAACAGAGGTTTAAAGAGGACCTCGTCTGTGACAGAAACTGGTTCAGTGTAAATTCCATGTGTGAACGTGACAGCAGGAGGATGAGGAGCATTTCTATACTCGTCTTTGTAGACAAACACCATCCATCATCTGCTGTGTTTACATGGGGGGGGGGGTCTCCTCTTTCCAACCACTTTATTATTTTACGTGTTTTTATTTGCTTTTTATCTAAAATGCTCCTTTTCCCAGCGAACAGCTCCGTGATGAGCGTGAGGTCCCACTACATACGACATTATGAACGTCTGTCCCAGCGAGCTCAGAGGCTCAGAGCTGCCTCTGTCATGCTGTTGCCCGGGCAACCAGCAGAAACACAGCTGATCTGAAACAGGAAGTGATCAACATCAGGTCAAAGGTTGTTTCCTAACATGTGTACTTTTGTGTACTTTTGAAATGTCATCAGTAGAGGCCCAAGTACTGGTCCAATCAAGATGAGTACATTCCTGGATGTGTACTTGCTCCGCCCACTTTTCCGAGGTTGCATTGCAGGTGACTTTTGTGGCCTTCGGGTACGTTGTATCCCATCAGGTACTGGGGCGTCACGATGGCAGAGTCATCGCTGTAAGTGCTGAAAATACTCTTTATTTCACATAACGTTGGTTTTAACAACTTTTTTACAACACAGTTGTTTTACGTCAACTTCTTGGTGGTTTGATGAAGTTTAACCCTTTATTAAAAGTGACTTTAGCAGTTTCAGAAACGGGAGCTGAACAGCTAGCTAACAGGTAACTAACAGTAGCTAACGGTAACTAACGGTAGCTAACGGTAACTAACGGTAGCTAACGTAACAAACGGTAGCTAACGGTAGCTAACAGCAACTAACGGTAACTAACGCTAGCTAACGTAACAAACGGTAGCTAAGGGTAACTAACAGTAGCTAATGGTAACTAACGGTAGCTAACGGTAACTAACACTAGCTAACGGTAACTAACGGTAGCTAACGGTAACAAACGGTAGCTAACGGTAGCTAACGGTAACTAACGGTAACTAACGGTAGCTAACGGTAACAAACGGTAGCTAACGGTAACTAACTAACAGTAACTCAGGGTAGCTAACGGTAACTAATGGTAGCTAACGGTAGCTAACGGTAACTAATGGTAACTGAAATATATCATTACGTTATAACGGTAGCTAACGTAACAAACGGTAGCTAAGGGTAACTAACAGTAGCTAATGGTAACTAACGGTAGCTAACGTAACAAACGGTAGCTAAGGGTAACTAACAGTAGCTAATGGTAACTAACGGTAGCTAACGTAACAAACGGTAGCTAACGGTAGCTAACAGTAACTGTAACAGTAACTAACGGTAGCTAACGGTAACAAACGGTAACTAACGGTAGCTAACGGTAACTAACGGTAACTAACGGTAACAACCGATAACTAACGGTAGCTAACAGTAACTAATGGTAACTTAGGGTAGCTAACGGTAGCTAACAGTAACTAACAGTAGCTAACGGTAACAACCGGTAACTAAGGGTAGCAAACGGTAACTAACGGTAACTAATGGTAGCTACCGGTAACTAACGGTAACTAACGGTAGCTAACGGTAACTAATGGTAACTCAGGGTAGCTAACGGTTGCTAACGGTAACTAACAGAAGCTGCTCAGATTAACTGGACCTAACTGCCAGGTCTCACTGGAGCTGCACTAAGTTGTTTCTTGCTTTGCTTTTCTTCAGCAACGTCTTTGACGGTATCACGTATGTTTCTGTTCCAAATGCACGACGAGTGTACTTTCGTCCTTCAGTCCTCAGAAGACTGTACTTCAAACAAGTCCATACGAGCTAGTACACAAGTATGTTCGTAGCGTGCTTGGTATCGACAAACGGCCAAAGATTCTGTGAGCTGCGTTTGTAGACACAATAATTCTGTATTCATGCTTTAAAGGTGCAACAAAATAACAAGTCAATTGCAGAAACGTCATGTATAATTCAAAACGTTGTTTCTATTGATGTGTAATTGTCTCACTAGAACAGCTGTTATATGCTTGTTTTCTTAGAATGAGTCATTTATGCTGCGTTCCATTTTCATCGGAACTGGGAAGTGGGAACTGGGGGGTGACGTCACACCCGACCAACTTGCGTTCCAGCTCACTGGTCGGAAAACCAGTTAGCAACCTAGCAAAACAACGTGTTTGCTAAGGCTATTGTTATTAGCCGTTGTTGGCACAGCTGGTGTTGTAGTTCACATATACGACATGAAAAATGTGAATTACACTACAGCAGCTTCCCCCCACATCTGTATAAATGTAGCCGGAGCGGCTTGCACACCCCGACTATTCTGCGTTGTGTTCTGGTGCATCGAAGAGCCTGGACACAGAGGGACGCTGGACGCAGAGAGCTGTCTGACTGGAATTTTATTCCTGCATCACAAGGAATAATGATAACGTGGAGTGTGAGTCGTCATGCTCTCCAAAAGGCTACCTAACGTAAAAGTTACAGGAGAGATGGGTTAACACATGCGCCGAAGCGCACCCCTCCACACCCACACTCACATACACACACACATCAGATGCAGGGGGAGCTACACGGTAAGTTAGCTTACTCTCTCACTCAAATATGGCTACAAAATTCTGTCACGTGAATTAAAACACTTTCAACGTGTCACCAAACAGTCAGTACTTAAATTTCTTTTACATGAAATCGTTTATAAAACTTGTGAAAACAACTTTTTGTTACAGCGGCAGCGGATACATACCTCTCGCAGTCAGGAACAAGGCAGACTGACGAGAGGCGGACCGGATGTTACAATCACCTCTACTGACCTTCAAAACAAAAGCACTGGCTTTGCGAATAAAGGAAATGTATGGTATAAAGCCAAAATTATTAAACTTGTCAGGTTAACAATATTAAATAATGGTGAGGACAAATAATAAAAATAATCCAAAACGCAATGTGAGGGATTTTGGTGAAATTAATAAAAAAACTATTAATATAACTGACCCTCTTTTCTCTTGTATGTTACATAAACCAATACACGTGTACGATTGATTTATGCAACAAAATATAAGTAAGAAGTGTAAAAAATGTAACATTATAGAAGCTTCTAAAACTGCTAACACTGGGCGCGGCCATCTTTAAATCTGAACTCGGAGCTGCAGAGTTGTCCGACTTTCCGATTGGGAAATCCGACTTCAGGGGGCGTCCAGTTGAAACTTCCTACTCGGAACTGGGAATTTCCGACTTCCGAGTTCAAATGGAACGCAGCATTATATCTACTTCCTGTGGGCCCACATATATGGAGGCTGACATATTTGTGCCATCATTTTTACTACGGTGTCCCTAAATGGGCAAAACAATGTGTGTGAAGTGAGAACACTGAACATTAAAACTGCTGCAGCAGCTTTGGTTAATGGGAGTTAGAGACTGTTTGGGATCAGTGATGTCTTAAAGATGTCACCCGGAAGTCCCACTTTTTCACGTTAAAACATGTGTACTGGAACAGAACCTCAGTTATAACGTTCCAGAAACTCCGGAAAGTGAAAGTAACTTCGTCTTTCAGTGCGCGCTCTTTCTTCTCACCAGAATCGGCCACAAGCACGCGCTCTCCACAGTACGCGAATTGAATTTCTTTCTCTGAATGACGTGAACTAGAGAGGCTGCTAGCTGCTAAGCTAGCCTCTTTAGCGCCACCTGAAAGCAGCTGATTACCTGCCGTGGAGTTGTCATGATCAGCTGTTATGACGTGAACTAGAGAGGCTGCTAGCTGCTAAGCTAGCCTCTTTAGCGCCACCTGAAAGCAGCTGATTACCTGCCGTGGAGTCGTCATGATCAGCTGTTATGACGTGAACTAGAGAGACTGCTAGCTGCTAAGCTAGCCTCTTTAGCGCCACCTGTAAGCAGCTGATTACCTGCCGTGGAGTCGTCATGATCAGCTGTTATGACGTGAACTAGAGAGGCTGCTAGCTGCTAAGCTAGCGTCTTTAGAAAACATCTTTTCTTTCAAGCTCCCATCTTTACCACTAGATGTTGGTAATTCTTACAGACTGTACCTTTAAAGTTGATCATCATCATTAATAGAACTGTAAGTCAGATGCCATGTTTTATTTTAATGCAACCCAGATCAGGAATATTAACACATTAGCTGGTTCGGGCGTTCTGGTGGTTCCTGTGTGGGTGGACTACAGGTGGGCGGGGTGCCGGGGGCCCATCGGGCCCTGCAGGGTCTTCCCTTGTTCATGGGCAGCCTGTTCTGGGCGTGTCTCCTCGGCTGTGATTGGTGGGACAGAGACACAGTAAGACACAATAATACGAATATTTATTTATTCAATGATTATTGTGATGATGATGATGATGATGATGATGATGATGGTATTGTTATTATTATTGTCATGATTAGTAGTAGTGGGAATTGTGGGAGTAGTGGTATTTCTACAGTACTTATATAGTTTATTTATCTATTTATTTCCTTTGTTTGCTTCAAGTGTTTTGTTGTCCTCTATATTTTTTATATCATATCCTGTAGACAACACACATTCCTATAATCCAAAACGACAAACAATTCTCTCTTTTAAACGTTGTTTTTCTGTTTTTCTTCTTATTATTGCACACTGCAGAGTTGTACCGAACGTGTACAGGACTGTTTGTATTGTAAACATGCCCCGTATACACTGTAATCTCCCTTTTTACATTAAAAAGCTGATCATTCTGTAGTTTATAATATCTTTTATTATATCCAAGTTTCCATAAATAAGATCACATCCGAAAGACAAACAGACAAATTAGTTTGGACTCACACATAACGGCTGCGTGCGGTGGTTTACGAGTTATTTAAGGTCGGGTTGTGCCATGTTCGAGGTTTCTCATAAAAACACAAACCGTTTTTTCTCTCATCACCACTCAAATCCAACAAAACCAGCAGAGAAATGCAGCAGCCCCGATGCTGCAGAGAGGATGTGCAGAAACATCTCCCAGTAAACACACCATCATCATCATCATCATCATCATCGGAGGAGGAGGAGGAAGGAAAACACGAGATGAGATCACAGAACAGTACCAGCAGATGTTGAACATCACTATGACTGATGATCCGAAGCTTCTCTCTTATCAGAACCTCCCATCCTGGACCGGGTGGGAAGTGTGGGAGTGGTTTTACTGGGAGCTATTTCAGCTGTTTCATACTTCTTTTACAGATGACTCGGATATTTACCAGCTCAGTATTTCGGATCTCTGCCAACTGGGTCGTGTGTTCATGTTTCTTTTACCGCTGTAACACTCAGGTATTCTCCTGATCACACAGCTGTTTACAAGAACCAGATTAATATTCATCATAACCAGGGATGTCCAATATTATCGGCCGATACTGGCGTTAAAATGGGATGCTGTAAAATATTGGTATTGTTTTTTCCACTATATTTTTACCAACGTAATCTGGCAAGATTTCATAACAGAACAACAAACACCACTTGTTATTCTGGAAGAACTTCATTTCCCAGCATTCCTTTCAGAGTCATGTGACTACGGTGCAGCTGCTGCTGCTACAGACTGACTTGCTTTGAAGCTGCTGATAATATGTCTGGTTTTAAGTTTTTGGTTAAAGGAATAGTCCAAGAAAAAAACTGAAAAATCTCAAAGCAGCTGCTGGATCACAAGAAAACGCAGATAAAGGAGGAAGGATGGAATCGCAGCTGGATAAGAAGGACTGTGCCCGAAAGGATGATGATGGTCCTTCATCTTCTCCTCATCCTCATGGTGAGCAAGACTCTGGAGCACTTTTTAATATCTCAAATGCAGCTGGAGATCCGGGGGGGGGTTATTATCCACCAACTTTCATATAATGGAGTTCACTGGGGTCCGAGCCAAAAGGTCCATAAAAGTCCACAAAAACGTGTCAATATTCCTCCATACTGCTCGTCCAATGTAATCCAAGTGTCCTGAGTGGGTAGCGTCCAGATGTTACTGGAAACCATCATTTAGTAGATTTTTAGAGACTAAACAGTACTACATCAGTACTACATCAGTACTACATCAGTACTACATCAGTACTACATCTTACTTCTGTGAAGCGCGGCCCTGCGAGTTTACGACACTACAGAAGCGATGGCAGACAAGATCGTGCGTTCTCTTTCTTTCTTTCTTTCTTTCTTTTAAAGGAGCAGTATCAGCTTTTCAAATGTTCCAAAAGTCAAATACAGACATTTATAAGCTAAATATGTCCCATCGCTACTATAGAAACTTGAAGTTTTTTTCTGCTCCTGAAGTTATAATCCAGCCACTTCTGCAAGTCGGTTCGTCCAGTACAACAAATAAACTCCCACGCTGAACGCAACCACATATTTCCCAGCATGCCGTCCTCTAGAGCTAAAAATCTTTCCTCCTGAATGTGGATCAAACGTCTGTTAGCTGATGGCTGTTTGTCTCTGAGGAAATCTTCCTGCAGCTGTTAGTTTCTTCCTCAGAGAGTGTGTATAGGTTCGGATTCTCTAAGAGTTTCTGTTCCACAAAGAGGGCGTCTGGCTACGATGCTGCACATGCGTGTTTGTGCTTCCTGATTGGTGCAGCTCGTTGCGTATATCGGTGTCAGTCAGTTATGGTAAGAAGCTGCAGCTGAATATTCATATATATACTCACATATGCACAGATGAAGAAAAAAAACACTTAAATGAAGTTTTATGAGGAAATAACAGTAACATGCTGAAAAGCTCTGAAAGTCCATTTTTCATGATACGGCTCCTTTAAATCAATATCCAACCCCTCTTGTGTTTGTCTGCAGTTCAGTCGCTCTTAGCACAACGTAAACAGCAAATTTCTTCTTCTACTCCTGCATTATCGGCAGAGTAGGCGCTGAACGCTGCGGCTTCCGTTGTGTCGTGAACTCGCATGAGCATCCAGGACATTTTTCACTGATTGGTGAAACCAGAAATCATGCACCGTGCAGAGCAGTTCTTGCAGAGCATCACCAGCGTGCCTTGACCTCCAGATCTAGCGCAGTGTGGCAGAACCAGGTGAGTCATCCTCATCGTGAGTGAGCTGGACTGAAACGGCCTCTCGGGATAATTCAGTTTCTTCTCGGCTTGTTTGCAGGGAAAAACTGCTGAAAATGTGGACGACTGTGGCTGATCCACGCTTACCAAAAAGTACTATATGCAAGTGTACTTTAAGTATACTAATTTTAACTGTAAATAAGACAGTATACTTTCAGTTTACTATTTATGTACATATCAGAAATATACTTAACAAAGTTTACTTTGCATTTACTAATAAATATACTAGAAGTTTAACATATTTAGCCTATACTTATATTTAAACTTTTGAACAATATACTTTAACAGTAGTACATTCATAGTACATTTTCAAACATACTAAGAGTTTAAATGTGACATTTGGTGGAGTCAAATAAAACACCTGAATCTATTTTTGACATCAATTTAGAAATATTTTTTTACTCAGCATTAAAGATGGAGTAGAGGTATAATAAGGCAGCTTTTAGTATTTTTTAGAATGTATTTTTAAACACTAAACAGTGTACTATAAGTGTATTATCAGTAAACTCATAGCAAACCTAAAAGGTTACTTTCTGTATACTTAAAAGTCTACTTTCTTAAACTAAAAGGGCATTTAGAAGTTTACTGCTAGAAAACTAACAGTATACAGAGAAGAATACTTTTAGTATACTTAAAAGTGTACTTTTAAATACTTAAATTGGGCCAATTTTGATAGCAGTGTACTTGGTAAATAAAAATACACTTGGGGGATATACTTTAGTGTACCTGAGTATACAGTACTTATTGACATACTGAAGGAATACTTGTGGTTGGCAGCGATGTCAGTGTCTCAGAGAAGATGCAGGTATGTACAGATTCACCTCAACTGGCCCAGAACTTCTTTTTTCCTGATTTTAGATTGTTCTGAATGCAGCTTCTGCATATTTATTTTACGAACGTTGCTGAAACCAGAATTTGTTTATGTTAAATGCAGATTTTGAAGCAGCACCAGAACTCAGGGACACATTTACATCCCTGGAAACGCTGTTGCCCTGCAGCATCTCCAGGCTGAGAAAGCACATTTCACAACTTTGTGTTCCAGCCTGGTGCTTGACATTTTCTCATTTTCGCTTTATGGCTTCACGTCACACACCAGCAACTGGATATCAACACGCAGCAATCAAACGTGCACCGTAGCAAACTCTGCTGCGTTTCTTTGAGGTGGTGCATGAAGCGAAACTCGCTGTAACATGATGTTCCAGGCTGGAACGCAAAGTTGTGGAGAGCGACCTCTCAGCCCACATCGCAGATGTCCCTGTGCCATCACACTGACCCAGAGACGCATATGTTAGACAGAAAGTTAGACAGTGCTACTTTAGAGTAAATGTGTACACAAACACGTTTTTATCCGCTCTGAATACGCGGTACTTTTTCTCCTTTAAACTGTAGATTTATTCCATTTTCACATTCATGGGTTTCACCTTTTCTCTTAAAACATGACGTTTACAATCGAGTGAAAATGATCTGTTTTGTGAATATCCACTTTTCTAGGAATCTCCCGACACTGCAACGGACCCGGAGGAACGGCAGCCTGGGGGCCAAGCTGCTGGTGGAAGGTAGTCAGCATCAGGAGTCTTAAACGATCAGAAAGAGCAGCTTCTGGGTGGCTGAAGGAAAACAAAGTACTTACAGAATACTCCGGAGTACTGTGAACTCCTCGGAGCAAGGCCCTCTCCAGATGTTACTGATGCGTTTTTAAAAGCAGACCAAACAAAAATCCGTTCTAACACAGTAGATGCACATCACCTCCAGAAAAAATGAGAAATTAACACGGAAAAGGAAAAAAAATGGAAAAATGACTGATTTTGTAGGCTGAAAAGGATCAGAATGAAGTAACCACTGTTGGTAATTTACTCTGGAACGAACAGGAGCTCAGCTGTGAGTTTGATTTCCGGCTCAGATGAATCCAGATTTTCTTTTAAAACCAACATCATGTCTGTTTTTGTTTAAGCTGCTGGTTTTTGGAAAGATCTCAGATGCATTTGCTGCAGGGAAACGTTCAGTCCTGTTAAACATGAAGCCGTCATCCTAAAACAACCAGTTTCAGAGAGATGCGTTTCATCATCTACAAAGGAGGGATCTTTGGTTAAAGTCTGCGTTTAGGTTTAATCTTTAATCTTTATTCTGCATCATGGCTTGTTGAGATGTCAAAGTTGACAATATTTAATAAATATCTGCTTTTAAAATAGAAATAAATTAGATTTTAAATTTTTGCATCCTTTGCATGTGTTGTCATGGAAACAGGTATGCGAGGTAAACTGATTATTGACTTGACTTGCACAGAAGTATTTTCCTCATAAATGTGGCTCCATTTAAAGGAAAATGAACATTTATTTTTACAATAAAATCTTTAACAAGACATCCATTTTTCCTCAAACAGGATTTTATTTTCCATCTTAAGTCCTTAAAAAGCAGATTTCATTTAATACACAGATTTTTTTTTAAATCTCAAACTATAAAACTCTGTAATAAGTGTACAAAATACATCAGAAATTCTTACAAAATGTTAAAATTCTGCTACAGTTAGTGGAAAACATCTGCAAGCAAAGACTATTTAATATCCAACATTAATTTAAAATACTTCATATACTTAAAATAGCAGTTAAAGGTGAAGCTTTATATATTCTTCTAATGCAAAAGCAAAACTACATGAAGCAAACTGGAACATTAAGAAGTAGAAAAGATTTGCCAGCTTGTAAACAGGAAAAGGATCAGGACAGGAAAGTGTTTGGAAATGAATTAAATAAGATTTGTTGAATATGCTGCATTATATTAGATATGATCACACAGGGAGGTGTGAGGCCGTCTGGTTGGACCTCAGTCTGAATGAAATGAAACAAGTGACTGAAAACAACAGACGTGGTTGGGGGGGGTCTCCAGGTCCAGCTTTTCCAAACACCCAGAGAACATCCCCGGGGAAGAAGCTCATTATCGTCTTTCTGCTGAAAGGAAATGCTGGAGACGGAGGGATGAAGCCCCCCATGGAAGACATTTTAGCATGCAAACAGTAGCTGGACCGCCCTGAGGTAAGAATCACAAACAGCATCACATGTGCATCTTTTTGCAAACGAAGCGTCGGCTTCAGGATCGGGAAGATGAGTTACCGGCAGAGAGCGCGCCGGAAACGGCTGCAGCATCTGCTCTTTAAGTCCACTGTCCTGAAGGAGCGTCCGTGTGGAGGGGCCGACTGCTTCTGCCCGGATAGTGGTGCCGATACTGGGTCTCCATGTCCTCCATCCAGGCCGTGCTCCAGTCCCACGCAGGAACGGGCTCCAGCTCCCCGACTGAGTCGCTGTCTGTGCGGAACGGCGGGTACAAGGCGCTGAGGGGGGAGGCCGGCGGCGAGAAGTCTACACACACACACAAAGTTTATGCTAAAAACCGACATTCAAACATTTTTTAGAGACAAAGAAGTCAACACGCTGAGGACTTGGAGGACAAACGGCCCAGAATTAAAGGATGACTTTCTTTTTTCCAACCTGGACCTTATTTCTAGGATTTCTACGTGCATTTACTCACCGCTAAAGTTTCTGCATCACTTTGAGTCCTTTGGAAGATTTTACGCTGAGTCGCCCTTCGGTGTTCGTCCAGTATCATGGTGGAGACGGGGCAGCCTCCATCAGACATGATCTGCTGTAAAACTCCTTTTTACTTTAAGTAGAACGAAAAAGGAAAGGAAAGAAAAAAAAAAAAAAAAAAAATACTTTTTCTCCCAAGGGAATTCGTTGTAAGCCCTTTTTTTTTTTTTTTTTTAAAAAGCCTTTTGGGGTGGGATCCCCCCCCCCCCCCTTCCTGGGGCTCCCCCTCCCCTTTCCCCCCCCCCCTTCTTTTCTCCTTCTTCCCCCTCTTATTTTTCTCTCCTTTTTCTCTTTCCTTCCCCCCCTTTTCCCCCCTCCCCTCCTCTCCTTTTTTTTTTCTCCCCTTCTTTTTTCTTTTTCGAACGAATCCAGATTTATCTTTCCGTTAGTTATCAGGGTTCTACACACTTTTCAGAGCCGCGTGTTCACGATGCGCTTCTGTAGTACAGCTGAGACGATCAGCTGCTACACAGACAAGAAAAACACAATTAGAGAAACTCTGGACTCACAGGACAATAGTACTCATTCATTCTATTCATTCATTCTACTTAAAGTACTGATGAGATGAAGGAGTTTTACTGCAGATAATATCGTGGCTGCCCCGTCTCTGTTATTTTACTGGATGAACACTGAAGGGCGACTCAGCATAATATTTTCCCAAGGACTCAAGTGATGCAGAAACTTTTCCGGTGAGTAAATACACGTATAAACTGTTAGAAATTAGGTCCAGGTTGAAGAAAAAGAAAGTTCTCCTTTAAGATTGTGAATAATTTCAGACACCTCAAAGTTGAGTTTGTCAGGAATAAAATAAAATGATGTTCTGATCTGAAGCTACAGAGTTCAGATATAAACTCATTTGCCATTTAATAATGTCCACCTGATCAATCGCTAATATCTGAGCAGCCAATCACATGGCAGCAACAGCACATCTCGGCAGGTAGACATGGTGAAGACGACGAAGTAAAAACAGCATCAGAATGAGGAGGGAATGGGATTTAGGAGGCTTTGAACGGCCCGAGTGTTTCCTGGGATTTTCCATCTCTCGTTTCCAGAGATGGTCTGAAGAAGACGAAACGTCCAGCAGCTGTCTGACCACAATGTCGCGATGATGTCAGAGGAGGTCATAGAAAGAAGGTAAGACAAGAACGTTCCCACCAAGTATGCAGAATAGCATGTCTGAACACAACGCGTGGGGGGTGGGGGGGGGGATTCTTGGCCCACTTTGGGCCCCTTAGGGCCCGGTCTCATGGGTTTTCTCAAACGAACTAGACTTGATCTGGATTCTCGCTGCAGGGGTCCGAAAACTCTGTATTTATTTTCCTGAAACGTTTTGAGCACGAAACCCTCGTCACCACGTTGTGATGCAAATAGCGAGCGCCGCATATCTCCAGTCCTTCCCCCGCCCCCACCCGTTCCATCTAACCGTTCCGGACTTAGCAATCGTGCAGCCGACCTTCTCCAAACGTTCCGTTCTGGCAACATGGTGCAGAAAATACGGATCTAATCCCTTTTCTGGACTCAATAACGGTTTAATCGTGACAAAAATGTCGCGGTGACCCTGCTATCAGTACCAACATGGCGGTTTAACCACCGCAGCCGACCTGAGTATTGTTGCTGACCACGTCCATCCCTTTATGAGCACAGTGTAGCATCCTCTGATGCTGCTTCCAGCAGGAGAACGCGCCATGTCATAAAGATGACATCATCCAGCAGGAGAACGCGCCATGTCATAAAGATGACATCATCCAGCAGGAGAACGCGCCATGTCAGAAAGATGACATCATCCAGCAGGAGAACGCGCCATGTCATAAAGATGACATCATCCAGCAGGAGAACGCGCCATGTCATAAAGATGACATCATCCAGCAGGAGAACGCGCCATGTCATAAAGATGACATCATCCAGCAGGAGAACGCGCCATGTCATAAAGATGACATCATCCAGCAGGATAACGTGCCATGTCATAAAGATGACATCATCCAGCAGGAGAACGCACCATGTCATAAAGATGACATCATCCAGCAGGAGAACGCGCCATGTCATAAAGATGACATCATCCAGCAGGAGAACGCGCCATGTCAGAAAGATGACATCATCCAGCAGGAGAACGCGCCATGTCATAAAGATGACATCATCCAGCAGGAGAACGCGCCATGTCATAAAGATGACATCATCCAGCAGGAGAACGCGCCATGTCATAAAGATGACATCATCCAGCAGGAGAACGCGCCATGTCATAAAGATGACATCATCCAGCAGGATAACGTGCCATGTCATAAAGATGACATCATCCAGCAGGAGAACGCACCATGTCATAAAGATGACATCATCCAGCAGGAGAACGCGCCATGTCATAAAGATGACATCATCCAGCAGGATAACGTGCCATGTCATAAAGATGACATCATCCAGCAGGAGAACGCGCCATGTCATAAAGATGACATCATCCAGCAGGAGAACGCGCCATGTCATAAAGATGACATCATCCAGCAGGATAACGCGCCATGTCATAAAGATGACATCATCCAGCAGGAGAACGCGCCATGCCATAAAGATGACATCATCCAGCAGGATAACGTGCCATGTCATAAAGATGACATCATCCAGCAGGAGAACGCGCCATGTCATAAAGATGACATCATCCAGCAGGAGAACGCGACATGTCATAAAGATGACATCATCCAGCAGGAGAACGCGCCATGCCATAAAGATGACATCATCCAGCAGGAGAACGCGCCATGTCATAAAGATGACATCATCCAGCAGGAGAACGCGCCATGTCATAAAGATGACATCATCCAGCAGGAGAGCGCGCCATGTCATAAAGATGACATCATCCAGCAGGAGAACGCGCCAGAGAAAGAGCAAAGAGCAGCTCTGGGATGTGGTGGAACGGGAGGTTCTCATCATGGATGCAGCAACTGTTTGATGGCAATATGGAGCAGAACCTCTGAGGAACGTTTCCAACATTTCGTTAAATCTATGACACCAAAGCCGTTTTCAGACCTGCATGGTGGAACATGAGCGGTAAAGTCCATCCGCTCTTTAAACAGACTTGTCTTTTCAAACATGTCGCTTCCTTGCAGACTTATCGCGTCCCAGACGCTTTCAGACATCATGAAATGTTGCGAAAAGTCAGCACAGCCCCCCCCCGCTCTCCCTTCAACTCTGTCCAGAACATTTCCTTGTGCATTCAGCCAAAACGATGTGCCGCAACATCTCTGCTCTGATGATCTGGGGTCCAGCCGGTACATGTCCGTTACATCTCTGCTCTGATGATCTGGGGTCCAGCAGGTACATGTCCGTTACATCTCTGCTCTGATGATCTGGGGTCCAGCAGGTACATGTCCGTTACATCTCTGCTCTGATGATCTGGGGTCCAGCCGGTACATGTCCGTTACATCTCTGCTCTGATGATCTGGGGGTCCAGCCGGTACATGTCTGCTCTGATGATCTGGGGGTCCAGCCGGTACATGTCCGTTACATCTCTGCTCTGATGATCTGGGGGTCCAGCAGGTACATGTCCGTTACATCTCTGCTCTGATGATCTGGGGTCCAGCCGGTACATGTCCGTTACATCTCTGCTCTGATGATCTGGGGTCCAGCAGGTACATGTCCGTTACATCTCTGCTCTGATGATCTGGGGTCCAGCCGGTACATGTCCGTTACATCTCTGCTCTGATGATCTGGGGTCCAGCAGGTACATGTCCGGTCATCTCCGCAGTAAGAGAGCGGATCGCATGTCTGAATGCAGCGTTATAAAGGACAGCGTCCGTGATCTTACCGCTTTCCAGTGCAGGTCTGAAAGAGGCTCAAGAATGAAGGAAGTTCTGGAGGTAAAGGGGTCCAACCCGGTACCGGCACGGTGGCCCTGATAAAGGTGCAGCCACTGTATTTTCCAGCTGACTCCCAAGACAATGACACTAAAACTCTGAGCTGGTGTCTGAAGGCCAAACAGATCTCGTGCTGAAAAGGCAACTAAAAGATGACAAGAGACCTTTTTTTTTCTTTCCTGGGGGGTAAAACTTCTACCATTGTTAAAAGTAGAAACCTGTCACAGCTCTGGGTCAGACAGAGGTTAGCATAGCTTCATCTGATCCAGGACTTTGGATGAACAGGATTAAACTCTAACGTCTGTCCCAGTTCCAGCGGTTTCCTACAACAGAGGGAGCACGTAGGGGTTTCTGCTCGGGTTCATGCGGGGAAAACAGCCGAGAAGGACGACGGCTCATCCTGAGAGTTTGGTAAATGGAACGAAGCTGGTCGCTGCCCGCAGAGGGGGGGGCAGCGTGACGGATGAGGCGACGAAGACGAAGAGGATGACTCATCTGGAGCTTCAATCTGCTGAAAGGCTCATAAGTAATTGCCTGTTTTGCCACCAGGTATTGAGGTGAATGCATTTGTCTGGTGATGCAGTGGACGCGTTTGTGTACACCCCTCAGTGCACACAAACATGCTGAAGTCTTTTTCCAAACAATTTCTTAAAACATGAAATGTGAAAATAAGCAGATCTTTATAAAAAACAACAACTTGTCTCATCAGTCTTCCTCTGGAGCGTCGGAGCTGCTGGTCGTGGGATCATGGCTGAAAGGCGCCATCTAGTGGAGGAAACACAGCAGCACCAGACGCTCCAGCAGGAAAACTACCTGAGGTTCACAAACCTGACGGAGAGCTGACATGAAACTTTAAAATACACAAGTGTCACCAGACAGTCTGGTTAAAGTCGTCCTAATTAAGATCTTTTTAACCGCTGCAGGACAAATCTGTGAATGAAGACCAGCTGCTCAGACACATGATGCCAAACTTGTGGTTCAGTGAATCAGTAAACATGGTCAGATGGTGATGGAGATACGACTCAGTGGTTCTCCATCAGATCATTTCAGGTTCAGCCTCTTAACAACCTTTTGGTTTGTTTTTACCAGTTTTGAGCTCACTTTTAGTTTTCACCCGTCTTTAAACGGTGTCTGTTTTGTGTGCATACATATTTGTTTTATCAGAGTTAGGTGTTAATTCAGCCCGTTTGGCTTCGTTCTGAGTTTCATAGAGTTTACTTCATGTGAGTTTGTGTTGGTCTAGCTGATCATTTAGGGGTACGTGCATTCTGGTTGTCAGGTTTTTCTGCAGTTTCATTTGAGCAGCACTACAAACCCCAAAACCTGTGACTTTTGTGCTGTGTCGCATTTCCTCCTGGTTTCCACAATAAAAGCATTGTTACAAACTTAACATCAGACTCAGTCCCCTTTTCTCTTACCACCTGGAGCAGGGTTGGAAAAAGGTGGGGGCCTGTCCGGGATATATTTCCTGTTCAGGGTTCTTGCAGGTTTCAGCAAGTTAAATTTAAAACCTTTCAAAGACCTTTATAAATCAAGTTTAAGACCAACATGATGCATTATTAGAAACATTAAAACATTCCCAAAACTTCATAATAGGGGTGGAACTTGAAAATCTAATTACAGGGTTTATAATTAACCAATCTTGATTAATCGCATAAAAATTACCCCAAAAGTAACACAAAATAAAGGATTTTAGTCAAATAATAGACACAGACATTTGCATCGTTAACCCAAGCGTAGGGTCATAACGATTACGGGTAAAATGGTTAACCGTGATAAAATGACCAACGATTAGTAATACCGCTTCAAATTCTAATTATCGTTAAAACCGTGACTGATTTCTGCACTTTGAAAAACTCGCAGTGATGCTGCTGATTGGCTGGAAAAGCAGCAGCAGTTTGCAATGTTTAATTTATGAAAACATGGCAGAAGGCAACAAAGGCGCCACATGGACATTTCTGGAGATTTTCCCCCTTTAAAAAGGAAAAAAGTAGATATTTCGACCCATTTTGGATATTTTTAAAGATGCTGGGGGGTGTTTCTATTATACCACGATTGGGCTTTATGCACAGCTCCAGTACTTCCTGAACTTAATACTGCACCTTTGTTTTCTGTCTTTCATGATTGGATGAAGTGATTAATCCAGGTGTGTCTGATCTCAGCAAATGGTCAGACACACCTGGATTAATCACTTCATCCAATCATGAAAAACAGGAAACTAAGGTGCAGTATTAAGTTCAGGAAGTACTGGAGCTGTGCATAAAGCCTGTCTGAACCTTTCAGAAAGACGAACTGTTTCTAGCTCCTTGTCTTTCATTTTTACATGTAATCCCTCTGTTCCCATTGGCCTGGCACCACACCCCCATCATCTCCTCCCTCCCTCCCTCATGGCAACAGTTGTCCTTGGTTTGTTTCATTTGGTTTTTTGGTGACTTTAGTTGGTCTTGGTTGAGTCTTTATTTTTGATTTCCGGGTGTTTTTGTTGGTTGATGGTTTAATTGCTGGATTCCCTTTTTTTTGTTTGTAATTTGCACTGATAGTTTGGAGTTGGGATAGCTAAGTTTTGCTGTAGCTAAGTTTGGTTACAGGTTTTAGTTTATGGTGTGGCTCGTTCCCTTTTTGGTAGTGATGGCCAAATGACGCTTCATGCAGCAATGAGGCTTTCCAGCCCATTGGTTTGGGAAAAAGTTCAGTACTCGGGGTTTCATTCATGTTCCTCTTTAGTGACCTCTAGTGTCCAAATGGGTCCACATCAGCCCAAACAAAAAATGCACTCAAACCATCTCAGCAGTGCTCATGACCAGAAAATAAAGGATTTATCAAATAAATTAGCAGCATTCAACAAATACAATGTGGATTATCTGTGCCTTTAAGCATTTGACTCATAGTTTGAGAATAAAATGTTACAAAACCACTATGCTATGAAAACATAACATACATCAGAGCGCATGATTTATCTGACACAACACACCGGCGTTCCACCACGTCCTATCATTTTATATTTGGCATGTTTAACTGTTGTGGTAGTGAGAATTACTTATGTATTGAGTGCAGTGCTGATGGAAGTCCATGTATGAGGTGACATGGGGCTGAAATCTGTTTATTGAGGAAGAGGAGCGTCTTCAGCGTTCGGTTTGACGACTGAATGATCTTCAAATAATGTGCAGGTGCAGGGGAACATGAAGCGGTGAGAAAGCTGATAACACCGTTGGTTTCTGCGGCCGCGTGTCAGGATCTTTCTGTCTTTGTATTTTCAGCTCGGATAAATTATCTGTCACCTTCAATCTGGCGACTTCCGAATGTTTCTTGTGCAGATGTGAAACACAGACGACACGTTACGTCATCTTCAGAAACAGAGGCCTTCGTTTTGCGTTGGTCACGTGATTCCTACGCTGATGACACGAGCTCTGATACGAAGCTTCATTAGGAACGCCCCCTTTCCTCGACACGCGCTTCGGAGTCTCGGCTCATCAGGAACATCACTACTTTCTGGTTGATAGACGGTTCGTGTTTGGTTTCCCGTTTAGTGTTCGGCTTTGTCTGTCTTTTTATTTGTTCCTTTGAGCAGCGTCTCTAACCTCATCTCCTTTTTAGTTACAACTTTTCCAGGTTTTGTTTATGCCTTTAATTCACCTCCTGAACAATAATAAAACATCTTTACTCCACCTGAAACCGGTCTTTTGTTTGCGTCCCAAAAGCCGAGCAGAGCTGGGACGTAACACGGACAGAATCGACTGATATTCTGTTCAGCTTATTCTATTTGGCCAGTGCTCGTCGGGAATGAACAAAAGTAAAAAGTTCAGACTTGTCTGGATCAAAATTTAAGTCTTTTTAGGGCCTTAAATCTTAAGTTCAGAATTTTAGACTTTTTAAGACCCTGCAATGATCCTGCCTGAAGGGGACTGCAGTTCAGACCACATACGAGATCAGCGTGGAGGATCTGTTGTATGACGGCTGCAGGTTCGTCTCTCAGCGGGTGTTTAATAGCTTCTGCAAGGCAGATTTAGTAGCAAAGACGTTTGACGTCTGGATCGGGGGGCAGGTCACTGAGGGTGTCCGGTATGTTGCAGCAGGAAAACGTGTAAAACCTGCAGGTCTCCAGGTCCAGTCTGTGACCCTGAGCTAGTCTCGTGGAGAAGACTTTAAAGCAGGAACAACATAAAAGATGCTGATGATGGTGTCAGCTGAGTGAAACTGGTGAACCGTCTGCTACCAAATAAAGGAGCGAGGTCTCTGCAGCTAAGTTAACGTGGATGAAACGAGGTCTCTGCAGCTAAGTTAAGGTGTATGAAACGAGGTCCCTGCAGCTAAGTTAAGGTGGATGAAACGAGGTCCCTGCAGCTAAGTTAAGGTGGATGAAACGGGGTCTCTGCAGCTAAGTTAACGTGGATGAAACGAGGTCTCTGCAGCTAAGTTAAGGTGGATGAAACGAGGTCCCTGCAGCTAAGTTAACGTGGATGAAACGAGGTCCCTGCAGCTAAGTTAACGTGGATGAAACGAGGTCTCTGCAGCTAAGTTAACGTGGATGAAACGAGGTCCCTGCAGCTAAGTTAAGGTGGATGAAACGAGGTCTCTGCAGCTAAGTTAACGTGGATGAAACGAGGTCTCTGCAGCTAAGTTAAGGTGGATGAAACGAGGTCTCTGCAGCTAAGTTAAGGTGGATGAAACGAGGTCCCTGCAGCTAAGTTAACGTGGATGAAACGAGGTCCCTGCAGCTAAGTTAACGTGGATGAAACGAGGTCTCTGCAGCTAAGTTAACGTGGATGAAACGAGGTCCCTGCAGCTAAGTTAACGTGGATGAAACGAGGTCTCTGCAGCTAAGTTAACGTGGATGAAACGAGGTCTCTGCAGCTAAGTTAACGTGGATGAAACGAGGTCTCTGCAGCTAAGTTAAGGTGGATGAAACGAGGTCTCTGCAGCTAAGTTAACGTGGATGAAACGAGGTCCCTGCAGCTAAGTTAAGGTGGATGAAACGAGGTCTCTGCAGCTAAGTTAAGGTGGATGAAACGAGGTCCCTGCAGCTAAGTTAACGTGGATGAAACGAGGTCTCTGCAGCTAAGTTAACGTGGATGAAACGAGGTCTCTGCAGCTAAGTTAACGTGGATGAAACGAGGTCCCTGCAGCTAAGTTAAGGTGGATGAAACGAGGTCCCTGCAGCTAAGTTAACGTGAATGAAACGAGGTCTCTGCAGCTAAGTTAATGTGGATGAAACGAGGTCTCTGCAGCTAAGTTAACGTGGATGAAACGAGGTCTCTGCAGCTAAGTTAACGTGGATGAAACGAGGTCTCTGCAGCTAAGTTAACGTGGATGAAACGAGGTCTCTGCAGCTAAGTTAACGTGGATGAAACGAGGTCTCTGCAGCTAAGTTAACGTGGATGAAACGAGGTCTCTGCAGCTAAGTTAACGTGGATGAAACGAGGTCTCTGCAGCTAAGTTAAGGTGGATGAAACGAGGTCTCTGCAGCTAAGTTAACGTGGATGAAACGAGGTCCCTGCAGCTAAGTTAAGGTGGATGAAACGAGGTCTCTGCAGCTAAGTTAAGGTGGATGAAACGAGGTCCCTGCAGCTAAGTTAACGTGGATGAAACGAGGTCTCTGCAGCTAAGTTAACGTGGATGAAACGAGGTCTCTGCAGCTAAGTTAACGTGGATGAAACGAGGTCCCTGCAGCTAAGTTAAGGTGGATGAAACGAGGTCCCTGCAGCTAAGTTAACGTGAATGAAACGAGGTCTCTGCAGCTAAGTTAACGTGGATGAAACGAGGTCTCTGCAGCTAAGTTAAGGTGGATGAAACGAGGTCCCTGCAGCTAAGTTAACGTGGATGAAACGAGGTCTCTGCAGCTAAGTTAAGGTGGATGAAACGAGGTCCCTGCAGCTAAGTTAACGTGGATGAAACGAGGTCTATGCAGCTAAGTTAAGGTGTATGAAACGAGGTCTCTGCAGCTAAGTTAACGTGGATGAAACGAGGTCTCTGCAGCTAAGTTAAGGTGGATGAAACGAGGTCTCTGCAGCTAAGTTAAGGTGGATGAAACGAGGTCTCTGCAGCTAAGTTAACGTGGATGAAACGAGGTCCCTGCAGCTAAGTTATCGTGGATGAAACGAGGTCTCTGCAGCTAAGTTAACGTGGATGAAACGAGGTCCTGCAGCTAAGTTAACGTGGATGAAACGAGGTCCCTGCAGCTAAGTTAACGTGGATGAAACGAGGTCCCTGCAGCTAAGTTAACGTGGATGAAACGAGGTCTCTGCAGCTAAGTTAACGTGGATGAAACGAGGTCCCTGCAGCTAAGTTAAGGTGGATGAAACGAGGTCCCTGCAGCTAAGTTAAGGTGGATGAAACGAGGTCTCTGCAGCTAAGTTAAGGTGGATGAAACGAGGTCTCTGCAGCTAAGTTAACGTGGATGAAACGAGGTCCCTGCAGCTAAGTAAGGTGGATGAAACGAGGTCCCTGCAGCTAAGTTAACGTGGATGAAACGAGGTCCCTGCAGCAAGTTAAGGTGGATGAAACGAGGTCCCTGCGGCTAAGGTAACGTGGATGAAACGAGGTCTCTGCGGCTAAGTTAACGTGGATGAAACGAGGTCTCTGCAGCTAAGTTAACGTGGATGAAACGAGGTCTCTGCAGCTAAGTTAAGGTGGATGAAACGAGGTCTCTGCAGCTAAGTTAAGGTGGATGAAACGAGGTCTCTGCAGCTAAGTTAACGTGGATGAAACGAGGTCTATGCAGCTAAGTTAAGGTGGATGAAACGAGGTCCCTGCAGCTAAGTTAATGTGGATGAAACCAGGTCTCTGCAGCTAAGTTAAGGTGGATGAAACGAGGGTCTATGCAGCTAAGTTAAGGTGGATGAAACGAGGTCTCTGCAGCTAAGTTAAGGTGGATGAAACGAGGTCTCTGCAGCTAAGTTAAGGTGGATGAAACGAGGTCTCTGCAGCTAAGTTAACGTGGATGAAACGAGGTCCCTGCAGCTAAGTTAACGTGGATGAAACGAGGTCCCTGCAGCTAAGTTAACGTGGATGAAACGAGGTCTCTGCAGCTAAGTTAAGGTGGATGAAACGAGGTCTCTGCAGCTAAGTTAACGTGGATGAAACGAGGTCTCTGCAGCTAAGTTAACGTGGATGAAACGAGGTCTCTGCAGCTAAGTTAACGTGGATGAAACGAGGTCTCTGCAGCTAAGTTAAGGTGGATGAAACGAGGTCTCTGCAGCTAAGTTAAGGTGGATGAAACGAGGTCTCTGCAGCTAAGTTAAGGTGGATGAAACGAGGTCTCTGCAGCTAAGTTAACGTGGATGAAACGAGGTCTCTGCAGCTAAGTTAACGTGGATGAAACGAGGTCTCTGCAGCTAAGTTAACGTGGATGAAACGAGGTCCCTGCAGCTAAGTTAACGTGGATGAAACGAGGTCTCTGCAGCTAAGTTAACGTGGATGAAACGAGGTCTCTGCAGCTAAGTTAAGGTGGATGAAACGAGGTCTCTGCAGCTAAGTTAACGTGGATGAAACGAGGTCTCTGCAGCTAAGTTAACGTGGATGAAACGAGGTCCCTGCAGCTAAGTTAACGTGGATGAAACGAGGTCTCTGCAGCTAAGTTAACGTGGATGAAACGAGGTCTCTGCAGCTAAGTTAAGGTGGATGAAACGAGGTCTCTGCAGCTAAGTTAACGTGGATGAAACGAGGTCTCTGCAGCTAAGTTAAGGTGGATGAAACGAGGTCTCTGCAGCTAAGTTAAGGTGGATGAAACGAGGTCTCTGCAGCTAAGTTAAGGTGGATGAAACGAGGTCCCTGCAGCTAAGTTAACGTGGATGAAACGAGGTCTCTGCAGCTAAGTTAACGTGGATGAAACGAGGTCTCTGCAGCTAAGTTAACGTGGATGAAACGAGGTCTCTGCAGCTAAGTTAAGGTGGATGAAACGAGGTCTATGCAGCTAAGTTAATGTGGATGAAACGAGGTCCCTGCAGCTAAGTTAACGTGGATGAAACGAGGTCCCTGCAGCTAAGTTAAGGTGGATGAAACGAGGTCTCTGCAGCTAAGTTAACGTGGATGAAACGAGGTCTCTGCAGCAAGTTAACGTGGATGAAACGAGGTCCCTGCAGCTAAGTTAACGTGGATGAAACGAGGTCTCTGCAGCTAAGTTAACGTGGATGAAACGAGGTCTCTGCAGCTAAGTTAAGGTGGATGAAACGAGGTCTCTGCAGCTAAGTTAACGTGGATGAAACGAGGTCTCTGCAGCTAAGTTAACGTGGATGAAACGAGGTCCCTGCAGCTAAGTTAAGGTGGATGAAACGAGGTCTCTGCAGCTAAGTTAACGTGGATGAAACGAGGTCTCTGCAGCTAAGTTAACGTGGATGAAACGAGGTCCCTGCAGCTAAGTTAACGTGGATGAAACGAGGTCTCTGCAGCTAAGTTAACGTGGATGAAACGAGGTCTCTGCAGCTAAGTTAAGGTGGATGAAACGAGGTCTCTGCAGCTAAGTTAACGTGGATGAAACGAGGTCTCTGCAGCTAAGTTAACGTGGATGAAACGAGGGTCCCTGCAGCTAAGTTAACGTGGATGAAACGAGGTCTCTGCAGCTAAGTTAAGGTGGATGAAACGAGGTCTCTGCAGCTAAGTTAAGGTGGATGAAACGGGGTCCCTGCAGCTAAGTTAACGTGGATGAAACGAGGTCTCTGCGGCTAAGTTAACGTGGATGAAACGAGGTCTCTGCAGCTAAGTTAACGTGGATGAAACGAGGTCTCTGCAGCTAAGTTAACGTGGATGAAACGAGGTCTCTGCAGCTAAGTTAAGGTGGATGAAACGAGGTCTCTGCAGCTAAGTTAAGGTGGATGAAACGAGGTCTCTGCAGCTAAGTTAACGTGGATGAAACGAGGTCTCTGCAGCTAAGTTAAGGTGGATGAAACGAGGTCTCTGCAGCTAAGTTAAGGTGGATGAAACGAGGTCTCTGCAGCTAAGTTAAGGTGGATGAAACGAGGTCCCTGCAGCTAAGTTAAGGTGGATGAAACGAGGTCTCTGCAGCTAAGTTAAGGTGGATGAAACGAGGTCCCTGCAGCTAAGTTAACGTGGATGAAACGAGGTCCCTGCAGCTAAGTTAACGTGGATGAAACGAGGTCTCTGCAGCCAAGTTAACGTGGATGAAACGAAGTCTCTGCAGCTAAGTTAACGTGGATGAAACGAGGTCTCTGCAGCCAAGTTAACGTGGATGAAACGAGGTCTATGCAGCTAAGTTAAGGTGGATGAAACCAGGTCTATGCAGCTAAGTTAAGGTGGATGAAACGAGGTCTATGCAGCTAAGTTAAGGTGGATGAAACGAGGTCTATGCAGCTAAGTTAAGGTGGATGAAACGAGGTCTATGCAGCTAAGTTAAGGTGGATGAAACGAGGTCTATGCAGCTAAGTTAAGGTGGATGAAACCAGGTCTATGCAGCTAAGTTAAGGTGGATGAAACGAGGTCTATGCAGCTAAGTTAAGGTGGATGAAACGAGGTCTCTGCAGCTAAGTAAGGTGGATGAAACGAGGTCCCTGCAGCTAAGTTAACGTGGATGAAACGAGGTCTCTGCAGCTAAGTTAAGGTGGATGAAACGAGGTCTCTGCAGCTAAGTTAACGTGGATGAAACGAGGTCCCTGCAGCTAAGTTAAGGTGGATGAAACGAGGTCCCTGCAGCTAAGTTAATGTGGATGAAACGAGGTCTCTGCAGCTAAGTTAACGTGGATGAAACGAGGTCCCTGCAGCTAAGTTAATGTGGATGAAACGAGGTCCCTGCAGCTAAGTTAAGGTGGATGAAACGAGGTCCCTGCAGCTAAGTTAAGGTGGATGAAACGAGGTCCCTGCAGCTAAGTTAACGTGGATGAAACGAGGTCCCTGCAGCTAAGTTAAGGTGGATGAAACGAGGTCTCTGCAGCTAAGTTAACGTGGATGAAACGAGGTCCCTGCAGCTAAGTTAACGTGGATGAAACGAGGTCTCTGCAGCTAAGTTAACGTGGATGAAACGAGGTCTCTGCAGCTAAGTTAAGGTGGATGAAACGAGGTCTCTGCAGCTAAGTTAAGGTGGATGAAACGAGGTCCCTGCAGCTAAGTTAATGTGGATGAAACGAGGTCTCTGCAGCTAAGTTAACGTGGATGAAACGAGGTCTCTGCAGCTAAGTTAACGTGGATGAAACGAGGTCTCTGCAGCTAAGTTAATGTGGATGAAACGAGGTCTCTGCAGCTAAGTTAAGGTGGATGAAACGAGGTCTCTGCAGCTAAGTTAACGTGGATGAAACGAGGTCTCTGCAGCTAAGTTAAGGTGGATGAAACGAGGTCCCTGCAGCTAAGTTAACGTGGATGAAACGAGGTCTCTGCAGCTAAGTTAATGTGGATGAAACGAGGTCTCTGCAGCTAAGTTAACGTGGATGAAACGAGGTCTCTGCAGCTAAGTTAACGTGGATGAAACGAGGTCTCTGCAGCTAAGTTAACGTGGATGAAACGAGGTCTCTGCAGCTAAGTTAACGTGGATGAAACGAGGTCCCTGCAGCTAAGTAAGGTGGATGAAACGAGGTCTCTGCAGCTAAGTTAAGGTGGATGAAACGAGGTCTCTGCAGCTAAGTTAATGTGGATGAAACGAGGTCTCTGCAGCTAAGTTAACGTGGATGAAACGAGGTCTCTGCAGCTAAGTTAATGTGGATGAAACGAGGTCTCTGCAGCTAAGTTAACGTGGATGAAACGAGGTCTCTGCAGCTAAGTTAAGGTGGATGAAACGAGGTCTCTGCAGCTAAGTTAACGTGGATGAAACAAGGTCCCTGCAGCTAAGTTAATGTGGATGAAACGAGGTCTCTGCAGCTAAGTTAACGTGGATGAAACGAGGTCTCTGCAGCTAAGTTAAGGTGGATGAAACGAGGTCTCTGCAGCTAAGTTAAGGTGGATGAAACGAGGTCCCTGCAGCTAAGTTAAGGTGGATGAAACGAGGTCCCTGCAGCTAAGTTAACGTGGATGAAACGAGGTCTCTGCAGCTAAGTTAATGTGGATGAAACGAGGTCTCTGCAGCTAAGTTAACGTGGATGAAACGAGGTCTCTGCAGCTAAGTTAACGTGGATGAAACGAGGTCTCTGCAGCTAAGTTAACGTGGATGAAACGAGGTCCCTGCAGCTAAGTTAAGGTGGATGAAACGAGGTCCCTGCAGCTAAGTTAAGGTGGATGAAACGAGGTCTCTGCAGCTAAGTTAACGTGGATGAAACGGGGTCTCTGCAGCTAAGTTAACGTGGATGAAACGAGGTCCCTGCAGCTAAGTTAACGTGGATGAAACGAGGTCCCTGCAGCTAAGTTAAGGTGGATGAAACGAGGTCTCTGCAGCTAAGTTAACGTGGATGAAACGAGGTCTCTGCAGCTAAGTTAACGTGGATGAAACGAGGTCCCTGCAGCTAAGTTAAGGTGGATGAAACGAGGTCTCTGCAGCTAAGTTAAGGTGGATGAAACGAGGTCTCTGCAGCTAAGTTAAGGTGGATGAAACGAGGTCTCTGCAGCTAAGTTAAGGTGGATGAAACGAGGTCTCTGCAGCTAAGTTAACGTGGATGAAACGAGGTCTCTGCAGCTAAGTTAAGGTGGATGAAACGAGGTCTCTGCAGCTAAGTTAAGGTGGATGAAACGCAGGGTCTCTGCAGCTAAGTTAAGGTGGATGAAACGAGGTCCCTGCAGCTAAGTTAAGGTGGATGAAACGAGGTCCCTGCAGCTAAGTTAACGTGGATGAAACGAGGTCCCTGCAGCTAAGTTAATGTGGATGAAACGAGGTCTCTGCAGCTAAGTTAACGTGGATGAAACGAGGTCCCTGCAGCTAAGTTAATGTGGATGAAACGAGGTCCCTGCAGCTAAGTTAAGGTGGATGAAACGAGGTCCCTGCAGCTACAGTTAAGGTGGATGAAACGAGGTCCCTGCAGCTAAGTTAACGTGGATGAAACGAGGTCCCTGCAGCTAAGTTAACGTGGATGAAACGAGGTCCCTGCAGCTAAGTTAACGTGGATGAAACGAGGTCTATGCAGCTAAGTTAAGGTGGATGAAACGAGGTCCCTGCAGCTAAGTTAAGGTGGATGAAACGAGGGTCTCTGCAGCTAAGTTAACGTGGATGAAACGAGGTCCCTGCAGCTAAGTTAAGGTGGATGAAACGAGGTCCCTGCAGCTAAGTTAAGGTGGATGAAACGAGGTCTCTGCAGCTAAGTTAAGGTGGATGAAACGAGGTCTCTGCAGCTAAGTTAACGTGGATGAAACGAGGTCTCTGCAGCTAAGTTAACGTGGATGAAACGAGGTCCCTGCAGCTAAGTTAAGGTGGATGAAACGAGGTCTCTGCAGCTAAGTTAAGGTGGATGAAACGAGGTCTCTGCAGCTAAGTTAAGGTGGATGAAACGAGGTCCCTGCAGCTAAGTTAACGTGGATGAAACGAGGTCTCTGCAGCTAAGTTAACGTGGATGAAACGAGGTCTCTGCAGCTAAGTTAAGGTGGATGAAACGAGGTCTCTGCAGCTAAGTTAAGGTGGATGAAACGAGGTCCCTGCAGCTAAGTTAACGTGGATGAAACGAGGTCTCTGCAGCTAAGTTAAGGTGGATGAAACGAGGTCTCTGCAGCTAAGTTAACGTGGATGAAACGAGGTCTCTGCAGCTAAGTTAAGGTGGATGAAACGAGGTCCCTGCAGCTAAGTTAACGTGGATGAAACGAGGTCTCTGCAGCTAAGTTAAGGTGGATGAAACGAGGTCTCTGCAGCTAAGTTAACGTGGATGAAACGAGGTCCCTGCAGCTAAGTTAAGGTGGATGAAACGAGGTCTCTGCAGCTAAGTTAACGTGGATGAAACGAGGTCTCTGCAGCTAAGTTAAGGTGGATGAAACGAGGTCCCTGCAGCTAAGTTAACGTGGATGAAACGAGGTCTCTGCAGCTAAGTTAATGTGGATGAAACGAGGTCTCTGCAGCTAAGTTAACGTGGATGAAACGAGGTCTCTGCAGCTAAGTTAACGTGGATGAAACGAGGTCTCTGCAGCTAAGTTAACGTGGATGAAACGAGGTCTCTGCAGCTAAGTTAACGTGGATGAAACGAGGTCCCTGCAGCTAAGTAAGGTGGATGAAACGAGGTCTCTGCAGCTAAGTTAAGGTGGATGAAACGAGGTCTCTGCAGCTAAGTTAATGTGGATGAAACGAGGTCTCTGCAGCTAAGTTAACGTGGATGAAACGAGGTCTCTGCAGCTAAGTTAATGTGGATGAAACAAGGTCCCTGCAGCTAAGTTAACGTGGATGAAACGAGGTCCCTGCAGCTAAGTAAGGTGGATGAAACGAGGTCTCTGCAGCTAAGTTAAGGTGGATGAAACGAGGTCTCTGCAGCTAAGTTAATGTGGATGAAACGAGGTCTCTGCAGCTAAGTTAACGTGGATGAAACGAGGTCTCTGCAGCTAAGTTAACGTGGATGAAACAAGGTCCCTGCAGCTAAGTTAATGTGGATGAAACGAGGTCTCTGCAGCTAAGTTAACGTGGATGAAACGAGGTCTCTGCAGCTAAGTTAATGTGGATGAAACGAGGTCTCTGCAGCTAAGTTAAGGTGGATGAAACGAGGTCTCTGCAGCTAAGTTAAGGTGGATGAAACGAGGTCTCTGCAGCTAAGTTAATGTGGATGAAACGAGGTCTCTGCAGCTAAGTTAACGTGGATGAAACGAGGTCTCTGCAGCTAAGTTAAGGTGGATGAAACGAGGTCTCTGCAGCTAAGTTAACGTGGATGAAACGAGGTCCCTGCAGCTAAGTAAGGTGGATGAAACGAGGTCTCTGCAGCTAAGTTAAGGTGGATGAAACGAGGTCTCTGCAGCTAAGTTAATGTGGATGAAACGAGGTCTCTGCAGCTAAGTTAACGTGGATGAAACGAGGTCTCTGCAGCTAAGTTAATGTGGATGAAACGAGGTCTCTGCAGCTAAGTTAAGGTGGATGAAACGAGGTCTCTGCAGCTAAGTTAAGGTGGATGAAACGAGGTCTCTGCAGCTAAGTTAAGGTGGATGAAACGAGGTCTCTGCAGCTAAGTTAATGTGGATGAAACGAGGTCTCTGCAGCTAAGTTAACGTGGATGAAACGAGGTCTCTGCAGCTAAGTTAAGGTGGATGAAACGAGGTCTCTGCAGCTAAGTTAACGTGGATGAAACAAGGTCCCTGCAGCTAAGTTAATGTGGATGAAACGAGGTCTCTGCAGCTAAGTTAACGTGGATGAAACGAGGTCTCTGCAGCTAAGTTAAGGTGGATGAAACGAGGTCTCTGCAGCTAAGTTAAGGTGGATGAAACGAGGTCCCTGCAGCTAAGTTAAGGTGGATGAAACGAGGTCCCTGCAGCTAAGTTAACGTGGATGAAACGAGGTCTCTGCAGCTAAGTTAACGTGGATGAAACGAGGTCTCTGCAGCTAAGTTAACGTGGATGAAACGAGGTCCCTGCAGCTAAGTTAACGTGGATGAAACGAGGTCCCTGCAGCTAAGTTAAGGTGGATGAAACGAGGTCTCTGCAGCTAAGTTAACGTGGATGAAACGAGGTCTCTGCAGCTAAGTTAACGTGGATGAAACGAGGTCCCTGCAGCTAAGTTAAGGTGGATGAAACGAGGTCTCTGCAGCTAAGTTAAGGTGGATGAAACGAGGTCTCTGCAGCTAAGTTAAGGTGGATGAAACGAGGTCTCTGCAGCTAAGTTAAGGTGGATGAAACGAGGTCTCTGCAGCTAAGTTAACGTGGATGAAACGAGGTCTCTGCAGCTAAGTTAAGGTGGATGAAACGAGGTCTCTGCAGCTAAGTTAAGGTGGATGAAACGAGGTCTCTGCAGCTAAGTTAAGGTGGATGAAACGAGGTCCCTGCAGCTAAGTTAAGGTGGATGAAACGAGGTCCCTGCAGCTAAGTTAAGGTGGATGAAACGAGGTCTCTGCAGCTAAGTTAACGTGGATGAAACGAGGTCTCTGCAGCTAAGTTAACGTGGATGAAACGAGGTCTCTGCAGCTAAGTTAACGTGGATGAAACGAGGTCCCTGCAGCTAAGTTAACGTGGATGAAACGAGGTCCCTGCAGCTAAGTTAAGGTGGATGAAACGAGGTCTCTGCAGCTAAGTTAAGGTGGATGAAACGAGGTCTCTGCAGCTAAGTTAACGTGGATGAAACGAGGTCTCTGCAGCTAAGTTAACGTGGATGAAACGAGGTCTCTGCAGCTAAGTTAAGGTGGATGAAACGAGGTCTCTGCAGCTAAGTTAAGGTGGATGAAACGAGGTCTCTGCAGCTAAGTTAAGGTGGATGAAACGAGGTCTCTGCAGCTAAGTTAACGTGGATGAAACGAGGTCCCTGCAGCTAAGTTAACGTGGATGAAACGAGGTCTCTGCAGCTAAGTTAACGTGGATGAAACGAGGTCTCTGCAGCTAAGTTAATGTGGATGAAACGAGGTCTCTGCAGCTAAGTTAACGTGGATGAAACGAGGTCTCTGCAGCTAAGTTAACGTGGATGAAACGAGGTCCCTGCAGCTAAGTAAGGTGGATGAAACGAGGTCTCTGCAGCTAAGTTAAGGTGGATGAAACGAGGTCTCTGCAGCTAAGTTAATGTGGATGAAACGAGGTCTCTGCAGCTAAGTTAACGTGGATGAAACGAGGTCTCTGCAGCTAAGTTAATGTGGATGAAACGAGGTCTCTGCAGCTAAGTTAACGTGGATGAAACGAGGTCTCTGCAGCTAAGTTAAGGTGGATGAAACGAGGTCTCTGCAGCTAAGTTAACGTGGATGAAACAAGGTCCCTGCAGCTAAGTTAATGTGGATGAAACGAGGTCTCTGCAGCTAAGTTAACGTGGATGAAACGAGGTCTCTGCAGCTAAGTTAAGGTGGATGAAACGAGGTCTCTGCAGCTAAGTTAAGGTGGATGAAACGAGGTCCCTGCAGCTAAGTTAAGGTGGATGAAACGAGGTCCCTGCAGCTAAGTTAACGTGGATGAAACGAGGTCTCTGCAGCTAAGTTAACGTGGATGAAACGAGGTCTCTGCAGCTAAGTTAACGTGGATGAAACGAGGTCCCTGCAGCTAAGTTAAGGTGGATGAAACGAGGTCCCTGCAGCTAAGTTAAGGTGGATGAAACGAGGTCTCTGCAGCTAAGTTAACGTGGATGAAACGAGGTCTCTGCAGCTAAGTTAACGTGGATGAAACGAGGTCCCTGCAGCTAAGTTAAGGTGGATGAAACGAGGTCTCTGCAGCTAAGTTAAGGTGGATGAAACGAGGTCTCTGCAGCTAAGTTAAGGTGGATGAAACGAGGTCTCTGCAGCTAAGTTAAGGTGGATGAAACGAGGTCTCTGCAGCTAAGTTAAGGTGGATGAAACGAGGTCTCTGCAGCTAAGTTAAGGTGGATGAAACGAGGTCCCTGCAGCTAAGTTAAGGTGGATGAAACGAGGTCTCTGCAGCTAAGTTAACGTGGATGAAACGAGGTCTCTGCAGCTAAGTTAACGTGGATGAAACGAGGTCTCTGCAGCTAAGTTAAGGTGGATGAAACCAGGTCTCTGCAGCTAAGTTAAGGTGGATGAAACGAGGTCTATGCAGCTAAGTTAAGGTGGATGAAACGAGGTCCCTGCAGCTAAGTTAACGTGGATGAAACGAGGTCCCTGCAGCTAAGTTAACGTGGATGAAACGAGGTCCCTGCAGCTAAGTTAAGGTGGATGAAACGAGGTCTCTGCAGCTAAGTTAAGGTGGATGAAACGAGGTCTCTGCAGCTAAGTTAACGTGGATGAAACGAGGTCCCTGCAGCTAAGTTAACGTGGATGAAACGAGGTCTCTGCAGCTAAGTTAAGGTGGATGAAACGAGGTCTCTGCAGCTAAGTTAAGGTGGATGAAACGAGGTCTCTGCAGCTAAGTTAAGGTGGATGAAACGAGGTCTCTGCAGCTAAGTTAACGTGGATGAAACGAGGTCCCTGCAGCTAAGTTAACGTGGATGAAACGAGGTCTCTGCAGCTAAGTTAACGTGGATGAAACGAGGTCTCTGCAGCTAAGTTAAGGTGGATGAAACGAGGTCTCTGCAGCTAAGTTAACGTGGATGAAACGAGGTCTCTGCAGCTAAGTTAACGTGGATGAAACGAGGTCTCTGCAGCTAAGTTAATGTGGATGAAACGAGGTCTCTGCGGCTAAGTTAACGTGGATGAAACGAGGTCTCTGCAGCTAAGTTAACGTGGATGAAACGAGGTCTCTGCAGCTAAGTTAAGGTGGATGAAACGAGGTCTCTGCAGCTAAGTTAAGGTGGATGAAACGAGGTCTCTGCAGCTAAGTTAACGTGGATGAAACGAGGTCTCTGCAGCTAAGTTAACGTGGATGAAACGAGGTCCCTGCAGCTAAGTTAAGGTGGATGAAACGAGGTCTCTGCAGCTAAGTTAAGGTGGATGAAACGAGGTCCCTGCAGCTAAGTTAACGTGGATGAAACGAGGTCTCTGCAGCTAAGTTAAGGTGGATGAAACGAGGTCTCTGCAGCTAAGTTAAGGTGGATGAAACGAGGTCCCTGCAGCTAAGTTAAGGTGGATGAAACGAGGTCTCTGCAGCTAAGTTAAGGTGGATGAAACGAGGTCCCTGCAGCTAAGTTAACGTGGATGAAACGAGGTCCCTGCAGCTAAGTTAACGTGGATGAAACGAGGTCTCTGCAGCTAAGTTAACGTGGATGAAACGAGGTCCCTGCAGCTAAGTTAACGTGGATGAAACGAGGTCTCTGCAGCTAAGTTAACGTGGATGAAACGAGGTCTCTGCAGCTAAGTTAACGTGGATGAAACGAGGTCTCTGCAGCTAAGTTAACGTGGATGAAACGAGGTCTCTGCAGCTAAGTTAACGTGGATGAAACGAGGTCTATGCAGCTAAGTTAAGGTGGATGAAACGAGGTCTCTGCAGCTAAGTTAACGTGGATGAAACGAGGTCTCTGCAGCTAAGTTAAGGTGGATGAAACGAGGTCTCTGCAGCTAAGTTAACGTGGATGAAACGAGGTCTCTGCAGCTAAGTTAAGGTGGATGAAACCAGGTCTCTGCAGCTAAGTTAAGGTGGATGAAACGAGGGTCTATGCAGCTAAGTTAAGGTGGATGAAACGAGGTCCCTGCAGCTAAGTTAACGTGGATGAAACGAGGTCCCTGCAGCTAAGTTAATGTGGATGAAACGAGGTCTCTGCAGCTAAGTTAACGTGGATGAAACGAGGTCTCTGCAGCTAAGTTAAGGTGGATGAAACGAGGTCTCTGCAGCTAAGTTAACGTGGATGAAACGAGGTCCCTGCAGCTAAGTTAAGGTGGATGAAACGAGGTCTCTGCAGCTAAGTTAAGGTGGATGAAACGAGGTCTCTGCAGCTAAGTTAACGTGGATGAAACGAGGTCCCTGCAGCTAAGTTAACGTGGATGAAACGAGGTCTCTGCAGCTAAGTTAAGGTGGATGAAACGAGGTCTCTGCAGCTAAGTTAAGGTGGATGAAACGAGGTCTCTGCAGCTAAGTTAAGGTGGATGAAACGAGGTCTCTGCAGCTAAGTTAACGTGGATGAAACGAGGTCCCTGCAGCTAAGTTAACGTGGATGAAACGAGGTCTCTGCAGCTAAGTTAACGTGGATGAAACGAGGTCTCTGCAGCTAAGTTAAGGTGGATGAAACGAGGTCTCTGCAGCTAAGTTAACGTGGATGAAACGAGGTCTCTGCAGCTAAGTTAACGTGGATGAAACGAGGTCTCTGCAGCTAAGTTAATGTGGATGAAACGAGGTCTCTGCGGCTAAGTTAACGTGGATGAAACGAGGTCTCTGCAGCTAAGTTAACGTGGATGAAACGAGGTCTCTGCAGCTAAGTTAAGGTGGATGAAACGAGGTCTCTGCAGCTAAGTTAAGGTGGATGAAACGAGGTCTCTGCAGCTAAGTTAACGTGGATGAAACGAGGTCTCTGCAGCTAAGTTAACGTGGATGAAACGAGGTCCCTGCAGCTAAGTTAAGGTGGATGAAACGAGGTCTCTGCAGCTAAGTTAACGTGGATGAAACGAGGTCTCTGCAGCTAAGTTAAGGTGGATGAAACGAGGTCTCTGCAGCTAAGTTAACGTGGATGAAACGAGGTCTCTGCAGCTAAGTTAAGGTGGATGAAACGAGGTCTCTGCAGCTAAGTTAACGTGGATGAAACGAGGTCTCTGCAGCTAAGTTAAGGTGGATGAAACGAGGTCTCTGCAGCTAAGTTAACGTGGATGAAACGAGGTCTCTGCAGCTAAGTTAACGTGGATGAAACGAGGTCTCTGCAGCTAAGTTAATGTGGATGAAACGAGGTCTCTGCAGCTAAGTTAAGGTGGATGAAACGAGGTCCCTGCAGCTAAGTTAAGGTGGATGAAACGAGGTCTCTGCAGCTAAGTTAACGTGGATGAAACGAGGTCTCTGCAGCTAAGTTAAGGTGGATGAAACGAGGTCTCTGCAGCTAAGTTAAGGTGGATGAAACGAGGTCTCTGCAGCTAAGTTAAGGTGGATGAAACGAGGTCTCTGCAGCTAAGTTAACGTGGATGAAACGAGGTCTCTGCAGCTAAGTTAACGTGGATGAAACGAGGTCTCTGCAGCTAAGTTAACGTGGATGAAACGAGGTCTCTGCAGCTAAGTTAAGGTGGATGAAACGAGGTCTCTGCAGCTAAGTTAAGGTGGATGAAACGAGGTCTCTGCAGCTAAGTTAAGGTGGATGAAACGAGGTCTCTGCAGCTAAGTTAACGTGGATGAAACGAGGTCTCTGCAGCTAAGTTAAGGTGGATGAAACGAGGTCTCTGCAGCTAAGTTAACGTGGATGAAACGAGGTCTCTGCAGCTAAGTTAATGTGGATGAAACGAGGTCCCTGCAGCTAAGTTAATGTGGATGAAACGAGGTCCCTGCAGCTAAGTTAACGTGGATGAAACGAGGTCTCTGCAGCTAAGTTAACGTGGATGAAACGAGGTCCCTGCAGCTAAGTTAACGTGGATGAAACGAGGTCCCTGCAGCTAAGTTAATGTGGATGAAACGAGGTCCCTGCAGCTAAGTTAACGTGGATGAAACGAGGTCTCTGCAGCTAAGTTAACGTGGATGAAACGAGGTCTCTGCAGCTAAGTTAACGTGGATGAAACGAGGTCTCTGCAGCTAAGTTAATGTGGATGAAACGAGGTCTATGCAGCTAAGTTAAGGTGGATGAAACGAGGTCTATGCAGCTAAGTTAATGTGGATGAAACGAGGTCCCTGCAGCTAAGTTAATGTGGATGAAACGAGGTCTCTGCAGCTAAGTTAAGGTGGATGAAACGAGGTCTCTGCAGCTAAGTTAACGTGGATGAAACGAGGTCTATGCAGCTAAGTTAACGTGGATGAAACGAGGTCTCTGCAGCTAAGTTAACGTGGATGAAACGAGGTCTCTGCAGCTAAGTTAACGTGGATGAAACGAGGTCTCTGCAGCTAAGTTAACGTGGATGAAACGAGGTCTATGCAGCTAAGTTAAGGTGGATGAAACGAGGTCTCTGCGGCTAAGTTAACGTGGATGAAACGCGTGTGACGTCATCATAACGTTGCCTCTCCTCACCGGCGAGCGAGGCTGCGCTCATGGTCTCGGCCGCCGCGGCCAGCAGCCGGGCGAAGGTGGTGCTGTCAGCGGTGTAGCAGCTGTCCACGGAGCTGATGAGACTGGTGCGGGTGCTGTCCAGGTTCCCGTCCATCACGGAGCTCCAGGTGTTCCACAGGGAGCTGTCCCAGGAGGACGGCGAGCTCTGCAGGCGGACGGGGAGCAGCTCGGGCCCGGGGACGGCGGCGTCGCGGTCCAGCTGGGCCGGACCACAGATGTCGCCCATGGTGGGAGGAAAGCGGTGGGACAGGGAGGGCCGCTGCTCTGGAAGGACGCTGAGCAGAGAGACGTTTGAGACGCGCTGGGACGGAGGACATCGGTGGTTTCGTCTCCGGCCCGCTTACCTGCATCTCTCCGGTCTGCGACTGAGCTCCAGGTACTCGGTGGCTTCCTGAGCGCTCAGCGAACCCGTCTGCTCCTCATCCAGAGACCTGCAGTACGATGCGGAGGACAGATGGCTGTACGAGGGACAGCTGCTGGTGGGGGGGCCGGCTTGTCCCAGGTGGGCCGCTGTAGGACACGCGGACTGGACAGAGCTGGTGTCCTCTGTCAGCTTCGTGGACCGACTGGACCTGAGGACAACGCGGAAGAAGCCGTTTTAGCCTCAAACACATTCATGAAGTGAGATTCTGTCCAGTCACATGATGGCAAACATTAAATGCAAGCTGTGATGTTTTTGCTGTTGCTAGGCGACCAGCTCCTCATCACACATTTGGACTGAACCATTCTAATTTTAGCTGTTTCCCAGTTCAGCAGCATCGATGCTCACAATGATTCAACCTACTTTTCTGTCTGTAAACTACGTCAAACATCTCGTCCCGGACTTGAGAACACTGAACCAGTTTTTGGTGGAAGTTTATTCATGTTCTTCATTAATAATCAGATGTTCTGATTTGAAGGTATTTAGCTGCATGTTTAGACGTTTCTGAACACTTCTTTTCCCACATGGAGAGGAACCAGATGTAATCCTACGCTGCTGACAGAATGAAGGAAGGAATTTGTGCCTGTCTGATGGTTTTATTTGCAAAATCCTGCACGGGAACGAGCGAGTGTTGCAACTGGACGTATCCATGAACGCTTCATGACATTAAATATAAAAAAACACTCGTCAAATATTGGTTCACCACATTTTTCTACAGTTTATCAACGATATAAAACCATGAGTCAAAATCTAAATTCAATCAGTTTTTTGTCATAAATGTTTTTGTTTTGTTTTTCTAAATTTACTGTTATGATCCTGCTTACTGGGCTGCATGGTAGAGAATAAACCCAGTTTGAAATCCATAAAATACATATTAGAATACATAAAAAGACAATAAATAGCAGTGTAATATTCATTGTCTTTTTAATGTATTTTAAGTTTTAACTTTATTGATTTTGCCTTTTAACTGGTGTGAGCCACTGCCACACAGTCCCCCTTGGGATCAATAATCTATTATCTATCTAACGATAGACTTTATTATCAATAAAGTAATTAAATAGACTTTTAAAGACAAAAGCAAACATATGTGAAGGTTTATCTGGATAAACATAATAAGATTCTTTATATCTTCCCAAACCTAAATAATCATAAACCAGCGTCTGTGAGCAGGAATGCTGCTGTTCCTCATGGGGACTGTCCCAAATCCCCCCCCGTCCAAAACCATCTTAATCCTGGATCTTCATTTCCCACCAGACTTCAGTGTGATTAACCTGGATAATCTACATCTGTAATTATTACAAACATCGTTGGCATGTTTGGCAATAAGAGGAGTGACTGCAGCCTGGACAGGAGATGTACGACAAGCTCGTGACATGGACACAGACTTTTCCTGTAAGACACCCGAAAGCTGAATCTGATAAATATCAGGAAAAATGGAATTTCCTTCTGGATCAGAGAAGACTTGTCTATCTGTGAAATGATGATCCTGTTTTACTGTTCATCACATTTTCCAACCGTCTCTGGACTTCGACCCTGTAGACAAGTTCGATGAAGCCGTTACAGATCAAACGATCACACCTACAGCTGATTACCTGCAAGCAAAAGCCAGATATCGTTTAAATGAGAAATGTCCCCCTTTTCTCCTTAGCTGCCTGTCCTCTTTTTGCAGAAACAGATATATATATGTATAAAAATATAGATATATAGATCTAAATGTGTATAGATAGATACAGATATTTGCACAGGGTTCCTTCATGTTTTAACAAGTTAAATTTAAGACCTTTTAAGACCACCTGGAACAGAATTTAATGCCCATTTCATGGACACACTGGCAGAAACACAGATTCCTCTATATTTACAGAGATATTGGAAAAACAAACAAACAAACAAAAACATATCAGAATAAAACCTTTTAGCCATCATCACCCATATTTATCATCGGTGGAAATTTTCTTCTAAGAGGTAAACTAGATGTTCACGCAAACCTCAGGCAGGTGACGGCTACGCAAAGACCCGCCCACATCTCTTCCTGATTGGCTGACATGAAATCTGTTGGAGGTAAAGATCATTGAAGACCACAGCTGTCAAATGGAAGGACTCGTTCAGGTATTATATGCAGATGTGTACATTTCGGACTCTTTCAGACCCGCGGGAACCTGTTTGTGGGTCCCAGCTCGATGATGGAACCGTTTCTGTCGTGTTCTGTGAAAACTACACAAATGAATGATTAAAAAAGAAAAACTGCCGGCAGCAGTGCCCTCATCCAACTTCCAGGTGCAACTGAAGCCAGAGCAGACATGGTGAAGTTTGCGTGACACAAAGACGGGTGCACAGCGACACTGTGACTTTATGGGATGTTTAATAACCAGATTACACATGCGCTCAGTTTTATTTGTCTTCGTGAATGTGTTGTTATGGTTCACTTTTCTCAGGTACGAGATGTGGAAGTAATGAAAATGAACAAAGGGAAGTGATAAAAATGCATTAAAGTACAAAAGAAGAGCATGGAAAATGGATGTCGTATTAATAAATTAGACAAATTATACAGACTTAATCGATCCAGCTGTGACACAAAAACAGATAAACGTGTCATGTCTAGTGTTTGCAGAACATTTATCACTTCAGGAAAGTCCTCACAAAGGTGGAAAAATCAGAAATAATGCGGTAAAGCGTGGAGAAATGAAAAATGTTTTCACTGATAAACTGAGTTAACGAAGAAGAAGCGATCAATTATCAGCTGATTAGTGAAACTGTCCCGCAGCGTCGGACATTTATGAACATTCATTGTTGGTTTAAGCCTTCTCTGTCCGCAGAGCAGCACGCGGCGATCGTCTGCAGACGGAGGACTGCAGGGGTTCATGCTCATCAGCAACAAATATCTGCCCCCCAGCTGCCAGCAGAGCTCAGCGGCCCCCACCTTCATGCTTCAGGTGAGCAAGCAGAAAACGTAAGCCTGAACTTTTCCTCTCATTTTCTCTGTATTTACTCATAAATACTCGACAAAACGCGTGTTACGTCAGCTGGCTGTGCACTCAAGTGCCGTGTATGTCAGCTCCCATACCTTTTCCCCCCCGCCCCCACCGTGAATCAGCGTGGGGGCCGCACACCGAAGGAGCGCACACCGAAATCGACTTGCAAAGCAAATATTCACATTTTCCTCTCATTTTCACTGAATTACTGATAAATACCTGAATATAAATGCAGAATATAAATTATTTATTATATTTATTTATTATTTATTATTATTATTTAATTATTTCTAATATAAATGCAGAAACTACGATGTTCACAGGTCATTTCTGGCTCAGAAGTGTCCAGTTTTAGTTGTTGGTTTCAGTTTTATCAGCACATTTCGTCTTCCCGCCATGTTGTAACAACTGCTGAGCTTCTCCGTCTTACCCTTCGTCTGAGGACAGGCTGCGTCTCTCCGGGACGTCCTCCGTGGGTGCAGGTGGTGGGGGGGGCAGCATGTCCACCAAACGCAGGGATGCTGAGTAATGAAGCAGACGAGGACAAACGGGAGCAGCACCACAGTCCAGATGTCCACCTGCACAGAAAACAGCTGTTTACCCTTTTTTCAGACGGTAAACTGGT
>JALJCO010000773.1:160000-427500 GCA_023101725.1 Atherinomorus stipes | reverse complement strand
CCCCGTTTGACCCGGGTTACCTGTGTTTGATGATGAGGTCCTCATTGGCCAGCCTGCGCAGTCCTGTGGCAACGGAACGAGGGAAAGAAGAGTCAGGATGGGGCTGGGGGGGCTTTGTGAATCAGACTGGAGTGCGGCGGGGGGGTGTCCGCACCTTTGGCCTCGCCGTGTCCGCGTCCCGTCCTGCCGCGGCGTCTGAAGAGGAAGATGGCTGCAACCACGAGGACGCACCACAGGAGGGCGCCGATGCCGCCGATCAGCACCGGGTCCTGAAGCAGGTCCAGGACCCCCGGATCCCGCCTCTGGGGTCCCGCCTCGGGACGGCTGCCTGGCTGCGGGTCTGAGACGGACACACGGTCACACTCGGAGACTGTGAAGGACGTGTTACGTGCGTGCTGATGCTCACTGAGGACAAATCCACGCGGGTCGCTGCGCACGCCCACTCCGGCGCCGTTCACCGCCGCCGTGGTGATCCAGTAGCGCCCCCCCGGAGTCAGAGCGGGGATGACGAGGTCGTGCTGACCGCTGTCCACCGTCCAGTTCTGGGACTGCTGCTCAGAGTCCACGCACCACACCTGGACGAGGGATGGGGTCAGGAGCCAGGACGCACACAGCTGCCGGACTGCGACCCCCCCTCAAACCTCATTAACCCCTTCCTCTACCGAAAACACGTCACCGCCTTCAGCTCAGTTTAAAGCACAAAAAACTGCAACTCATCCAGTTATATGTTTCCTGCTTTTTTCATAACTACATATTAGTTTAACTCTTTAAATGCCAGTTCAGTTATTTCAGTTACTGACAAAAGAACAAAAATCCATTAAAAACTGCATCAGAAAGCCAGCAAGATTATTTATATAAACCCCCCCTCCCAAACCCCCCCCTTCCCTCCCCCCCCCCTAAAGTGCTTGCTAAGCCCCCCATGGTTGGAGTTTCTTAATATTTGAGATTGGAATAATATTTTATTTTGATTAATGGTGGGTCTGTCTTGTATTTTAGAGTTCCATTACCTCTTCCTTTTCCCTTTAAAAATATTAGGAATCAACATCAAGGTTTTAAAGATCCGTATTTGCCATCAGACCAACGTGACACAGAATACAAAATAATGCTTTTAATTCTACTACAAAGGAAACTAGATAATCTGTGCTCTTAGGTGTGGGGGGAGATATCGGCATGGATATCGGCCAAATGAGTGTATAATATCAGCAAAATATCGTCATCCGTACTAAAATCGTAAAATGATTGAATGTTCAGTAGTTTTAAGTCTAAAGTTTTTAAATGATGGTTTTATAGCAGCTTTCGTGCGTGGACATTTGTCAGGATGCAAAATGCAACAGAAAATAAAACCTTTTAGAGAAAACGACACGATACAAAAAATGTTGTTGCAAAATCTCCTCCTGCTGTAAACGCTCACATCAGCCCCACATACAAAAGAAGAGAAAGACAAGCGGAGAAAAATGGCCAAAAGTGTGGGAGGGGGGCAGGAAAGTGATGTGGAACACAGAGGAAGCTATGAAGGACGCTCGGTGCTCTTTGACCCCCCACCCGCTGACTCTGGAGGACCCCCGCCCTGCTGCCTCATTACCTGGTACCCCTGTATGATGCCGTTGTGGGTTTCATGAGGAGGCGGCTCCCAGCTCAGATGGATGGTGTTATTCTGCTCATAGTTCACCTTTACGGACACAGCCAGGGGGGGGGCGCTCGGCACTGTACAAACAGAGATGACTGTTATCTCCCCAGCGTGGCTCGTGCGCGTCTCGAAGCGAACCGGGTCGTTCCTCACCTGTCTCGGGGACTCTGAGGTGCCGCGTGTTGCTCTCTCGTCCATACAAGTCGGCGCCGTAGGGGCGGACCTTGAACTCGTACTTGTAGCCCCTCCTTAGGGGGCCCACCCGGGCCTGGAAGCTGGGCAGCGCCACCTTGGCTGCCCCCCAGTCGGAGCTCGCCGGCAGCAGAGAGCGGTAGAGAACCTCGAAGCCGTCGAGGTGATGCGGCTGAGACGGGAGGGACTGAAGCTGAGACAAAACCGGACAGATCAGACCACGGCCGACTCAAGGGATTATAGGGCCCCAAGCAAAATGGACCTGAACCCCCCACCCCCAAAAATGCTGCAAACATAGTATTTTTTGCATTTTATAAATTTGAAAAAGGACACAACCCCCCCCCCCCCCCATATTGTAATAAAAAAACTATAGTGTTACTTTTTAATAAATGGTTGGTCATAGCCGGGGGGCACGGTCTGATGGACACCGCGTAATGGGAATGGACACGTGTCCAAACGGGTCCTGTCATTGACCCCCCCCACCGCCGACTGACTGCTGTCAGTTCCAATATCTCAGCAAGAAACTTCTGCGTGTCCGATCCTAAAATTCCAACGGTATGAGGTAGTTAGTGTCCGAAACCAGACAGAAAAGCTGTTTGGAAGCAGCTCAGGGCCCCCAGTCCAGCTCAGGGGCCCCAGTCCAGCTCGGGGCCCCCAGTCCAGCTCGGGGGCCCCAGTCCAGCTCGGGGCCCCCAGTCCAGCTCGGGGCCCCAGTCCAGCTCAGGGGCCCCAGTCCAGCTCGGGGCCCCAGTCCAGCTCAGGGCCCCAGTCCAGCTCGGGGCCCCAGTCCAGCTCAGGGGCCCCAGTCCAGCTCGGGGCCCCAGTCCAGCTCGGGGCCCCAGTCCAGCTCAGGGGCCCCAGTCCAGCTCGGGGGCCCAGTCCAGCTCGGGGGCCCCAGTCCAGTTTGGGGCCCCAGTCCAGCTCGGGGCCCCAGTTCAGCTCAGGGGCCCCAGTCCAACTCGGGGCCCCAGTCCAGCTCGGGGCCCCAGTCCAGCTCAGGGGCCCCAGTCCAGCTCAGGGGCCCTAGTCCAGCTCGGGGCCCCTGTCCAGCTCGGGGCCCCTGTCCAGCTCGGGGCCCCAGTTCAGCTCAGGGGCCCCAGTACAGCTCAGGGGCCCCAGTCCAGCTCGGGGCCCCAGTCCAGCTCGGGGCCCCTGTCCAGCTCGGGGCCCCAGTCCAGCTCGGGGCCCCTGTCCAGCTCGGGGCCCCAGTCCAGCTCGGGGCCCCTGTCCAGCTCGGGGCCCCAGTCCAGCTTGGGGCCCCTGTCCAGCTCGGGGCCCCAGTCCAGCTCGGGGCCCCAGTCCAGCTCGGGGCCCTCTGCAATTGCTTGGTTTGTTGCCTTGTTGCAACAGCCTTGGATCAGACACCTGAAAGCTCTGAGCGTTGGGGAGGGGTGGCTCAGACACCCCTCCCCAACGCTCGGAGACCCATCCACGTACCTTCCACTGTACCAAAGATACGTTCAGCCCGGGGGCCACGACGGTGACGTTCTCCAGAGCCACTCGCAGGGCCGACAGCTCTTTGTGGAGGTCCTTCTGCTCAGAGATGGCAGCGTCTGCAAACATGAAGACGGCACGTTCAAGCGTCTGCAAACATGAAGACGACACGTTCAAGCTTCTGCAAACATGAAGACGACACGTTCAAGCGTCTGCAAACATGAAGACGACACGTTCAAGCGTCTGCAAACATGAAGACGACACGTTCAAGCGTCTGCAAACATGAAGACGACACGTTCAAGCTTCTGCAAACATGAAGACGACACGTTCAAGCGTCTGCAAACATGAAGACGACACGTTCAAGCGTCTGCAAACATGAAGACGACACGTTCAAGCTTCTGCAAACATGAAGACGACACGTTCAAGCGTCTGCAAACATGAAGACGACACGTTCAAGCGTCTGCAAACATGAAGACGACACGTTCAAGCGTCTGCAAACATGAAGACGACACGTTCAAGCTTCTGCAAACATGAAGACGACACGTTCAAGCGTCTGCAAACATGAAGACGACACGTTCAAGCGTCTGCAAACATGAAGACGACACGTTCAAGCGTCTGCAAACATGAAGACGACACGTTCAAGCTTCTGCAAACATGAAGACGACACGTTCAAGCGTCTGCAAACATGAAGACGACACGTTCAAGCGTCTGCAAACATGAAGACGACACGTTCAAGCTTCTGCAAACATGAAGACGACACGTTCAAGCGTCTGCAAACATGAAGACGACACGTTCAAGCGTCTGCAAACATGAAGACGACACGTTCAAGCGTCTGCAAACATGAAGACGACACGTTCAAGCTTCTGCAAACATGAAGACGACACGTTCAAGCGTCTGCAAACATGAAGACGACACGTTCAAGCGTCTGCAAACATGAAGACGACACGTTCAAGCGTCTGCAAACATGAAGACGACACGTTCAAGCTTCTGCAAACATGAAGACGACACGTTCAAGCGTCTGCAAACATGAAGACGACACGTTCAAGCGTCTGCAAACATGAAGACGACACGTTCAAGCGTCTGCAAACACGAAGACGACACGTTCAAGCGTCTGCAAACATGAAGACGGCACGTTCAAGCGTCTGCAAACATGAAGACGACACGTTCAAGCGTCTGCAAACATGAAGACGACACGTTCAAGCGTCTGCAAACATGAAGACGACACGTTCAAGCGTCTGCAAACATGAAGACGACACGTTCAAGCGTCTGCAAACATGAAGACGACACGTTCAAGCGTCTGCAAACATGAAGACGACACGTTCAAGCGTCTGCAAACATGAAGACGACACGTTCAAGCGTCTGCAAACATGAAGACGGCACGTTCAAGCGTCTGCAAACATGAAGACGACACGTTCAAGCGTCTGCAAACATGAAGACGACACGTTCAAGCGTCTGCAAACATGAAGACGACACGTTCAAGCGTCTGCAAACATGAAGACGGCACGTTCAAGCGTCTGCAAACATGAAGACGACACGTTCAAGCGTCTGCAAACATGAAGACGACACGTTCAAGCGTCTGCAAACATGAAGACGACACGTTCAAGCGTCTGCAAACATGAAGACGACACGTTCAAGCGTCTGCAAACATGAAGACGACACGTTCAAGCGTCTGCAAACATGAAGACGACACGTTCAAGCGTCTGCAAACATGAAGACGACACGTTCAAGCGTCTGCAAACATGAAGACGACACGTTCAAGCGTCTGCAAACATGAAGACGACACGTTCAAGCGTCTGCAAACATGAAGACGACACGTTCAAGCGTCTGCAAACATGAAGACGGCACGTTCAAGCGTCTGCAAACATGAAGACGACACGTTCAAGCGTCTGCAAACATGAAGACGGCACGTTCAAGCGTCTGCAAACATGAAGACGACACGTTCAAGCGTCTGCAAACATGAAGACGACACGTTCAAGCGTCTGCAAACATGAAGACGACACGTTCAAGCGTCTGCAAACATGAAGACGACACGTTCAAGCGTCTGCAAACATGAAGACGACACGTTCAAGCGTCTGCAAACATGAAGACGGCACGTTCAAGCGTCTGCAAACATGAAGACGACACGTTCAAGCGTCTGCAAACATGAAGACGACACGTTCAAGCGTCTGCAAACATGAAGACGGCACGTTCAAGCGTCTGCAAACATGAAGACGGCACGTTCAAGCGTCTGCAAACATGAAGACGGCACGTTCAAGCGTCTGCAAACATGAAGACGACACGTTCAAGCGTCTGCAAACATGAAGACGACACGTTCAAGCGTCTGCAAACATGAAGACGACACGTTCAAGCGTCTGCAAACATGAAGACGGCACGTTCAAGCGTCTGCAAACATGAAGACGGCACGTTCAAGCGTCTGCAAACATGAAGACGGCACGTTCAAGCGTCTGCAAACATGAAGACGACACGTTCAAGCGTCTGCAAACATGAAGACGACACGTTCAAGCGTCTGCAAACATGAAGACGGCACGTTCAAGCGTCTGCAAACATGAAGACGGCACGTTCAAGCGTCTGCAAACATGAAGACGACACGTTCAAGCGTCTGCAAACATGAAGACGACACGTTCAAGCCGTCTGCAAACATGAAGACGGCACGCTCAAGCGCCTGCAAACATGAAGACGACACGTTCAAGCGTCTGCAAACATGAAGACGGCACGTTCCTGCCGCCTGCAAACATGAAGACGACACGTTCAAGCCGTCTGCAAACATGAAGACGACACGTTCAATCGTCTGCAAACATGAAGACGACACGTTCAAGCGTCTGCAAACATGAAGACGACACGTTCAAGAGTCTGCAAACATGAAGACGACACGTTCAAGCGTCTGCAAACATGAAGACGGCACGTTCAAGCGTCTGCAAACATGAAGACGGCACGTTCAAGCGTCTGCAAACATGAAGACGGCACGTTCAAGCGTCTGCAAACATGAAGACGACACGTTCAAGCGTCTGCAAACATGAAGACGACACGTTCAAGCGTCTGCAAACATGAAGACGACACGTTCAAGCGTCTGCAAACATGAAGACGGCACGTTCAAGCGTCTGCAAACATGAAGACGGCACGTTCAAGCGTCTGCAAACATGAAGACGACACGTTCAAGCGTCTGCAAACATGAAGACGGCACGTTCAAGCGTCTGCAAACATGAAGACGGCACGTTCAAGCGTCTGCAAACATGAAGACGACACGTTCAAGCGTCTGCAAACATGAAGACGGCACGTTCAAGCGTCTGCAAACATGAAGACGACACGTTCAAGCGTCTGCAAACATGAAGACGACACGTTCAAGCGTCTGCAAACATGAAGACGACACGTTCAAGCGTCTGCAAACATGAAGACGGCACGTTCAAGCGTCTGCAAACATGAAGACGACACGTTCAAGCGTCTGCAAACATGAAGACGACACGTTCAAGCGTCTGCAAACATGAAGACGACACGTTCAAGCGTCTGCAAACATGAAGACGACACGTTCAAACGTCTGCAAACATGAAGACGACACGTTCAAGCGTCTGCAAACATGAAGACGACACGTTCAAGCGTCTGCAAACATGAAGACGACACGTTCAAGCGTCTGCAAACATGAAGACGGCACGTTCAAGCGTCTGCAAACATGAAGACGACACGTTCAAGCGTCTGCAAACATGAAGACGGCACGTTCAAGCGTCTGCAAACATGAAGACGGCACGTTCAAGCGTCTGCAAACATGAAGACGACACGTTCAAGCGTCTGCAAACATGAAGACGACACGTTCAAGCGTCTGCAAACATGAAGACGACACGTTCAAGCGTCTGCAAACATGAAGACGACACGTTCAAGCGTCTGCAAACATGAAGACGGCACGTTCAAGCGTCTGCAAACATGAAGACGACACGTTCAAGCGTCTGCAAACATGAAGACGACACGTTCAAGCGTCTGCAAACATGAAGACGGCACGTTCAAGCGTCTGCAAACATGAAGACGACACGTTCAAGCGTCTGCAAACATAAAGACGACACGTTCAAGCGTCTGCAAACATGAAGACGACACGTTCAAGCGTCTGCAAACATGAAGACGACACGTTCAAGCGTCTGCAAACATGAAGACGGCACGTTCAAGCGTCTGCAAACATGAAGACGACACGTTCAAGCGTCTGCAAACATGAAGACGACACGTTCAAGCGTCTGCAAACATGAAGACGACACGTTCAAGCGTCTGCAAACATGAAGACGGCACGTTCAAGCGTCTGCAAACATGAAGACGACACGTTCAAGCTCAAGTCCATGGACTGCTTAGTCCAACAACACCCTCAGGCTGGGACGATCCTCCGGTCCCCATCGTCCCAGGAGGAAATTCTTCACACTTTTAGGCCCAAATTTAGATTAAGAAAGGTTTGTTTGACCACTCAGGGTGAAATACTTCCCTCCAGATTGAATCATTTAAAACACTGCAGAACTTTTGCAGATTGCCCCCCCCCATGCAGCACCCATCTCCATCCTACTGCACTCTGAGATCTCTCCAGACACTAAAAGATCTTAAACCTTGACGATCTCCTGCTTTGTGCCTTTCTTTTCCCTGTTCCTCTGACGTCTTCCTGCATTTATTTGCACGTGTGCATGTGTTTGCATCCGCTTGCTAGCATGTGAGGCAGAAAGAAAAAGTTGCATATCTCAGACTTGAGATGCTGCCCGGCAGCTCAGCCCGGAAATGTGCAGAAAGACTGTCTGCATCCCATCAAACAGGCGAGGAACGCAGAGATTTCAGGTTGGAAAGCTGCATGGTGGCTCTTTTAACTCGCTTTAACGTGATTTTACCGTGAACGAGGAGCTGTGCGCTGGCCGCGACCACACCAGCATCATTCTCTGCAGTGCAGGTGTACCCCCCCGCATCCTCGGCCGTCACATAATGAATCTGCAGAGTCTGGTCCGGGTTTATAAGGTACCTGAATGCAAACACAAAACCAGAGGAGAGTAAAATGCTCGTTCTCATCACATTCACATCATCTCTTCGTTGTTCTGTTTCCCAACTTTGAAACTATTTCAGTTTTTTCTAGAAGGTGAAACGATGCTGAGAGTGTATGTATCCAGATTCAGCTCTGAGGGGTCCCACAGGTCTGGGGAGAACCAGACCGGGACGGGGGTCGCTGATGGCACCGTGACGTCCCGTGCATACAGGGATTCCTGATTCCTGCTATCCTACGCTCATTAATCCGGTCACAGCCATCTGGAAGCAGGTGTGTTCACTACCTGCCGTTGGGCAGCGCCCCCTGCTCTCTGCTCCAGACCACAGCAGGGGGGGGGTCCCCGTTAGCTTGGCAGTAGAAGTGGGCCGACTCTCCGGTTCGGACTGAAACGCTTTCTGGCTTCAGCACCAACGTGGGCTTACCTGCAGGAAACGTGAGTAATAATGTAAACGTGTGCATAGTGACCGTACATGCCGCTGTTTTCATCACATCCGTGTTTTATTGTTGGTGTAACAGTGTGAATGTGGTCTCACCCAGCACTGAGAGCCGAGCCGCCCTGCTCTCCCTCACCCCCACCATGCTCCTGGCCACGCAGACGTAAGCACCCGAGTGGCCCTTCTCTGCAGGAGCGATGATGAGCTTCCCCCTCAGCTCCTGCAGCACAAACACAACACATGCAGGAGGGGGGGGGGGTCCGGCCCCACGGTTCAACCAGAGCTTCATCAGCAGCGTCTTATTCCAGGTGTGGTGTAGGTAGCAGCTGCTTTTAAACGCACGGATGGAAACACCAGTTTCCATTCGGTTCTAAAACACTTTTTATTCAGCCTTTAAAAAAACATGTTTCCCATCTTTTCATCACAACTACACGAAATGACCCCGCGCCTCATTTATAAACTGTGCACGATCTTTGCTAAAAGTGTTCGTACGCCAAAAAAATTCAGATTTATGAAACCGTGCGTACGCACAGATCCAAGCAGTTTCCCCGTTATTCATCACACTCTTCCTGGAAGTTTGCAGGTGAATTAGGCCCCGCCCCCTACACGCCCACATTCTACCATAAACATCAATGCAAAGCACCTCATGGATGTTTCTGCATATAAATGAGCTTCTGATCTGAAGAAGTTTTTGGTTTTTTTAACTCTTTAGAAACAGCGACCTGATTGGTTAAACATCATTTAAAAATGGCTGGACGATGTCCGATACTCAGTGTTCAGGCCGATATAGGCAGATACCGATAGGGGGCGACTATACTGTGCATCCCTATTCTTTACTATTGGTTCGGGGGTGGGGAGGCTAGCAAGTGCTGCATTTGAGGACGCTTGAAAAAAATCCGTGAAGGATGAAAGTTTTTATTTGTGATGGAGCTCGTGATTAAAACTTCAGAATGGTGGTGGGTAGAAATGAGATCACGATTAATTGTGCAGCCCTAACTACTACTACTACTACTACTACTACTACTACTACTACTAAATCAGACTGGAACCGCCGTGCTCGGAGGTCGTGCACAGGCATGTGGACGAGGACGGCCAGGAAACAGCACCAGGCTGAAGCAGCCAGAGTAACAACCTTGTAGGTTAGTTTCTATCACGGTTTCTCTATGAAATTAGTCCCAGAAGCCTTTTTGTCATTTTTCATGGTGTCGGAACGCAGCTGGTTCCACTGCATCACCACGAACGTTAAACTGTGACCTAAAGTTCCCGTCTCAGACGGATTGGTGGGGTGGTGGTGGGGAGGCAGGGGGCTTACGGTGTAGTGATGGTCAGAGCTGTTGATGGGCACACCATCCTTCTTCCAGACGACGTTCGGTTCCGGGTGTCCCATCGGAGGAGCACAGTTTAAGATGGCAACGTCCCCGTCTGCCACCACCACGTCACTGGGCTGCACGACGAACTCCTCCTGTAAAACTGCAGAGAAACAAAGTCATCTCGATCAGCAGTCCAGGGTGTAGTCCGATCCGGAGCGGTGACTACACCGAACCACCGGGGGACCATCAACCAGGTTAAAGAGAAGAAGAAGAAACAAACAAACCTGGAATACCTCGTTCGTATCTAAGTAGAGCCTTTTCTACCCTTGTTTTTTTAGTCTTTGATACAGTTCATGCGTGAGACGTACGAATAACCGGTGAAACCTCAAACGCACCTGCAACAGTCTGCTCCCCCCCCTCACTCCGGTACCAGCCGGCCCCGACTAGACTGAATCTGATTCTGCACAACGACAGTAACACTCCACACCTTTTCTTGCAACGTGCACCAATCTGAAGGCATTTTAATGTTTTTGCTGCTAAGTTTAAAAACAGAAATAAAAATAGACAAAAGAACTAAAATCCAACACAATAAAATCAGCTTCAGCAAATTAGACCGAATAAAGAACGAAGTCTCGCTGAGCTTGAAAGCCAAAGAATGAAAGTGAAGATAAACTGATATTTGCTATATTTGTGTTTTTTGCTAGAATGGGCATCGATTGATGCGTCAGGTGTGTTGGCCAATCCCCCCCCCCCCCAAAAAAAACAACTTCATTATTCACAGGCAGCAGTTTATTTATATATATACATGTATATTATATATGTATATATAAACATCTTTTAATGTTTTTTATATTGTTAGTTTATATTGTTTTATATTGTCACAATATATATATTACAACATTATATTGTTTTTTAATTTTGAAATGACATAATTAGGGGCGTGTCCTTTTGATTGACATGTAGCCGACTGGTGGCTAACAGTTAGCTCCTTGTTAGCTCTCAGTAAGGTCTCCGTTTGTAGCAGAGCAGCACAACGGCGGTTTTTAGTCAGATAACAGCAAGTCCAAGCGTGTCTTACGTTTATCCGCCACTTAGGAGGCTAATCTTCGTTAGCTCCTGTTAGTGTCAAATTAGATGGACCGACCCGACCCAGACCCGGGACCCGACCCAGACCCGCTGGTGGAAACGGGGCTGAAATGTGCAGGGCTGCTGCCATGTGATTGGCTGATAAACTGTTTCTGTTTACCGGTTGGGTGAACGGCGTTCGTTAATGAGGGAGCCTACGTCTTCACAGGTGTGGTCTCGGCAAGTGTATCTATCTGCGGCTTGCAACCCAGTGGGCGTGTCCTATAGTGGGCGTGTCCTATAGTGGGCGTGTCGCATAGCGGGCGTGTTGCATTGTGGGTGGGTCTGGTTAGGTTTAGGGGAAGGGTCAGGGGTAGGGCTAGATTTTACCGTGCTCTCATTGGCCTGGTGGGTGTGTCGTCGAGTAACGTCACACTATCACACGCCCACTCTACGACACGCCCCTGTCTTGTGAGCCGCAGATAGACCCTTCTCGGTCTTGGGGAAACGGTGGGGGTTAATCCCACCTGCCGGAGTCTCACCTGCGATAAACAGTGACGCGTTGCGGCTGACGGCCTTGCCAACGCTGTTCCTGGCGACACAGGCGTAGACGCCCTCGTGCGACTGGCCGCGCCTGCCTCCCCCCACGCTCAGAAAGAAGAGGCTCCCCTCCGACAGAACCATGGGCTGCAGCTGGCCGTCCCCTTTCCCCGTCTCCAGGGGGTGACCGTTGCGCAGCCACTCGATGCTTGGCTTTGGGACGCCGTCCACTCGGCAGGACAGAGTGGCAGGACTGCCGACTCTCACCACCACGTCAGACGGGTGGTGGACGATACGAGGGGGCATCTCCTCTGCCTGAACTCTGGAACCTGTGGGAAACAGAAACATCAGCGCCCTCATAGAGTGCATGGGTGCAGATTTGACCACAGCTACTTTGTGTTGCAGCAGGAAGTACTGCAGGGATCTGAGCCCGTTCTGTCAGAGATGAAGGATCACAACGTAAAAATAGAAAATTATTTTCTTCCCATGCTAACCACACCCAAACATCAGGCTCACGGACAAGGCCTCGCGGCCGTGTGAGTTCATGTTAGTGGCAGCAGAAGACCTGCAGCAAACATGCTGAAGCCCTCCACCAACAAACGTCTATTTGCAGCCGGCTCCGCTGGAATGCCATTGTTCCAACTTCCCATGAAGTTAGATGACCACATATGAGGAAACGGGAAGACTGTGATCAGTTTCCTGATACGAGGGGAAGCTGGAGGGTCTCAGGAACATCAACTCCAACAAAAAGCACTCCTCTAACAACAGCATCCGCAACAGAACAAAAGACTGATTTCCCCCTTTTCTCCCCCCCCCCTCAGCTCTGACAAAAGTCATCATCATGTTGCACATGCGTGTGTTTCCATGACCGATGCGGCCTCCTTCCAGCATCGACCATAAAACTGATTCAGAAATGACTTAAAGATGTCGTTCAGAATCAGTCCGACTTTGTTTTTGTTTTAAACAGACGGTAAAACAAAAGTCCGAAAGATTCAACAGCTGTAAACAATCAGAGAAAAAACTGAAATATGACACTAACATATTCTATAAACCGCTCGTTAATTCAGTACGGCTTAAAATGGTTTCAAACCACAGATAATGTCTGACATCACTGTCACGAGTCAAATTTGATTTTAAAATCCATGCACATGAGAAGCCGACTTAACCGGGTCTCTCCTGTAAACCAAATCATCCTCCACAAGTCGTCTAACTCGCTCTGGTGGTGCTGAGGGTCGCTTTAAAATTCACCAACGAACCGTTAAAGATATTCACTCAAAAACATTTTTTATTTCTTTGATTTTGGTTCAAAAATCTTTTTTTGGGGGGGGGGGGGCATTTTAGTGTGTTTTATGAGTTGGGTGTGAAGAAAGTTGCATTTCTCCAGCAGAGGGTGAAATATTTTTCTTTGACTGTCTAACATCTTTCTAGAAAAAAAAAAAACTTGAGAAAAAGATGGTGGAGGATGGCAGCCTGGTCTGTGTTAAAAAAAACAAAAGTAAACAAATCAACAATGAAAACAATCTACAACGTCAAAGAATCACAATCCAGCAGGATTAAAGGCCCTGAGGCGACACAACTACATTCAAACTAACATCCTCTGTAAAACTACCGCCTGCACCCCCCCCCCCCCCCCCCACACACACACACACACACACACACACACACACACACAACACACATATACGCACACACACACCAGCATGAACATGCTGCGAACGCTTCACCATCATTCCCAAAGTCTTGGATTGTTCAGGCACAAATGAGGAACGTGAGCTTCTTTCCATTTCCTGCTCCATATATATATATATATATGTGACATAAATGTGACATATATGTGACATAAATGTCACATTTATGTCACATAAATGTGACATTTATGTGACATAAATGTGACATATATGTCACATATATGTGACATTTATGTGACATAAATGTGACATAAATGTGACATTTATGTGACATATATGTCACATTTATGTCACATATATGTCACATTTATGTCACATATATGTCACATAAATGTGACATATATGTGACATAAATGCAACAGAAATGTGACATAAATATATGTGACATAAATGTCACATAAATGTGACATATATGTGACATAAATGTGACATAAATGTGACATATATGTGACATAAATGTGACATATATGTGACATAAATGTGACATATATGTGACATAGATGTGACATAAATGTGACATATATGTGACATAAATGTGACATAAATGTGACATATATATGTGACATAAATGCAACAGAAATGTGACATATATGTGACATAATATGTATGTGACATATATGTCACATATATGTGACATAAATGTGACATATATGTGACATAAATGTGACATATATGCGACATAAATGTGACATAAATGTGACATAAATGTGACATAAATGTGACATAAATGTGACATATATGTGACATCGCTGCAGTAAAAACCAGGATGCTGCAGGAAAGCAAACAGAAAACATGGCAGGCATCATCTGCACATCTGGCTGCTGCTGTTAACAAACATCTCATTCTTATTTCTACATCATTACAACTATATTCTTCATTATAGATGCAGCATTATCTTTGCAGGTGTGGTAATGTGTGTCTGTCCAGACTGTTCACGTTCAATAAAGACATGTATGACATACTGATTAAACACTGATAACTTTGAGCACAACATTAAATTTGATCTGATTTGCTGTTATCAGTTTTTCTGCCTAAGTTTGGCCTTTTTTTCATGAAACGACCGTTTTAATATTTATATATATATATATATATATATATATATATATATATATATATATATATATATATATATATATGTGTGTGTGTGTGTGTGTGTGTGTGTGTGTGTGTGTGTGTGTGTGTGTGTGTGTTGTAGTTATCAGAATTAATCATCTCCTAAAACTTTGATCCCTTTTCCCAGTTCGTGTCTAACCTTAAACTGTCCTCACAACAGTTTTAAAACTTAAAGAGAATAAATATCAAAGTTTCCATTTTTTAAATGAGAAAAAAAACTAAAACACCAGCAACTAAATGAATTCAGTTTACATCCGCATTTTAAAGTTCGTGTTTGCTTACCAGGCTGAAAAAGTCCGAGTACCGTCAGGAAGATGCTGAAGAGCAGACTCCTCCTCATCTTCATCTTCATCATCATCATCATCAGCGGAGTTGGTGTAAATGGACCCGAATCGTCATTTCTGCGGATTTTTCATTCAAACAGCGTTTTTGTCTTTGAGCGGCTAGTTTCCTCCGTGAAAAGTCGTTTGGAGGTAAAACGGCGCAGCAGGTCCGGACGGACTGACCACACCGGCTGCTGACGTCACTCACACCCTGCCACTTCCGCCGGATGACTTTCAAAATTAAAGAGTGTTGAAGGAGGGAAGTTATTGGACGGAAAGCTCATAAAATGAATGCATCAGTGTGATTTTTAGCTGTTTTTATACTCTGTATAGTTGTTCCACTGAACTTTAAACAGATGTTATTTTTTATTGTTGTTTTTTCATTTTCGCTTCGTTCTTGTGGTTTTAAATTGAAGGCAAAAATACAAAAAGCTTCCTGCAATATTTCCGTCTTTATTTACGCTCAGCTACATTTTTGCCACATCAAAGATGTTAATTATTTTCTCCTTTCTGATTTACTAATTAAATTAGATTTAAATTTAGTTTTATTCATTTAAGGTTTAAAAAAAGCAAAATATCAACCCTTTATCTAAACTCCATTTTATTCACATTAACAAACTTATTTTAGGCTATTTAGCTCCTTTTTTATTTAAAAGGGTGAAAAACTAAATGTGCAAATTTCTGTGATCTTCATAAAAAATGAATAACTTCATTAGAAAGAAATTAGAAAGTCTACGAGCAAAACTGACAAACTTTACAGAAGTAAATTCAGAGGAGGAGATTCTAACAGTCTGAACTGAAGTAAACAGCTGACGCGGCTGCGTGGACCTTTATTGTCTGAACATTTGCAGCTGTAAAATCGTGGCTCTCTAGTTTGTTTTTGTGGCAGCAACTCATCACCGTGACTTTCATGCAGGAAGTTCTCTGCATGTCCTTTTTCTTTTCCCAACAATAGAAGGAAATTGTGCATCTCAGCTCGTCCACAGAGCAGTTCAGCTGTGAGAAAGCAGAGCAGAGACGCGTCATCACAGCGCGTTTCTCTGAGGATAAAACACGTGGACTCATCGCAATGTCTCATTTTCAGTCCTGTTTTTTAATCTCATTTAAGGACAAATGCCGTCAGCAGAGGTTTAAAGTTGAACAAACCAGCAAAATGATGAAGAAAACACTGATGAACTCCCACGTCTCCAGTGAGGATGACCCAGAAATAAGTGAACTAGCACGAGTTCATTCCTTGTAATGGCGCATAAATAAAGCATTGTGCGGTGAGCGGCTCTTTGTGGCGCTCAGAAAGGCCCGAGGCTCAGTGATGGATGTTTTTATTGATCCAACAACTTGGGCTGGATGGGCTCGGCATCAGCCAGCAACAAAAGCTTTAGAGAGGATGAAGGATGAGTCCCTTCCTCTGAAACACCAGCCATGGGAACGGTGCGCGGCGGAGACGCGCGAGGGAAGGGGCCTTTTTCAGGCTGCTGACCGAAAGGTCAGGGGCAGGAGAAGGAGAAGGAAACGGGGCGGAGGGGGCGGGAAAGGAGGCTGGATGGGGGGAACGGATGAACAGGGATGGTGGAGTAAAGTCTTCATGCAGTTCCATCAAGTTCCGTCAAGATTTCAGTCACCGCTTTAAACAAAAACATGTTCTAAGTTTAGAAATCATCAAAGCTTTTTAAGTAAAATGTCATTGCTTAGTTTTGTGATTGCATTTTTGCTTTTGCGGCTTTGCTGATGAATGATGACGAATCCAGAATAAAACTGCTGTATTTCATTATCTTTCACCATGATTGTCCACATTTCTTCCATTTTTTTTATTTTCACTCTCATTTAAAGCTCAAAGTCACTTTCTTGCTTCTTTATTTAATTGATTTCAAATTTTACAAATTGTAATATTGCGATCAGAGTCTTCACCCTTCAATGTTAGAAAACAGCAATGGAAAATATTTCTTTGCATTTTTTCGGTTTCTTTGGGAAAACATGTTTTTTAACAGGTGGTTGGAATCAGTTAAATGGTCAAAAGTTTAAAGAAACACTTTTGGTATTAAAGTGGCAGAGATGGCTAAAGCAGGTTTATTTCAGCTCACTTTGAACAAGAATCATAAAAACCACTAAAAAAAGAGCTTTCCAAACGGAGGAGATGGCCGTTAAAGGGCGAGACCGCAGCTGAAGTGTGATGGTTATTAAAGGGCCTGTTTAGGGCTGTAGAAAGTGGAAACAAGCCACCAGAATAGTTTTTCTATATCCAGTTTCTCTTTTTCCTTTTTCACAAACTCCGTTACGTTTGTGGAAACTGTCCGCTTCTAATTTAGTTTATCTTCGACATTTTTAAGGAAACTGATGACTTGCTTACACGTTTGTGCTCTGTGGGGAAGTAACGTGGAGGTGAAACAATGAGCAGATGTGTTTAACAGATTTACGCAGCAGTAGGGTGCATTCACCCCCCCCCAGGCCTGCTGAAACTCATCCTGCAGCATCACGTGCATGACGGACTCACCTTTTCTGCGATGCAGCTTGTTGCCATGAGGCGTGTGCTGGTGTCCTGCGCTGAGACGGACGTGCTCTTTGACCCGGGTTTTTGACCCCCCCGTCCATCCGGATTCCTTCGGACAGATGTCCTGAAACTTGCACTGCTGCGCGTGCTGGGCGCAGGTGAAAAACCAGGACGCCCAAAGCAGCCAAAAGCTGAAATGCATCTTGTCCTGATGAGCTAACGCCTCCTGGATGCAGCGCTCCGAGCCCTCACTGCCGCTCCGCTGGGCCCCCCATCGCCTGTGACCCCCCTGAGAGCTCGCCACCGTGGAGCTCCACAGACGTTCAGCATGTGACCTGTCCTGCGCACCACTTGTTCGGAGATTGGTACCCTCTGCTTTCTTCATATTCCTCAGCTCCTCTCTGCCCCCCCCCTCCTTTTTTTTTAACTCTAGCTGTATTTGGCATCCCCGTCTCCCTCTTCTTTGGGCCCTGTTTGGGAGAGAGGAGCTGGAGGGGGTGGAGGGTGAAACAATGATCAACTACAAGTTTCAGACCTCATGCTGAGGGGAAGGGGACCAGGGGGGGGTCTCATCCAACATCTGTGCCATTCATTTCTGCGAAGGGGGGAGGGAGGAAAACAGGGCTCAGTGCAGGGGAGAGGAGATTGATTTAAGGGGGAGGTAACAGGGAGGAGACTGGACCCCCCCAAGTCTGATCAGTTTCATTAATCACTATTTCTGACTGATGAAAAGCAACAACTTCATTATTTCTGTATGAATTCTTACGAACTGAAGGAACGCATCTATGGTTAAAGGACCATTCCACCCACAGAATGATGTAACTTTATCTTCCACCCCCCTCATGGTGAGAAAGACTCTGCAGCACTTTTTGATATCTTAAATGCAGCCGGTGATCAGGAAGGCTTCTCGTTTCCCCCCAACTTTCATATAATGGAGTTCACCGGGGTCCGAGCCAAAAAGGTCCTTAAAGTCCACAAAAACGTGTCAATATTCCTCCATACTGCTCGTCCAATGTGATCCAAGTGTCCTGAGTGGGTAGGCGTCCAGAATTTACTGGAAACATCATTTAGGAGATTTTTAGAGACTAAACAGTACTACATCAGTACTACATTAGTACTACATCAGTACTACATCAGTACTACATCACATCTCCTGCGAGCACGTCGATGCACGTTCACGAAACTACAGAAGCCGCGGCAGACGAGATCACGCGTTCTCTTTTTCTGTCTTTGTTTTAAATCAACATCAACCCCTCTTGTGTTTGTCTGCAGCTCTGTCGCTCTGAGCACAATGTAAACAGAGACTTTCTTCTTCTGCGCTTGTATTATCGGCAGAGTAGGCTCTGAACGCCGAGGCTTCCGTAGTTTCATGAATGCACATATGCGTGCTTTGGGAAAGTAAGATGTAGTACTGATGTAGTACTGATGTAGTACTAATGTAGTACTGATGTAGTACTGATGTAGAACTGTTTAGGCTCTAAAAATCTCCTAAATGATGGTTTCCATTAAATTCTGGACGCTACCCACTCAGGACACTTGGATTACATTGGACGAGCAGTATGGAGGAATATTGACACGTTTTTGTGGACTTTTATGGACCTTTTTGGCTCGGACCCCGGTGAACTCCATTATATGAAAGTTGGGGGGAAACGAGAAGCCTTCCTGATCGCCGGCTGCATTTGAGATGTTAAAAAAGTGCTGCAGAGTCTTACTCACCATGAGGGGGGGTGGAAGATAAAGTTACATCATTCTGTGGGTGGAATGCTCCTTTAAAGCTGAAAGCAGCTTTAAACGGCTTCAAATCTGAAGCATCTTAATTATCAAACGTCAGCAGACTTGAAGCCAAAATGCAGTTTGCATGTAAAATATCAAAGAATGAAAATAACAGCAGCAAATAAGACAAATGGCAACAAAGGCTTCGTTTTTCTTTCAGTGCATTGCTGGTGAGACCCCCCCCCCCCCTGTCTCTCCAACCTCCCACCAGTCAACTAGCCAAGCAAACTTGTCGCTGTCTGTCTGCACGTATGAGTCTCATACATCATCTTGGCTCGCCTGCATGAAGCAAACGCCTTCATTACAAAAGCAGTCCATTGGTGTGGTGGGTGTGGTTGGAGCGTCCTCCCGGGGGGGCTGAAAGACTCACTTCCGATTTGCTCTGCGTCGTCTCTACCTGTAAACAAAATCAGATGGAATTCCAGACAAAGATGAGACTGATGAGATGTCTAAATAATAAAGATGAGGTTTCTTTATGTGTGCACCGCTTCAGCTGAATGGCCTCGATCTCGTGTTTCTTTTAAAAGAAGATCATCTTTCGCTTTCAAGCACAAATAGTGTGATGATGGAAACAAAACTTTGGAAATAAAAGGAGGAAAGTGCAGATTATTTTCTGATGTAATTGCAGTTCCTGGCTGCAGTGACATAAAACTGCATGAGTCTGAATCCAGGCCATTTATTTCCATTTTCCTTTCAAGCTGCCGGATTCTGATGTCTGTTAAAAGTGGTCTAGATCAACAGTTCCTCAGACTTTCTGAAGGTCTTTCGGGGTTTTTGGGGACATTTGCTTCTCTTTCTCACATTTTCAGTCCAGTCCTTAAAGTCCTGTTTTCTTTATTGGCTTTTAGAAAAATAACTTTTAAATTGCTGCTTTTAAATTGTATCAGGGGACTTTGCTACCGACCTGTTCCAGAGACACATTTGCTCCAATTTCTTTAAGTGCACTTAAAGGTACAGTATGTAAATAATCAAAGGTCAATGGCAGGAAAATGTGATCATTTAAAAACGTGTTTCTGTAGATGTGTAATCGCTGCACTAGAACAGCTGTTATATGTTTATTTTCTTAGAATGAGTCATTTATATCTGCTTGTTGGGGGGGGGGGGGGGGGTGCACATATGGAGGCTGCCATATTTGTTCCACCATTTTTACTGCGGTGTCCCTAAATGGACAAAATGTGAGTGAAGTGAGAACTACTGCTGTAGCAGCTTTGTTTAATGGGAGTTAGAGACTGTTAAGGATCATTAAAATAGTTCCTCACAGTCGAGTCATAGCTGCACCTGAGACCACTGATCCACTTACAGATGAAAACATCTTTATATCTGGGAGAATTTTGGCCACTAACGGCCACCGTACATTCACAACAGAGCTGGAATATGAAGTCATTTGAAAGAAAACATCTTTTCTTTCAAATACTCATCTTTACCACTAGATGTCAGTAATTCTTACATACGTACCTCTTCAGAAAAACAACAGGATGAGTTACTGACAGACAGAAACTTGTATTTTTTATAACAAGGTGATTCTCAAAGAGGCACAAATTAAAAACTTGGCAGTAATTGATGATGATGCGACATAAAGGACGAAAGACAATGAAACCAATAGAAAACCATAGAAGTAAAGGGCAGAGTCTTTGTGTTTGCAGTGAGCAGGTGAGTTTTGAGTCTGCAGGTGGGTGATGAATGGAGGAGGGAAATGTGTGACAGGCAGCAGCAGCGGACAGGTCTGGGTCCTGAGACGAGCCGACAGAAGAAGCTCGGGGACACGACTGCACTGAGATGAACTGAGTTTACAAACGGCAGAGTGCTGCGACCACTCGATAAACAGACGATCCGACGGTGACCGGAAGGCCAAGCAGGAACAAACGCTGCTTCTGATTGCAGATGAGATGCAGGTGTAGATCCTGGTCGCCAGGGAAACGGAGAAGCCAGCCCAGTGCAGCCTCACACCCCAGAGCAGGAGCATGCAGTGATGGAGACTCAAGTCTGAGACTCGGACTGGAGCCACACTTCCAGGCTCAATGTCTGGATTTATATTTGGATCTATTTATATTCATTCATTCCTCGTCTTTATCTAACAAGGTTAGTCCATCTGAGATCAAAGATCTCTTTTTCAAGACGTCACCAAAACAGCATCTTAGTTACAAAATAAAAGATTAAAAAACAACAAACAAAAACAGGAAACAACATACAAAATTTACATCAAAGTTCAAGTTAATTTCTTCTTCTATGCTTGTATTATCGGCAGAGTCGGCTCTGAACGCCGAGGCTTCCATACTTTCGTGAATGTGCTTATGTGTGCTTCGTGAAAGTAAGATGTAGTACTGCTTAGTCTCTGAAAATCTACTAAACCGAAAATTTACCCACACCGACATTTACATCGATAACCGACGTCATTTTTCTCATGTCGGTGTGTTCGGTGCTGCGGCCCCTCTAAGAAAGCCGCACGGGACGTTTTTGTTCTCTCCAACTTGCCGTAGTTTCTTGTAACGTGACATTCCTGCGCTGCAGCTTCGTTATTTTCATCTTTTGCATGTTTTCTGTACAACATATGTCTGTAAATGATCAGTGACGTTTATCTGATGTCAGTGTGAAGTGATAAACGTTTGAAGGAACGTTGTTTGTGTTAAATGTTTGTACAACGGTAGTGATGCTAACTGCGTTAGCCTGTCTATGGGTTTTTCAATGTTAAGTTAGCATTCATGCTAATCGATTGTCGTGTGTGCGAGACTCAGCACTGGTTTCCATGGACACAAAGTAATATTTGCTCATATGTAAATAAGAATATAACTTATTTGAGTTAATCAGTTTAATAATTAATAATTCATTCATTAATTTGTATGTTTGTATTTCAGTTTCACAGTACTTCTCATATGTCTAAAACATCTAGTGGGTGTTTATTGAGGAACCTGTTAATCTATCTGCCAAACAAGAAGTCACGTGAAGTTCCAGTTTAGACAGAATATCTGTTTTAATAAAATGAAAATAAAAGTAGTTTTTGTCTGGTTTATAGGAGGTTTATCTTCCATTTTTCGTTACCGAGGTGAACTGCTCAGTATATCCTGATATTTATTTTTGGCCATTATCGCCCAGCCCTACTTTACAGTGCACAGTGGACACACCAAGTACTTGACAGCAGGGTCAGCAGACAGACAACGAAGCAAACGCGTAGTTAAACTAGAAAAGCACTCGGAGAGTTCAGACCTCCTCCATGCAGCTCCACGTATCTTTGTGTGTTCTGGATCATCGTATCCTGAATTTTCTCTGGATCCGGATCAACTTTGGAAACATTCTAGAACTCATTCAGATCCTTTCTTGTCATTTTTTACCAACATTCGGACCGTTTGTATGGAAAAAACGTGTCCTATCAGGGTGATGATGATGTAAGAGTGTTCAGGCGTTGGTAAGGAGGTCTGATGTTCACCATGGGGGGGTCGGTCTGAACACACAGGACTCGCTGGTACAGTTAACTGTTTTTACTGGTCACTCTGAATCACAACAGCACAGTAATGCAGCAAACGACAGGCTTCCAGGTGGAACTGCAGGTAGTTCAGGTGAATGTGGATGGAAGTGAGTTTGGTCTATAAACAGAAATACAAAGAAGCCATGAGGAACATTCGTTCAGCAAAGAAACACATTCAAGATATTAATTATTACTAATAAATCCTTCCAGTTAGGACTAAACATGCATATGTGTTCCAGGCTAACAGTTGCAGTAACTGGCATGTAGCAGGGCAGCTAGCTTATTAGCATAAACAGGCTCATGGTGAACGGAGGAAACTTCTGAATAAGCAGATCAGCTAAATAACATTAAAGCTAAATAAACATCCTGTTCAGCAGAAATACAACCAGTTACTTCCAGTTCTTCACCGACGCACACAGTTCACCATCTTCACCTGCTACACGTCTGTCCAACTGTCCTCTGTCCACGTCTGTCCAACTGTCTTCTCTCCTGGTCTGTCCAACTGTCTCCTCTCCTGGTCTGTCCAACAGTCTTCCCTCCTGGTCTGTCCAACAGTCTCCTCTCCTGGTCTGTCCAACAGTCTTCCCTCCTGGTCTGTCCAACAGTCTTCCCTCCTGGTCTGTCCAACAGTCTTCCCTCCTGGTCTGTCCAACAGTCTTCCCTCCTGGTCTGTCCAACTGTCTTCCCTTCTGGTCTGTCCAACTGTCTTCCCTCCTGGTCTGTCCAACAGTCTTCCCTCCTGGTCTGTCCAACAGTCTTCCCTCCTGGTCTGTCCAACAGTCCTCCCTCCTGGACTGTCCAACAGTCTTCCCTCCTGGTCTGTCCAACAGTCCTCCCTCCTGGTCTGTCCAACTGTCTTCTCTCCTGGTCTGTCCAACAGTCCTCTCTCCTGGTCTGTCCAACAGTCTTCTCTCCTGGTCTGTCCAACAGTCTTTCCTCCTGGTCTGTCCAACAGTCTTCCCTCCTGGTCTGTCCAACAGTCCTCCCTCCCTGGACTGTCCAACTGTCTCCTGTCCATGTCTGTCCAACTGTCTTCTGTCCACGTCTGTCCAACAGTCTTCTCTCCTGGTCTGTCCAACTGTCTTCCCTCCTGGTCTGTCCAACAGTCTTCCCTCCTGGTCTGTCCAACAGTCTTCTCTCCTGGTCTGTCCAACAGTCTTCCCTCCTGGTCTGTCCAACTGTCTTCCCTCCTGGTCTGTCCAACTGTCTTCCCTCCTGGTCTGTCCAACAGCCTTCTCTCCTCTCCACTGCTGCTCATAAGTTTCATTTCTGCATCCTGACATCATCATGTGCTCAGCAGCAGCTGCACTTCTGCCAGCAGGAGGCGCTCACGCCTCATCAACAGCCTTTCCAACATGGCCGACCTCACCATGATAAAGAATCAGTTTATTTGTACAGCACGTTAAAACGACCGCGGTCGCACAAAGTGCTTCACAGACATTTAAAAGATATCCAAATACAGATGAAAGAACATTCAGAACATTCCTGGATCCAGAATCTGATCCGGATCATCACCAACACTTAATGGCTTCATCGTTGGACTGAGACACACGAATGCTGAAGATTTCAGGTCAATCCGTCCAGAACGTTTACTGTAAAGTTGCTGACAGACGGACGGACAAACTAACGCTGCTGAAAACATCACCTTTGTTGGTGAAGGTAATGATGGAAAATTAAGAGCAAAGTAATTAAGAGCTATAAAAACAGCTAAAAATGGTGGATTGATGTTTAATTGCTCTGCAGGTGGAAATAAAGCATAAACACGGGACTGAAACAATTTATCTGGCGGCCGTAACAATCACGTTTGATGGTTTTTGAGACTTTTTGCATCACTTTATGGTAGAAAATTAGCCCAAAACCCTGTTGTATATCCTGATATTTGTCTTCTGCCCCCTTGTGGACCTTTTGCACAATATTTGACATATCACACAGTAATAAATGGTAAATATGCGGAAAAATGTTTTGTTCAAGGGCCAAATAAAGACTTTGCCCCTTTTTTTCCTCGGGTCTTGCTGGGATTAAAGTAAGCTATGGCATAAAAATGTGAAGCAATAATGTAGCGTGTAACCAGTCTCTGCTTTGTATAAAATGATGAGTGAAGAGAGAGGGAGATATTTCTGACTGTTTTTGTTAGGAGGAAGGACATGGATCAGACCCAGACGGACCTCAGCACCAGTCTGAACATGACCGACAGCTTCCGATGTAGAGCTGGTCATGCAAGTCATCGTGGTCACACACAAGGATCCAGTCCATCAGTCCAGGCTGTAAGTCAGGACTGCATCCGTCCCTCCAGCACCATCAAGCACACGTGCTGCATCTTATAACAACCAGTTTTCCTCACCGCGGTCTCTGTGATCCACACTGATATAAAAATGTTTTATTCCCCTCATGCATCCACAGTTATCACAGCAATGCATGTGAGTGTGTGTTTTAGAGAGAGGAATACTTTAACCCTTATGCACCCCTTTAAAAAAATACGTTTTGCATCCGAAGCACAAAAATGTGTATAAAAATCAATCATAAGAAAACTGATCCCTTTTTACCTTTTTCCCCCATTTCTTCTATATTCTTCAAAGCAGCATCAGTCCAAACTCTCCCTCTGTCTTTATATATATAAATATATACTTATATATATATATATATATATATATATATTATATAAAAATAACAAATCATTCATGTGTATATATATGTGTGTATATGTATGTATATATCTATATCTCTCTATATAGATATATACATGAATGAATTTGTAATCTTTTAGGTCACGGTGGTTTTATGGTACTAAAAACACAAAAATGAGGCAATTTCAATATACTTTGTGCAAACTGGATTATTTATAGTTTAAAGACACACAATGGAACTTTTATCAGTTTTCTCAGTGACCCCCCTATCAATGGCTAAACTAGCCTCCATCTCCATCATCTTCATGGTACCTGCACTGTGATTCCCTCCAGCCAGTCACAGACAGTCTTATCTTGACTCTTGGTCTGTCTCTTCCTCTCTTTCTTTTCCTCTCTCCCTCCGTAATGTTTCTTTACCTAAATTGACATGATGCGTTTCAAACACCCGCTGTGTTCATGTCTGGTTCATGTCCGTTTGCTAGTAAGTGATGCGGTGTGCAACCAGTAGTCGCTGCAACGTCACAGTGGACACGCGGATACAAAACTTACATACTGCTGTTTCTGAGCCGCAGTCGCCTCTGGGCAGTGTCAGCTCTAAAATGCACATAATGGATGTTGATGTGACGTCAAAACGAGTCAGAAACGCAGATTTTTAAGGTCTAAAAGTTACGTTGTGCATCTTTTAAATATTGCAGCCTGGCATATGTAAAAAAAAGAATAGCAACATTCATTTCAATGTAATTTTAGATTTTGTTCAGTGTCAAAAAGTCTATAAAAAGTCCAGTTTGCAACCTAATACACTGAAATGTGTCTGGGTGTGACCCAGACCCAGAACCCCTGAAACAGTCCTGCTGTTTCTTCTGGCCACGCCGCGTACGAAGCTCTAGCTCTGCCACTGCTGGAAACTCATTACGTCACCGAACCCTCACGTAGTTCAGGTATGTGCAGAAAGAACGTAAACCACAGAAAGTACACTGAACAGTAGTATTTACATGGATCATGAAACTCGTAAGCTAGAGGCCCACAACTCGCCTCACTTTGAGCCTTTTTGAAGAAGCTTCCTAAAATCATGACTTCCCCCATTAGCCCCCCTCCATGTAGACATGTAGAAGATGCTGTACCGGTGCTGACTAAGGCAGGTGTGTGTGTGTGTGTGTGGGGGGGGGGGGGGGTGTGTGTGGAGGAGAGAGGGGGAGAGAGAGAGAATGTGTGTGTTTCAGGGATAATTGCATTTGCTGCAGAAGATTTAATTAAAACCTTTCAAAGAAAAATAAGAGTGAGCACAGTGGAGAGAGAAACCTTACCCCTGGGATATTATTGCTTCTGAGTAATGTCATCCTGGTTTTTCAGCCCCCTCCTTGCCCCCCGCCCCGGGCCCTGTGTAACAGCTGACCATGCTCTGTGGACCACCGAGGCCACCCATGTTATGCTATTGTGACCACAGTCTTTGCCTTTCCAAGCCCGGCCAATATTCAGTCATGTCCTCCACACTGTCAAACAGACCCCCCTCGGGCCAAGTTTCAGCCCCTCAATGGGGCATCATGTCCGAGCAGCAGAGGGCTATTGGGGGGCAGTGTGACCCCTCACCTGGGCCTTCGACATCCTCCAAAGAGACGCAGCTTTTCTGTAATTCTTTCCTGAAAGAAAGGCAAAAGGCCGAGGCGGCGCTGAGATTTCAGTTTGCACATTCTGCCCTCCTGGTGTGTGTTTGATAGCATCCACTAACTATGTACAAAGGGACTAAGGAAGAAAAAACTTGTCTTTTGTTGCTAAGGCAACAAGGCTTTGGTTCATTTTCACGTTTTATCCCCAACTCTTTAGCAGCTTAGTGAAATAGGAAGGCAGCGAACTCTAGTTTGCCAAACACCCACTCCATGCCAAAGAAACTCTTATCTCATTCAGGAACATAAAAAAGCTTAAAATCACTTTGCTCATTTCAGTTTTATCTCCTCAGGTTTTATTTACCGAGCTCTGTGAAAGGATGGCAAACATCGCCGTCTGCTTGGTTTAACATGAACAGAATCGCATTCTTGTGGGATAAGTGCACAACCTTTCCCTGAAATCTTTGTGTTTTTTTTGGGGGGGGGGGGGGGAATCTGGGTGGGGTGGAGACGGTGCCCAATACCCCCAAAACAGGGCCAAGATGGCCGAGGATGTGAACGGCAAGCCAGAAGTCACGCATGAGTGCATCTGAATGCGAGGTCTACCCCGAGAAGAGCGCAAGCCGTCCCCTCCGCCGTCCCAAACCAAGCTTTCTGCTCACACCGCCATGCCCGCCCCCCCGTCTCTTTATATGTCCAGCTGGCTGTGCCACAAAGACTGTGTCTCCTAGCTCCAAATGATCCTCAAACCCCCACATGCTTTGTTCTGCTCATTTTCCCACTCCCTCCAGGCAGAGTTCAGCTGTGAAAATTGAAATGAGGAAAAGATTAAACAGTGAGCTAGAAAGTGTGAGAACAAGGAAGTTGGTCGAGGAAAACGATGAGATGTTGACAGCATGGACGCGGTGAGGAAGGAGTGGAAGGTTTTAAAAACGAAACGCGTGTTTTCCTGCTCAGCCTCTTCCCACCGCTTTCATGCAGAAGCTAAATCGGGTTTTATTGTACTCGTGTGGTCATTTACAGGTAACAAGTCCCTCCAGGTTGAGTGGTTTTAGCTCCCGTGTCCCACCCTGATGAAACCCCCGCGAGTTCCCAAGCTTGTGTGAAATCATGAGTGGATTGTGCAGAAAAAGGACCACGGCATGGAGATGTGGGCCGGAACTAATAGGATTGGTTTTGATTCATTAGTTTCTCTTTCATCATCCTGGTTGGAATTCCACTCCACGTCTCCTCTTGCTTCACACTTTAAAAATAAAGGTGGGAGGGGCAGGAGAGGGAGGGGGCTGCTTATAATTGAGGCTCTGTACTGCAAAAGCTCATTACTCTGTGGAATCATCTGCTTGTGGAAACTCCGTGGAATCAGCATGTGAATGCGGCGCCGTGCTCGTCAAAGCTCTGACAACAGCGACAGGATATGATTCAGTGGCTGGCAAATATGGAACCAGTCTGCAACACAACACCTGTGGCGTCTTTGTTCACATGTTGGGTGACAATAGCACCTGTTCCATGAGGAAAATAGAAGTTTGTCTTAAGTAAACATGTGCTTTTTCAAATATCATCCTCCCAGTACCCACTTCATGGATAATTCAAGGCTTTTTCATTGATGGTTTCCCCTGTGGATCATGATAAAGATGTACGCTCCATCTGACGCTATCAGCCTGACCTTTTTATTCAAAGAAATTCAGCTTAGAATTTTTGTCCTCCTGCCATTTAATGTGTTGGGAAAAATATGTAGCTTAACACTCTGGAATGGAAAATTCAGTAAATGAGAATAAAGATGACACAAAAATGTCCAGACTTGGTGGATGAGAACATGAAAAAAGATGACAAAGAGGAGACACTGATAATAAAGATAAAAGTTTGCAGATGTAAAGATCCATTCACTCATTTAGCTGAGTCTAGGTTGTAGGTGCAGCAGCTTCAGCAAAGCCTGGAATTGCCTTTCTCCAGCTTCTTGGAGACACCTCGGCGGATGGGGAGGTGTCCCCAGGCCAGCCAAGAGATGTAGGCCGTCCACCAGGTTCCTGGGTCTTCTTACCCCGGCTTTACACCGGGTCCATGGGTGCATCGTTCTGTGCTCGCTGCACCATGCGCAGCTAAACGGGGCCATTTCAGTCCAGACTGGTACACCAGCCGGACCAGCACCGTACATAACTCCTTATTTTTGACCCACTGCTGGGTTAAAAGGGACCAACCCTGAAAACTGGGTCATTTTTTGATCCAACTTCCTGGTTGAATATCTGACCCAGAATTTGGGTTATATTGATAATAATGTTGGGGGGGTTTAACCCAGAAGTTGGAGCAACCACCCAACAACCCAAATGTCTGGGTTGAAATAACTCAGACTTTAGTCGGTCCCTTTATAACCCAGCAGTTTTTAGTGTGTGTGAGATACACGGCAAGTCAGTCTGGGTTCCCTCCGTTGGAAAGTGATTTCCACTCCAGTAAAAAATTGGCTGGACCAATCACAGCCGCCTCTTTTTTGGTGGCTCGGTTCTCTAACCATAAACAGTCAGAATGGCGGCTGCAGAGGAGGACGGTTTAATGATACCCTGTCCAATGTCTTAATGAGCCGCATATGTCCTTAAACCCCCAACAACTTGCTTCACTTCCATGTTTCTCTGATTGGTTCTCTCCAGTTCAGTTTGTTCCTCTTAGTCCCGCCTCCCGTCTCACATTGGAAATCCGTCTCCAGCGGAAGAACCCAGACTGACTTGCCGTGTCTCTCATACATGGCGTTGGTGTGGCTGGTGGACCAGGCTGATTTTATGCAATGGTTTGACTGACAACAAGCACACCGCAATACCTGATCAATCCGTTGTCGCTCTGTTGTGTCGCTCCACGACGTTAGATATGTACCAGCTCCATTTTTGACAGTGACACTACGTAAATTTCAGCAGTTCAGATCAGACCAGACAGGAAGTCAGACATGGGATTCAGAGTAAACAACCTGGTAACTTCCTGCCACTGTGCAGATTTAAATGATAACCAGGTTATGGAGTCAGATGGGGGGGGGGGTCAGGCAGAGCATCGTTTTGTTTACACGCAGCTTTCTTTATCCATGGCTGTTCATGCGTGGACTGAAGAAATCACGCGTGACCTTGCAATTGCTTGCGCTGGCAGGCGCGCACAGACCCGGAGTAAGGCCGGGTTAGGCCTGGGATGTACTTGCTGTGGAGGCAAACGTTCACACAAGCGGTCTGCGTCGTCTGTGCACATACTTGCTGCAGCACGTCGCGGCCAAAAAGCTCAATACCGGAGGCCACTGCTTGGAGCAGGACAGCACTTGGACACTGAGAATGTGAAAAGGTCGATCTGCCGGTCAGATTGTGTTTCCGGGGCGTACGTGAACGACCCAGGTGTCTGTGGAAAGGGGACAACGTGGAAAGGGGACAACGTGGAAAGTGGACAACGTGGAAAGGGGACAACGTGGAAAGTGGACAACGTGGAAAGGGGACAACGTGGACAACTTCTTCAAGGAAGAAGTTACTTTTGCTGCTGTGGTCTCGTCGCCAGCGGAGGTGGTATGTGGGCACGTGCGGCCACTTAGCCAAAGTCGCGGAGGAAGTCGCACGAGCACCACTAGCATTCAAGTCCATATTGCACCACGCGCACACGGCACCTTACCTTGCGTCAACATGAGCGACGTACGTGCCGCACGTACGCTGGGAACGCGTGGGCACCATGATCCAGACGTATCGTCAGCAGCAAGTATATTCCAGCCCTTAGGAGTTTCCTCCTGGTGGGACCCAGAACATTTAATCCACGTAAAGATTCACATTTAATCTGGTCTTGACTCAGTCCCGGTTTCCAGCCTTGGTTTCCATTTATGCGATCAACCCAACCAAACGTACTGAGAGCGGACACGCTTACAGTTGTTTACCTCTGATGTCACAACGCTCATTTATCCGGACATCCTAAGGAAACAACCTCCTGTAGTTCCTGAGTTCACCACCTGCTGCAGCTTATTATGAGACAAACTTTTTCTTGATCACAAGATGATCATGAAGATGAGCAATAATTGTGTTGGTACTAATTTAATTGTTCATCGTTGCAGCTGGGAAGAATCTATAACAGTGAGCTGAGGCATGCAGGTGGTTCCCAGTCTGATCTTTAATAAATCAACTGTAATCTCGGAAAAAAATCTTTTGATAATTGAACTTTTTGCAAAACTCTGCCCCTTTTAGCTTCAGTGCAAACCCAAGTCCAGCGGTCCTGGTTCTGGAGGGCTGATGTCCTGCAGGTTTCAGAAGTGTCCCTGCTGCTGCTGCACCTGCCTCAAATCAGTGGGTAATTGATAGACTTGTGCAGAGTTTGACATCAAGCTGTCGAGGACCGGGACTGAGGATCCCTGCTCTAATCCTACAGGAACATAATTCACCTGTCCTCCTTTTATCGGCAAAAATTAATTTCAGGTATGATCTGTGTTATCGACAGTGTTATTTTTATCTCCTTCCACACTGAATAATGTTCTCTGCATTTGCAGTCAAACACAAGGCGACTTGAAAAGTCCATCTCACTATAGTGTATTAACCAGCGTATTTTATAGGTCTGAGGATTATTGCAGGGGATGTTCATGCTTTTTCCCCTTGCTGTTTAGCTCATTCCACAGAATCCAATCCATTTCATTTATAAAGAACATTTAATTCAGAACACGCCTCCAGTGCTGCACCTAAAAAACAAACTGCAATAAAAATAAAATAAGAAGCACATTCTTATAGATTTACACCTCATTGAAAAGGTGAGTAATCTGGCTTATCAAAAATGTATAATACAAAACTTAGTGGTAACAGGGAAGAAAAATAATCAAACTTCCTTGTGCTAAATCTATCTTGCACCCTCTCAACAAAACTGCAAAATTGTACACCTAAAAAAGAGGGGACCAGGCAGATTAGCAGAAGCAAAATATGTCAAACTAAGTGAATAATATTCATTAGGCATGTCGTCAAAGAGAATGGATCGAAATTTCTTGGACTAACTGTAACCTCGTTGCAACAAATGTCTGTGGGTCAGGAAGGATGTTAAAGGAGTGATGACATCGCATTAGAAACTAGTTTATGTTGTTGGCATTACTGCATAAATACTCCAAAGAAAAAAACGGCATTTTGACGAAGTTATGATTGTATACTGCTGTGTTACTATGGAAACAGGTTACTGTTGTCAGCTAAACTCAGAAACTGAGGCTGTAGCCGTAAAAAAAAGCTATCACTACATAATGCAATACTGACATGACATCAGTGGTTAAAGGAGTGATGACATAGCGGTTAAAAACTAGTTTATGTTGTTGGCATTACTGCATAAATATCAAAGAAAAAAACGTTCAGCGAGATTGTTTTGAAACCCAGACCTCACTTCCTCAGTAATACAGTTGGGTCCGGTGATGATATGGAGCTTTACCCGGAGACCACGTTGACTTCATTTTGATTGGCTACACCTTATTTGGCTATGACCTTATTTGGAGAATCTAGGTCAAGCTGCGGTCGGAGTTTGCTAAAGGCTAACTGCTAGCAACATGGGCACTTCAGACAGTGTGAGCTACGTTTATCAGACAAGACAGCATTTAGAAAATAAATAAACTTTCAGGTAATGACAAGGTTGTGGCCCCCTCCCTCAGTGCTGCTGCAGAAGTTTGCTTTTAAATCGATTTGTTTGAAAACCCAGACCTGACTGCAGAGAAGTTACTACTAGCTCCATACACGAAGCTGAATCAGACAGGGAGGGGAGGGGGGGAGCGGACGGTGCATAGACCGTGAGGGAGAGGGGGGGGGGGGGGGGGGGCTGTTTACTTGATAGTGTGCTCTTATTGGAGCAATTAAATTACGTAGAATGATGGAACTACGTAGAATGATGGAACTACGTAGAATGATAGAACTACGTAGAATGATAAAACTACGTAGAATGATGGAACTACGTAGAATGATGGAACTACGTAGAATAATAGATCTACGTAGAATGATAGAACTACGTAGAATGATGGAACTACGTAGAATGATGGAACTACGTAGAATGATGGAACTACGTAGAATGACGGAACTACGTAGAATGATGGAACTACGTAGAATGATAAAACTACGTAGAATGATGGAACTACGTAGAATGATGGAACTACGTAGAATGATGGAACTACTTAGAATGATGGAACTACGTAGAATGATGGAACTACGTAGAATGATAGAACTACTTAGAATGATGGAACTACGTAGAATGATGGAACTACGTAGAATGATGGAACTACTTAGAATGATAGAACTACGTAGAATGATGGAACTACGTAGAATGATGGAACTACGTAGAATGATAGAACTACGTAGAATGATGGAACTACGTAGAATGATGGAACTACGTAGAATGATGGAACTACGTAGAATGATGGAACTACGTAGAATGATGGAACTACGTAGAATGATGGAACTACGTAGAATGATAGAACTACGTAGAATAATAAGCTGCTGTCTGATTCAACTGTTTCTGAGCAGAGAGACAAAGCTGACAGACCAGAAACAGGAACTTTGATTCTCACTCTGACATTCACATGACCTCATCAGTGCACAATAGATCATATTATACACCCAAAACCCCAGAAAAGTGAAATCTGATGTCATGGCACCTTTAAGACGTCACGTTGCATTACATACTGTACATCTCTGATATTGTTTTTTCCTCACAAACCTTGAATTTTAACTCAACCTTAGACTCTAAAATCAAAGTTCATAAAAAGCATCTCCCATCATAATCAAACGTTGCCACATCTGTCCACAGCCAGCTTTAAAAAGCCAAATAAAGAAGGCGTTGGATTTAGAAAATAAGAAAGCTTAATTCTTAATTAGCCTTTCAATGACTCTCTCAGGTCCACCAGCTCTTTCTTTTTGAGTCTTCCCCGCTCCTCTTCTGGTCTCCCTTTAGCTGAACAAAACAAGAATCTAACCAGACGACGACAGCGGTAGGTCGGGGTAACTGGTACCAATGATGAAGCCCACATTCCAGCCATCACCAGAGATCATCGGGATAATCAAAGCTGGTGGAGATAAAGGAAACATCCTCATTCAGCAAATACAGCAAAATATTTGGAGGATTTGAACTTTTTCTCAAGACCATATTTTTAAAACATTAATACAGATCAGTCGATAAATGCTTGAAGGTCCATCTGTAGAGGTGATAGTGACATGTAGAGGAAACAACTGTACATCCAGATTGTACAGTTTTACATGTTCCTCGTGGGTTCATGAAGCATTTTTTCATACACAGAATCATCCCCTTGGTGGCTCATTGCTGGCCACATTTTAATGGGTTCATTTACCTGCTACCTCAGTTTGCTGTGGTAGTTCTGCTAAATGTTTCCTGAGACTGCGTTCCAGGTGTCTCAGACGCCAGTTGATGACATCATCACCAGGTATTTTGTGTTCCAGTTGCACCAACTCGGGGAAAAAATAGAAATCTCCTAAACAGCCTATTTGTGAGCTAGAACAGCTACAAAATAACACACGTTATAACAATGTTACCATGACAACAACAGCTCATTTCAGTGTATTTGTTAAACAAACAACACATAATCTGCGTTTTAAAGAAAAAAAGACGCCATGAGACCGTAAAACTCAATAAGAACAGTTCGGTGCCGTTTACACGTGGAAATTATGATCAGAAAATCTCTTATATTGAAGTTCAATAAACACAACAATGGTACTGGATGCCGCCATCTTTCAATTTTCAATCTCAAATCACAAATTACGAGTTCGTATCTCGGAAAAACGAGTTCATCGCGTCACTTCCTCAGAAAATTACCTCGGAAAACAAGTCATCCGTCACTTCCTCAGTTACCCCCACCGCCTTCCTCTAAAACCCGCTCACACGCACTTCCTCAGAACCTCCAGTCACCGTCACTTCCTCAAAACCCCCACCGCTCCTCAGTACCCCCACCGCACTTCCACCCTCACACGCACTTCCAAACCTCATCACGCACTTCCTCAGAAAATGACCCAAAACGTCATCACGCACTTCCTCGCGTCACACGCACTTCCTCAGAAAATACCCAAAAACGTCACCCCACTCCCAGAGAATACCCGAAAACGATTCATCACGCCACTCCTCAGAAAAAACCTCGAAACATTCACACCCACTCCCAAAAATTACCTCAAAACGTCACACCCACTTCCCAGAAAAACCAAAACGAGCACCGCACTTCCTCAGAAAATTACCCAAAACGATCACACGCCACTCCTCAGAAAATTACCTCGAAACTCATCACGCCACTTCCCAGAAAATACCTCGAAACGTCACACGCACTTCCTCAGAAAATAACCTCAAAACATTCATCACTCACTTCCTCAGAAAATGACCCGAAAAACGATCACACTCACTCTCAGAAAATTACCTCGAAAACGATCATCACCCACTCCCAGAATTACCTCAAAACGATTCATCCTCACTTCCTCGAAAATTACCTCAAAAACGATTCACACCCACTCCTCAGAAAATGACCTCAAAAACGTTCATCACGCACTTCTCAGAAAATTACCTCAAAAACGTCATCACTCACTTCCTCAGAAAATACCTCAAAACGCATCAAGTCACTTCCTCAGAAAATACCTCAACCACAACACTCTCAGAAAACCTCAACATCACACGCACCTCAGAAAACCCGACCACAAGCCTCTCGACCAACGCACCCACTTCCTCAGAAACCTCCCACCTCACTCCTCAAAATACTCGCCACACGCACTTCCTCAGAAAAACCTCCTCACAAGCACTATCTCAGAACCCCACACCACTTCTCAGAAACCTCGCTCACCCACTCCTCAAAATACCTCACCACCGCACTCTCAGAAAAACCCAAACATCACCCACTTCCTCAGAAACCTCGACCACACGCACTCCACCCCCACAGCTCCCAACCCCTCACCCCTTACCGCCCGCATTCCCACCCCCCACGTCCCACCTTACCACCCCAACCCCTTCCCGCCCCTACCCGCACGCACCCAACCCCCACGCACCCACCCCACACCGCCTTCCTCGAAAAACCCCCACCCACTCCTCAGAACCTCACTCACAAGCACTTCTCAGAAGACCCGCCACCGCACTTCCTCAGAAACCCGCTCATCCGCACTTCCTCAAAAACCCCATCAAGCACTTCCTCAGTTACCCCTCATCTCACTTCCTCAAAATTACCTCGAACGATCATCGCTCACTCCTCAAATTACCTCCTCATCAGCCTCCTCAAAATTACCCCTTCATCCCACTCCTCAAATTACTCAAACATTCATCCCACTTCCCAAATTACCCCTTCATCACGCACCCTCAATACCCACGTTCATCCTCCTTCTCAAATTACCCCATTCATCCTCACTTCTCATACCTCGCTTCATCAAGCCTTCCTCATTACCTCAACATTCATCCCCTTCCTCATCCTCCTTCATCAGCCTTCTCATCCTCGAACTTCATCCTTCCTCAAATTACCCAACCACACCACTTCCTCAAATTACCTCACGGTTCATCCGCACTTCCTCAGTTACTCCGCACGCCACTCCTCAAATTACCTCCTTCATCGCCCTTCCTCAATTACCACGGTTCATCACTCACTCTCATACCTCGCGACATCAGCCCCAAATTACCTCACGAGCATCACGCACTTCCTCAAAATACCTCGAAAACGAGTTCATCAAGTCACTTCCTCATACCCGAAAACGGTTCATCGCGTCCTTCCTCAAAATTACCTCGAAAACGTTCATCACGCACTTCCTCAAAAATACCTCGAAACGGTTCATCCGCACTCCTCAGGTAATTACCTCGAAAAACGTTCATCCGCACTCCTCAAAATTACCTCAAACGTCATCCGTCACTCCTCAGGAATTACCTCACGTCATCCCACTTCCTCAAATCCTCACAGTTCATCAAGTCACTTCCTCAAATACCTCAAAACGTCATCGCGTCACTTCCTCAAAAATTACCTCGAAAAACGAGTTCATCACGCCTTCCTCAAAAATTACCTCGAAAAACGATTCATCGCGTCACTTCCTCAATGACCTCGAAAAACGATTCATCGCTCACTTTCTCAGAAAATTACCTCAAAACGAGTTCATCAAGTCACTTCCTCAAAAATTACCTCAACAGTCATCCGCACTTCCTCAGGTAATTACCTCAAAACGTTCATCGCGCATTTCCTCAAAAATACCTCAAAAACAAGTTCATCGCCACTTCCTCAAAATTACCTCAAAAACGAGTCATCACGCACTCCTCAAAAATTACCTCAAAACGTTCATCGCGCACTTCCTCAAAATACCTCGAAAACGAGTCATCGCGTCACTTCCTCAAAAATTACCTCGGAAAAATGAGTTCAGAAACAACTGGAACGCACGATTAGATGTACAAACGCAAACCAAACAACATGAGGGTGAAACAAATGCTTAAAGTTTACATGAACCAGAGAAACTGAAAGTGATTGTAATCTATTCCTGTTAAACAAGTTTATTTTACTTTTCATTAATAATCAGGATGGAGATGTCAGTCGACAGTTTGATCCAGCTGAACCAGAAACTACACGATTTTGGTTGCATCTAACATCCAAACGGTCTGCTCGCACTTCCAGGAGTCAGGACTTATCTGGCAAATGATCATTAGCTGCATCTCTGTGAAGCTAAAGTTATTATTGTTTATAACAGTCGGACACAGCTTATAGCTGCCATTTCCAGCTGTTGGGTGCAGCCGTTTTTTTTTCTTTTTTTAAATAAAGGAACTAATAATGAAGTTGAGCTCATGATTCATGAATGCTTGCTAATGTTAGAAAACTAAGCTAAAATAAAGTGGGTGAGAAATGTGGCATTTTAAAACTACTTTTTAAAAGGTTTACAAAGTAAACTAAATACTGATTTACAGTGAGGTACCCCCCCCCCCTTGCAGTGCAGCCACTTATTACCTTATGCTAGCTGGTTAGCCACCAACACTGAAACTGATTTTTCAGTTTGTTTCTTTAGCTTTGAAAGAATTAATGTGTTTTTGTGACTAAGAGATGCCATCTGTACTTTTAACTGTACTTTTTGATCAATTTTCCCGCTAGAATAGGATCAGGTGACCGTGAACCATCCTGAATTCTTAAATTATGGCAGCGAACAACTTTTTTTTTTTCTTGTGAAAGATTTCTTTCTTTCTTTAAAGGTTTTGAGCTCTAATGGCCTGTATGTGACAGTGGATGGGCAGAGGATGACATGCGGTAAAGGGTCTGAGACCGGGAATCAAACCCCTCTCCTGTGCCTCGACCACCCAAACACCGTTTCAGTTCCATTACATCTCCATCATGTGTAGAAACAATGAGACGGGCTCTGTTAGATTATTTTATCACTAAAACTCCACTTTTCAGATTATTCTCATTATGTTACAGATGAGTTGTGTTACTTAAATTGGCTATACAGACAAGAAGCAAAAACAAATTTAGTAAATTAACACTGAGGACGTGTCGGCCCATTTGAAGAGCTACAAATTCAATTTCTTAGCTCAGACAGTCGTAAATGGCACATCAGATGCTTCTTGAATTTTAATGAGTATGTTTCTATCAGCGGACTCCAAGTTTAATGTGTGTGTTGTGCCAGAAACAAACAAATCAGACAAATGGGTCACATTGTGTTTATTGTAGGCTGGCAAAGTTCATTTCCACTATTGCACATTTAATAACATGAAACCCAACTATGGCAGTGTCGCTTCCTTACATTCTACAACCCAGAAACGGTCGTCCATGTAGATGTTTCTGGCTCTTCTGGGTCTGTTTGGGTGCATTTTTCAGTCCATTTCCTCACAACAGAAGAGCTTCTTGCTACATACCAGCCCTGCTTGTTTTCCAGTTGCATTGGGGGTGCCATCTCCGGGGGTGCCATCTCCGGGGGTGCCATCTCCGGGGGGGCCATCTCCAGCGCTGCCGGCTTAGTGTGTTCTTAAGGCCTTGGCATACACCGGCTCCAGGAAATGAAAGGGGAGTAATACGAAGAATGTCACCAGGAACGCTGCGCTCACCGCAGCCAGGAGCACGTAGCGACCGATGAACAAAGCGTCTACGATCTGCAGGCAGAGAGACGGTGAATGCAGCAGCAGTCATAACAACACAGTCTCCATGCTTCCAGAGTCTGCTTGGGCAGCGTGGATCATTCCTGTTTTCCCTCCTTCCCCCACTAGATGTCATCAGAGGCTTTTAAAACAGATGCTGACACTCCACACGACAGCACATCTCCATAACATACAATTCACACAGAACCAGATCCACCACCAGGATTTAAGAGTTGATCTTGTTGAATTATTTAAATTATTTATCATTCTTTTGTACTGCCAGAGCTCCGTTGTGCAGAATAACCTACAGTTAGTTGGTATAACTCGATACAGACGATGGGGATAGATGGAGGCAGATGATTGGCGATAAGAGGAACAGCCGAAGAGAAAAGAAGACATCCACTGTTTCAGGGAATAAACGATCTGTGCTCACATTAATATTAATAATAAACATTTGTAATTCAGAGAGAAGGCTCAGGGTTGGGAACTTCTACGACAATGACTGCAGTGTCACATTTCTGCAACAATCAATGATCAACACTTTCTGTAACATATTGAATATTTAATGGTATGTTCAGTCAGAGGTTACTTCAAGCCTCCTGCCAACAGTGTTATTGACTATGCCTGTTTAAAATGCTGTTTTCCTGATAACAGCGTATCCTCTAGGGGATCCTCTAAAGTAGCTCAGACTGAGTTTAACCTCGACAGTATATAGTTTGAATATTTAAAAGGTGGAAGCTTAAAAAACCTCCAGGTGATGGTGTTGGAGCCTTTAATAATCACTCATTCAGATTTTTTTATAATTTTAGATGGGAGGCAGTAAATGATCCTTCTCCTGCCTTCATGCAGTGACTAATAAACTACCTACAGCACCAGCTGTAAGACGTGCAGCATCACCTCTGCAGAAGGCTGCTCCTCACCTAGCTTCTTCCTCAGAGCCAGTTCTCTGGTTGGGAGGGCAAATATAGCAACCGCTAGATTTAATCATGGAAATGCCTGAAAGCTCGAACTCTGTGTTTTATCCGGCAGTCCTGCTGTTACGAGTTACATGCAAGCTGTGACTTGCAAAATAAAATAACGTCAATGTCGGGCTTCAGCTAAAACATCGTACCTGCAAGATGTGCAGAGTTAACGTTTAATTTGTCCAGAGACTTGGAGTCCGACACGAACATGCTATAATATCTAAATATCCAGGTTCTCTGCCTTTAACTGGAAAAGTCGGTTTGATCAGATGTGATTTTAATGTTTCCCACCACGATGATTTAATGTGGTCGTTTGCATAAGTTGACCTGGTTTACGACACCCGACATTGACATTTTGAGACGGATACCATTTAACGCGTCATACTCCCTGCTGTTAAAACACTAAATTATAAACCACGAGAATACCTGATACTGAGGGAAAAACTGTCTTAAAACTTTTTCTGCAGAGAAAACCATTAGTTCAATAGCTTGGATCAAAAAGTGCAACATAATTTGATCAAAGCCCAGTATGGAGATGCTGTTTATCGTCACAACTATCCTGGATTTTCCTTTCATTTGGGATCCTGTTGTTCCGTATCTGGACAGATGATCAGCGCAGACATGAACCATCCAGCGCTGCAGATCCACGCGTAAGTGGATTAAAACATGGAAAGCCAAACGAGAGGCAGTTCTTAGAAAAACAACAGATCTTTGTCATGTCGTCGTTTCCGGCATTAGAAGCACCGAGTTTTTTTTTTTAAAGTTGAAAGACTCGTTGAACTCATGGACGACTCTGGGTCCGTTTTTAATATTTCCATCATGAACCACGAGAACACAAACTGAGAAAACACCCTTAAGCCAACATGATAGAAGAGCAGCAGCCTGACTGCTGTCTGCAGAGATTTCACAGGGACTGTGGTGGAATGAGAGTAGGTGTGTGTGCGTGCATGTGTGTGCGTGCGTGCGTGTGCATGCGTGCATGTGTGTGCATGCGTGTGTGTGCATGCGTGTGCCCGGCGGTGTCTAGGAGAGGTGGGGATGATGTAAGCCATCTCTTATAGATGCGTTTAACGCATCTCACTTTTTAATTTGCCAATTACGCAGCAAGCAGGAGCCCAAAGTGTGTGGGCCATGTTTTATTAATGTGCCACAGGGTGGGAGCAGGTGGGGGATGGGGTGTTGTATAAACCACCCCCACCCCCCAGTCCAAGGCTGGCTTAATTGGTACTGTGATATTTTACTTTTGTTTAACAGCGAGAGATTAAATGTGCGTGTCATACAGATTTTTACCCTCCGCTTGCAGCAAAGTTTCAGGTTTTCTAGCATTTCTGGGAAAAGTAAATCTGGATTAAAGCGCAACAAAAACACAAAACAAAACCTTTTGATAAGTTCTACTTGATTCTATTATGTTCGTAGTCATGCAAGCTTGAATTTTCTGGCTTTGAATGAGAAACGGCGCTCCTGTTGAGAGCTCGAGAGCCCGACACAAAGCCAGACTCTATACAACGGTCGCATCCTTTCCTAAAGCAGGTATGGCTTCACTTCACTTGGAAGTCTTGGAGGAAAAACTGGGAAAGCCGCATTTTCCTCTCTCCATCTCTCCGTTGCACAATAGCAGTAAAGCAGGAGCTGGCCAGGATGGGGCTCTGCTCGGCTATTTCTATGGGGTGGCAGCTTGCTTGGCAGATCCGGATGGCTTATTGGCACGACCCAGAGGCAACATGGGGGAGTGTTTGTTCTGTGTTGCTGTTGGACGAAGATAAAGCAGAACAGGCCTTTGCAACAAGCAGATGCACAGAAGTGCACATCGTGGCACTATTTACAGCCGTACAGCTCTGTGAGTGAAGGCCAGAGCAGAACTGAGGTTTCATTTGGAGTTCATGTGCACAAACCGGACACTTTAACCTCAGTCTGGACGAATACAGGAAAATGATGTATTTTTGTAACTCTGCATCCATTTAATCGTTTACATTTTGCATTCGGACACTTTTAATTTGAAGGTTTTTCATTTTAATGACATGAATTCATACATATCTCTGGTTTTTGGCAGCTTGCTGGTCTGCAGCATTCATATGTGTACTAGCACAAAGCCAAGGAGGAAAGACATCAGCAAAGATCTTACAGACGCAATAACGGACCCTTTTCGTAATTTATGCATACGTCACTCGCACACGCTCGCAGCTGCTCGTAGCAGTGGGAAATCTTTGGAAGATGATTTGGGTTTATCCTGCAGCTAAATGACGTGTTGTGGACACCTTGCAGACATCGAGCCTCATTCACCAACGATTCTTACCAACACATTTTTGATTAAATCCCATTTACAAATCTTTTATGAAAAAGGTGGCACACAGTCTTTGTATCCGGAATAGGTTCTTGGGAAAGAACAATTACTTCGAACTAGGAGTGTCAATGTTTACAATTTTATCTACACGTGTAATCGGGACGACTAACCGCCGTGTACACGGTTACATGTCAGATATTAATGATCTTTAGGATGCAGATGGTGACGTCACCTACGCATCCCCCCGTACCCCTGTCCTCCCACCATCATACTTTCAGGCAACATTACCCCCCCTAAGATACAGTGTTGTATGTGGTAGCTCATTTGATAATTACAGTTCAGGTTTTGTTTTGTTCTGTGTATATATAATATATATATATATATATATATATATATATATATATATATACCCCCCCCCCCAACAACATATACATATATATATATATATATATATATATATATCATATATATATATATATACACACACACATATATATATACCAACAAAAAACCCCCACCCCCCCTGCCCCCCCACACATATATATATATATATATATATATATATATATATATATATACACACACACACATATATATCTATATATATATAGATATATATGTGTGTATAGAGTTTAATGAGGAAAACTTTTTTGTCCTTGCCGCCTTGTTGATTTCACCTGTCATGCTGCTTCATCCTCTGCGAGAAGTGAGAACTTTCTTCTTGTTCTCGGGGCCGCGGGAACAAAACGAGGTCATTTTGTTCCCGCGGACGTGATTGAGGACGGCTTGCAGCTGGTTCTCGAGCCCTCGGCCGAGCAGAAATCTTCTCGGGGATTTCCGAGAAGCATTGTGTGATTGGTCGGACATTTGAGGTGGGCGGGGTTAACAGAGATGCTTGAAGCAGAGCGTTGTTATTTCCGCATTTCCACAGATACGACGTTGAACGGAGAGTTTTAATAATCAGCTGATCGAGGTGGTGAGAAAGTATGAAAATGTAAACTACACACGTGGCATTTAAATACACAGACAGGTTATTGTAAATGTATAATCACTGGGTGAACCCCCCCCCGGTCGCAGAGCTGCTTGTGGAGGATGAAATGACTTGACGAAAGCGACCTTTTTTCTTGTTCTTGCAGCCTCACGGGCAGGAACAAAGTTCTCGCTTCTCGTGGAGTCTGGAAAAGCTTCAGGTGAGTGTGACTCACCTGGAGGATTCATCGGATGTAGCAATCCCTTCGTAGGCGAACCACATCTGAAAATGACGCTACAGCAGGCGGAAACTTGATGGTCATTCATTCTACGGTGTACCACTTTGTCTTCAGACACCACAGGGATCCTGATCCTGATGCGCTCAGACTGAAGTAGTTTTTATATTATTTGAAGCTCATCATGTGACTATTTTACATCCAAGTTAAAGACCCACAATGCAACTTTCCTCAGTTTTCTCAGCCTCCTATCAACGGCTGAACTAGCATCCGCCTTCATCGTAGCTGTGCTGTGATTCCCTCCAGCCAGTAAGAGACCCTACCTTATCTTGACTCCTGCTTTTCCTGTCTTCCTCCGGTAATGTTTCCTTGTGTTTCTTTCCTGAATCCAGAGCATGATGCGTGTTCATGTCTGGTTCATATCAGTTTGCTAGTATGTGACACGGTGCTGCAACCAATAGTCGGCTGGAACGTCACAGCGGCGCCGGGACGTAAAAGTTGCATAGTGCAGTTTCTGAGCCTCGAACATGTGCATAACGGTTGTTGGTGTGCCACTAAAACGAGTCAGAGACAGATTTTTGAGGTCTAAAAGTTACGTTGTGGGTCTTTAACACTAAAAATGAGGAAAATCAGGCTTCTGTGCACATATTTATTATTTGTTTTCATCTTTTTTTTCCTTGTTATTTTTGCTGTCGGTGTGTCTTTGCACACGGCACGTCTCGTGACCTTTTATGGGCATTTTTTGAGCATTTATCTATGCAAAGTAGAGCCAGCTGGTCCGTCCTTTCAGCTTACGCGAGACTGCAATTCACTAATCTACGAAGAAACTCGGGAACAATTCTACGGTCTACAAACACGTTCATGAATCTGACGGAAGGTTTTCCTGAAAAAATCCTTAAAGCAACCCTTACCGATGTTGCATTCTTACACTATTTTTCTAACAGGGTAAAATGCTGTGAATGAGGTGATGGAACTCTAAAATACAAGACAGACCCACCATTAATCAAAATAAAATATTATTCCAATCTCTAAATATTCAATGAAAACTCCAACCAATCCTTGGTGGGGTGCACCTCTAGGATTGTCCAACGGACCTGCCTGTCAGACCTTTGATTCTGCATTGGGAGGTGGAGGAAATGAAGGGGTGTGTCTTAGGAGTAAGGCGGGACTGTTTATATTCAAATAATCTTGCTGTGCTTTCTGAAATGCACGATCGGTAAAGGTTGCTTTAAGTATAACTTAACAAATTTAAAAAGATTTGTAAGAAGATATTGGTGAATAAGGCCCATTGAGAAAACCATAAACTGTATTTTAGAGTCAAATGTGAGACCGTCTTAGGACTGTGCGATATACTGATATGATATTGTGATATATTTACATGACAGAGATATGATATTTACACATATCGTTATATCGCAGTATTAGTTGTGCAAAATTTTGCTTTATTTTTTCGTAATGACTCGGATGCACCTCGACTGACTACAAAGGGGTCACCTAATTATTTAACAAAGATGGGAAAAAATATTGATACACTGAAATATCACAATATTTTCATAAGCCGTCATCATTTCTATATTCAAAAACACAGTATCTATTTTATTAGTGAAATCTCACACGATATGACCGTTTTGTTACAGAATCTCATGAGATTTCACGAAATACCACAAGATTTTGTATCAAAACAAAGAAATCTCGCGAGATTTCATTGACAAAATAGACCGGTACAGTGTTTTTAAATATAGATATGGTATTGGTATATAAAAATATTGCGATATTTAAGTGTAGGGCAATATGGACTAAATATATCCCAATACTGTATATCTATTTAAGATGATGATATACGATACACCGGTATTTTTACCCTAATTTGTCTGAAAGTTTCATTTCATATCAAACATACCATATCTATATTTAAAAATGCGATATCGATCTATTCATGAAATCTCGCAAGATATCATTGTCCTGTTACAAAATATCATGAGATTTCACAAAATACCGAGAGATTTCATCGTTCTCTTATAAAATCTCTCGGTATTTTGTAAAATTTCATGAGATTTTGTAACAAACGATAGTAAAATAGATCGATACCGCGTTTTTAAATATAGATATGGTATCAGCATATGAAAATATCGCGACATTTCAGTGTATCAATATTTTTCCCACCCTTGCTAAATAATCAGGTGACCCCTTTGTAGTCAGTCGAGGTGCAGCCAGGTCATTACGACCTCATGTAAATATCATATTTCTCCCATGTGCGATATCAGTATATCGCACAGCCCTATTTCAGTGTATCAATATTTTTCCCACCCCTCTTATCTAAACTGTCTGGAAGACAATCCTCCCCAAGACTTTTACACAGAAATGATAAAAACCAGCAACTATCTTTAATAACTTGGATTTAACAAACATTTCTAACCAGTTCCATCTCTGCAGTGGAGCGATACCTTTACACGAAACATGTTTCAATACTAAGAAACAGCTGTTTGGTACGAAATGAAACGTTCAGACAAATAAGGGTAAAAATGCCGGGATATATCGTCATCTAAAACAAAAATATCGTGATATGATATTTGGTCCATGTCGCCCAGCCCTAGACCGTCTGACAGCTGAAAACTGGAGGATGATCCCAAACGTGGCAGCTAATTCACAACAGAATGACTGAAAAAGAAAAGAATCGAAGTGCTGATGGTGCAAAGTCCAGACCTCAACCTGGCCTGGATACTGTGGATCCTTCAGCGAGGTGTGCTGAAATAAATGCAGCACACCTCGATGAACTGAAGCAACAGTATATAAAGAAGTGGGCCAAAATTCCTCCACAATGATGATGTGAGTTATTGCTGTTAAAACTGGATTTATAAACTATTAAATCCTGAGCTGTAGCTGTTTTTTCACGCACCGCTTCTGTGTTTTGGCTGAGGCAGTAATGACAGTGTCATCATGTTATCTAAGGTCATTTTTACCTCTTTCAAACGCCTGCTAAGGAACAGATGCTTGTTTTTTTCTTCATTTCCTAGTACGTCACACCTTAAAACCGATGGTCTGTGCGCTCTCTCTCAGATGACTGAACATATCTGTCATAGGCGTACATGTGTGTTGGGGGGGACGGGGGACGGTCATTATTGTGCATGATGATGACCATGACATGACCAGCTGTCTACTTTAGGACTCTTGATCCTCATTTTTCACTCCAGACCCAAAACATTTGGTGGTAATGAATCCCAAATGGCATTACATCAGGACTGAAATCATTCCAGACCTGCTTTCATTTTCAAATGAGCCAGAATAACAGCCAATAACAACAGCACAAGTCTCTGCATCTTTAATGCGGTAAACGGTCTGATTTGGAACATTTTCCATCGCGGCTCTGGCAGTACAAAGCTAATTTAAACCGCCTCTTATAATTAAAAAAACAACCATAGGAAAAACAAACGCATGCTCATGAGCAGAATGATGAGAATATTGCTGCTTTGCTAATTATTGAACATTTGGAGACGCTGACCGTCTTGTGCTGGATTATATATAAAAGTGTGTGCTAACCTCTCTCTCTTTAACGGGGGACGGGGTCTCTGGGCTGCGAGGGAAAAACACCAACGTCAGCGTGACGGTGAGAGCCAGGAGGAAAACGGGGATGGTTCCTAACCTGCAAGACACAGAGGCTTCAGATGTTAGAACAGGAACTCCCGGGACCGATTACTGCTCTGTTAGGAGCTCTCACAGTTCATACAAAACTATCTGAAAGTTATGACATCATCAACTATCACTTAAAATGACGGCAGCCTTTCTCGTCTGTGATGTTTTGCCACAAAAGCAAATTGCTAAAAGGTATCACAATGCAGCCTGCGTGAGAATACACCTGCAGCGGGTCGTTTTTGTCTGGTCTGATGGTAATTAAGAGCGAGGACTGTAGGTTACGCTGGAGCTCTGAGGATCATCAGTAAGGATGGACCGGAATGGACCGGGATGGACCGGGATGGACCGATACATCCGGTCGAGAGCTGCGTTTTTTGCTGGTATCTGCATCACATCGGGCGTCTAACGTGGATTTTCTTTTCCTGACATGGAAATGTTCTTTTTTCCAGCTGGGAATGTTTCGCTGAAAACCTCCAGACAAAGCCTGACCGAGATAACAAAATGCAGCAATAACTTTATGTGTAACTACAGTGGCTTGCAAAGGTATTCATACCATGACCAAATGACCAAAACTCAATTGCTCAGAAAAGAACAAAGCAAAAGTGGGTTTCACCTTTTTATATGAAAGGAAATGGCACAAACAACAATCCATCACTGTTTTTGTTCGTAAGCGCTCTTTACTATGAATAGGTTGCATAAGTTTGTATTTCATTGTTGCAAAAGTATTCACTTCCTTGCACCAAAGATGTTATTTTGAGTGGAAAATGATTGCACACTATAAACTACTGCCTCACAGTGTCACAGGGCGGTATTCAGTCCCAGGTGATTTGTATATCCTTGATTGCTCCCCATAATTGACCTATGGCTAAACCACGCCCCCAAACGCGATGAGCCAATCACAGTGCGCACAGCTTTCCCATACACTCGGACATTCTCTGCTTAAACGTCCATTGAAATGCATTGAAGTTAGTCCGTTTTTGTTCGTTTTTATGTGTTCTTTTTAGTTTAAAATGGTCAAACGTGTGCATGGGGTACATGCAACTCCGATACTAGGCATCCTGAGTGGCTGGGTGACAGGGCGTATTTTTTTGCCTTTTACCAAGTCACATCAAGCCAAAGTTATGCGGCAGACCACAACATCAACTGAACGTGGATAAAATGAACAAGGATGTCTACATCTGTTCTAAGGTAAGGCAACATCGTATTCGAGGCAACATGTTGTCACTTTGCTTGAAAGAAATATGAAGTTACCTTCCCTAACGTTAGTTTAAGTTGGCTAACGCTAGCTAAACATGCTAGTTTTGGTACGTGGTAACGGTACATAAGACGCTGTCGTGTAGTACAGGTGTGGTGTAGTAACGTCGATAACGACACGCCTCTGGCTTCCAAGCTGCAGCCAGACTGCTCCGCTTCCGTGGCTGTTTGATCAGTTTTTGTCAGATGATCACTTTTTGGCACAACAACAGCAGCCGTGCAGCAGTTTGTGCAAGAAACTGAGGGAGCGACACGAGTCACATTCAGAGATTCATAGGCTGATTTCTACTCCCAGTTTAAGACTTATGAACAATTTCTTTTTGTTTGTTTGTATTGTTTTTATGTTTTTTAATTTATCTCGTCATGATCTCTCTGTCTGATCACACGTCTGTTGTCCGTGTTGACAGCTGTCATCTCCCGAAATGTCACATAGCGCCTGTCACCGAATGTTTGTTTGTCCGAGTGAGTGGAGGGGGCGGGGCTTAGCCATAGGTCAATTAGTGCCCAATAGTCACCTGTCCACAGTCATCCCATGCTTGCAACATCTCAAGGCTCGTTTGCAGTTTGCCACCACACACGTAGGAACGTGTGATCTGGTCAGATGAAACCAAAATAGAACTTTTTGGCCTGAACGCCAAGAAGTATGTTTGGCGCAAAGCTAACACAGCTGATGATCCAGCTCATACCATCCCTACCGTGAAACATGGAGGTGGGAATATAATGCTATGGGGCTGTTTCTCTTCCTCCGGTCCTGGTGAGCTTGTCCGTGTGCAAGGGATTATGAATAGTGCAAAATACATCAACATCCTGGAGGAAAACGTCTTCAAATCTGCAAAAAGCCTGAAGCTTGGGAGGAAGTTCACCTTTCAACAGGATAATGATCCAAAACATACGGCTCGAGTGACACAAGAATGGTTCAGGAAGAAGAAAGTGAAGGTTCTAGACTGGCCCAGTCTAAGCCCAGATCTCAACCCAATAGAAAACCTGTGGAGGGATCTGAAGATTGCTGTCCACCGAAGGTCACCAAGTAACCTGACTCAGCTGGAGCAGTATTGCAAAGAGGAGGGGGCCAAACTGTCCAAGGACCACTGCACAAAACTCATTGCTGACTATCCAACGCGATTGGTAGCTGTTATTGCTGCCAAAGGAGCTGCAACCAAGTACTGATTGTGACTTAATGACTTAGTGTGAATACTTTTGCAACAATGACATACAAACTTATGCAACCTATTCATAGTAAAGAGCGCTTATGAACAAGAACAGTGATGGATTGTTGAGTTTGTGCCATTTCCTTTCATATAAAAAGGTGAAACCCACTTTTGCTTTGTTCTTTTCTGAGCAATTTAGTTTTGGTCATGGGTGTGAATACTTTTGCAAGCCACTGTATACGATGATTCTTCAGCTACAATGTTTTTTCTGTGCATATGAGACAACAGAAAATGGCAGATGGATTAAATTCAGAATAAAGATAGACCGATACATTAGCAGGTCGATATTTTAGGCCGATATTTGTGGTTTCTGCTGGCAATGACATCACCCAATATGTTGAATCATGTACTGATATTCAGCCTAAATGTATCGTGTATGAGCTTTGGTCGGTACCACGCAGACTTACCTCCACACGGTCACATGTTCATCATCTCTTTTGTAAATGGGACTTTTATTTATAACGTTGGCAACACAAAACATTTTAGCCGATGTAGGCCGAGTCGTGAGGAAAGTTCTCACACGTATCAGGATACGGGAGGACATGCACTGTTATGGTTTCAAACTATTACCGATACATCAGCTGGCCCATATTTGGGTTTTTTGCTGGTATCGGTCGATACATGTGTTGTGTTGGCCGATACCCCCTCGGCATAATATAGACAGGCATCTTTACAGGCAGCAGTTTTTCATATATATGACAAGTTTAATGTTTGTCTTTGACATCGTTACTGTGCAGTTTATTTTTTATATATGGGAAGTGATTTGTATCTTTTCTTTATCTTACAAAGAGTTTTCAAAATTAATTTTCATTGTATTAATTTTGGGGTCAAATGCAGTCTCGGCCCCAAATATCAACAGGTTGTATTGGCTGAGGCTGATGAGAAAATATTGGTATCGGCCCTAAAACATATGTAGCAGTCGATCCCTGGATAAAACAGCATTTGTTCAGTAGATGTAGAAATTCCCACTGAATACTTCTTTTGTGTATGAAATAAAGTCGACGTGAAAAACGTCCAGTCATGGTGTAGTACGATGCATTACCGCTCTGGAGAATGTCTACCTACTTCGTTTTTTCCTTAGTGGACCCTACATGAAACTAGGGCTGGGCGATAATGGCCCAAAATAAATATCACGATTTTTTTTAATATAGTTTTGAGTAAATTCTGGACGCTACCCACTCAGGACACTTGGATTACATTAACTTGCTTTAAAAGCATTTATTTGTCAATTAATTAATTAGTTATTTAAGATATTAATGCACTATAAAATCATGTAATTTTCTTTTTTAAGAGACAAAAAGTACTCAATAGCAGATTGATAACTTCAAAATAAACATAGTAAGAAAATTAACAAAGCTAGCTGGAAATCACATGTAAAATATTAAGAGAAAAATATTTAAAACCATAGCAATCTTAAATAGATCCAAATACATCCTTACATCTACCGTATTGCTCCTTTATATCTCACACTGTGTTGAGATTTGGGGTCACACACATAAAACAAATGCACCCCCCATTTATTTACTGCAACAAAGAGTAATTAGAATTATAAAAAAGTACTACGACCACACACACTCACTATTCATAAAATCACAGGTTTTAAAGTTTGCTGATCTGGTTAAATTAAAAACTGCTCAAGCCATGTTTAAAATAAAAAATATGCTTAAAATAAATAAAATGTGTTTCCAGAAAGTATTCAGAGGATGTTTCAGGTACGAGTACATCACTACCACATGAGGGGAAGCTGCATATTCAACAAAATAAAGCCCTGAACCGACATAAAACAAAGGTGTTTGACAGTTAAAGGCGTGCAGCTGTGGAATATCATAGAAATAGAAAGCTTTGCAATACAATTCAGTTTTAATCATATTTTTAAAAATAATATAATGAACAAATTTCCTACAAATTGTAAATAAGTATCTGTGACTGTTCTGAATCACCTAGTATACTGTATGCGTTATTTTTCATTCCTTGCTATCGTATTTTTGTTTTTAATCCTTAATTTAATATTTGTATGAAGGATAGGCAACATAAGCTTAAGCTTCAGCCTGAACCTGTTCGGTGGTATCACTGTTCTTTGTTTCAATGGTATGTATCTGTGACCGAAATGAAGTACTCATCATAATAATAACAGTGATAATAATACTACTAATAATAATTCGATATTGATGAATAGGTACCATATTGTTATGGTACCATATCGACAGGAAACATTTTGGTATCGTCCATCTATAACTGATTTCCAATCAAAGATTTTGGGCTGATCGTTCAGACGCCTGTTTTTCAGTAATCGATCAATTCAGCTTTCTGTTACAACCCAGGTTGTTTTATGACTGTGAAATTCTCACATGAGTGATTAGGTGGACATGTAAGCGGTTCTGGGTAAAACCATCATGTTCGGGCAGGTGTGTGACGGTATCTCTCTAACTCACTTTGCGGATCCGGATGCTCTCAGAAGCATCGCCATGAACACGACAGCCACAATCCAAACCACCGCGACGACGATGACGCCGGAACCGACCTGCAGGACCGTCTCCGTCATTTCTGTCACGCAGCTGGGACGCAGCTTTCTCAGCAGACTGGAGATTCAGCAGATGAGAGCGTGATGCTGTCCTGCCAGCGATGTCTGCGACATGACCGACTCAGCTCTCCGGGGTTAGCAGTTAGCCAGCGGTGCTAACAAAAAACCCGCGTGAATTAGCTGAAGTGTCATGAAGCGCGGCTGTTAAACACCGACAATAACGCGCTGCGTGTAGGAAAGAAAGCCAAGTAGCTTTATATTCTATAAAAGTGGAAACAAATGAGAAAAATGCCGCTGCAACAGGGTACGAGTTGGAAAAGTAACGCTGTCTCTCCGTAGCGCGTGCGCTTCCTGGTAACCATAAACAAAAGCGTGATTGGATAGATTCACCAACACGTGAGCCAATCAAATGCCTCGTTGCTTAAACGAGAGTAGAGTGCCTAGGCACTCTAAACGAGAGGAGCGTCTGGGAAACTGGGAAGGTGAAGCACGCATGCGCGCTCAGACGGCAGAGAAGCGAAGTGTTGCGATGCTGCAAAGTTAATATTTCAGCTTTTTCTGGGTCCAGATGCGAAGTAATGTCCGGAAATAGGAGAATAGAGCTGGTTCACGCGCCTGGAAACCACAGCTGGGCAAAAACGGAGAGAAAGTGGAGTCATCTGAAGTCTGCGGGAATTCCCGTAACTTTTCTGAACGATTGTGTGTTTCGCTTTCTTTCTGTCGGAAGATGTTTTCACGGCGTATTTAAGTGATTTCTGGCTCTTGCAGTGGGATACCTGTCCTTTTGAATAAAGTAACAAAGTGCTGGGTGCGCGTGTCAGGGGCAGAGCTAGGGGGTGGCCGCGGCCACCTCTGACTAGGGAAGGGCGATACCGAAATTTTTCATGTCAATACGATACCAGTAGTTTATGGCACTTTTTCAGCGATACTGATACTTTTTGTCCTTTAAAAAAAAACCCACCTGATTGTGAATTTTGCATTAATATCTTGAATGCAAGGGTAATATTAGATATGAGAAAATCCTGAGAACAGAAGTACTGGAAAGACACGCTTTAAAACATTAATAACTTATAGTGATGATGAAATTAAACAAAAATGGATTAATAATGTCTTTTAATTATTAAATAACAGATTATATACTCACTGAAATAATCAAATTCATTAAGTGTAAAATATTGAAATAGAAAATATAATAGTAATATTACAAATTTACCAAAACAATGTACAATAATCTGCATTAAACCACTGAAAGACAACAAAACATCATCATCATCACTAACAGTGGCAGCATCATCATGACATCTGACTTGCCACCATCATGTGATACAGAAGCTAGAATCTGATAGGCTACTACCATCATGTGATACAGAAGCTAGAATCTGATAGGCTACCACCATCATGTGATACAGAAGCTAGAATCTGATAGGCTACCACCATCATGTGATACAGAAGCTAGAATCTGATAGACTACCACCATCATGTGATACGGAAGCTAGAATCTGATAGGCTACCACCATCATGTGATACAGAAGCTAGAATCTGATAGGCTACCACCATCATGTGACACAGAAGCTAGAATCTGATAGGCTACCACCATCATGTGATACAGAAGCTAGAATCTGATAGGCTACCACCATCATGTGGTACAGAAGCTAGAATCTGATAGGCTACCACCATCATGTGATACAGAAGCTAGAATCTGATAGGCTACCACCATCATGTGACACAGAAGCTAGAATCTGATAGGCTACCACCATCATGTGATACAGAAGCTAGAATCTGATAGGCTACCACCATCATGTGGTACAGAAGCTAGAATCTGATAGGCTACCACCATCATGTGATACAGAAGCTAGAATCTGATAGGCTACCACCATCATGTGACACAGAAGCTAGAATCTGATAGGCTACCACCATCATGTGATACAGAAGCTAGAATCTGATAGGCTACCACCATCATGTGACACAGAAGCTAGAATCTGATAGGCTACCACCATCATGTGACACAGAAGCTAGAATCTGATAGGCTACCACCATCATGTGACACAGAAGCTAGAATCTGATAGGCTACCACCGTCATGTGATATAGAAGCTAGAATCTGATAGGCTACCACCATCATGTGACTCAGAAGCTAGAATCTGATAGGCTACCACCATCATGTGATACAGAAGCTGGAATCTGATAGGCTACCACCATCATGTGATACAGAAGCTAGAATTTGATAGGCTTCCACCATCATGTGATACAGAAGCTAGAATGTGATAGGCTACCACCATCATGTGATACAGAAGCTAGAATGTGATAGGCTACCACCATCATGTGATACAGAAGCTAGAATCTGATAGGCTACCACCATCATGTGATACAGAAGCTAGAATTTGATAGGCTTCCACCATCATGTGATACAGAAGCTAGAATCTGATAGGCTACCACCATCATGTGATACAGAAGCTAGAATCTGATAGGCTACCACCATCATGTGACACAGAAGCTAGAATTTGATAGGCTTCCACCATCATGTGATACAGAAGCTAGAATGTGATAGGCTACCACCATCATGTGATACAGAAGCTAGAATGGATAGGCTACCACCATCATGTGATACAGAAGCTAGAATCTGATAGGCTACCACCATCATGTGATACAGAAGCTAGAATCTGATAGGCTACCACCATCATGTGATACAGGAGCTAGAATCTGATAGGCTACCACCATCATGTGATACAGAAGCTAGAATCTGATAGGCTACCACCATCATGTGATACAGAAGCTAGAATCTGATAGGCTACCACCATCATGTGATACAGAAGCTAGAATCTGATAGGCTACCACCATCATGTGATACAGAAGCTAGAATCTGATAGGCTACCACCATCATGTGATACAGAAGCTAGAATCTGATAGGCTACCACCATCATGTGACACAGAAGCTAGAATCTGATAGGCTACCACCATCGTGCGATACAGGAGCTAGAATCTGATAGGCTACCACCATCGTGCAATATAGAAGATAGAATCTGATAGGCTACCACCATCGTGCGATATAGAAGCTAGAATCTGATAGGCTACTACCATCGTGCGACACAGAAGCTAGAATCTGATAGGCTACCACCATCGTGCGATATAGGAGCTAGAATCTGATAGGCTACCACCATCATGTGATACAGAAGCTAGAATCTGATAGGCTACCACCATCATGTGATACAGGAGCTACTATCTGATAGGCTACCACCATCATGTGATACAGAAGCTAGAATCTGATAGGCTACCACCATCATGTGATACAGAAAATAGAATCTGATAGGCTACCACCATCATGTGATACAGGAGCTACTATCTGATAGGCTACCACCATCATGTGATACAGAAGCTAGAATCTGATAGGCTACCACCATCATGTGATACAGAAGCTAGAATCTGATAGGCTACCACCATCATGTGATACAGGAGCTACTATCTGATAGGCTACCACCATCATGTGATACAGAAGCTAGAATCTGATAGGCTACCACCATCATGTGGTACAGAAGCTACAATCTGGCTGCTTTCCTCATTTCTTTGCCTAAAATCTCTGAAGTAGAAACAAATTGCATGTTTTGTTTTGCTACAGTAGTATCGCGATACTCAAAAAAGTATCGATTCAGATATTATGTCTAGCTGGTATTGAAGTATCGACTCCAAGGTATCAATATGCCCATCCCTATCCCTGGCCAATCACTGGCAACCCCTACGCTTTAACCGGGCAACACTCAAGCAGTTACAGAGAACCCAAGCTGCTTCCAAACCACTTTCCCTTCTCACTCTAGACACAAACTACCACATACAGTTGGATGTATATGTAATAAATATATATATATATATATATACATATATATTACATACATATATATATATATATATATATATATATATATATATATATATATGTCCCTTCCGGGCCACCCCAGTGAAATATGAAAAATTTCTGGCTCCACCACTGGTGCTCACTGGAACATGTAGCTTTTAGTAGGGATGCATGATATAATCAGCCCCTATCGGTATCTTCCTATATCGGCCTTAAAACCGAGTATCGGATATAGGCCACCCTGCCGATATTTAACGAATCAGGCCACTGTTTCTAAAGTCTAAAAAAAAATGTTTCTTCTTCTTCAAAAACTTCTTTTTTACAGACTAAAACTTCTAAAGACTAGGGATGGGAAAAAAATATTGATACACTGAAATATTGCGATCTTTCCATATACTGATATCACATTGACATTTAAAAATGCAGTATCGGTCTATTTCACTAACAAAATTTCACAATATGTCATTCCGTTACAAAATCTCACGAGAATTCATGAAGATTTTGTGATATTTTCACGTGCTAGTATCATATTGACATTTAAAAATGTGGTATTGATCTATTTTACTAACGATATCTCGTGAAGTTTCATTGTTCTGTTACGAAATTTCATGAAAATTCATGAAATAGTGAGATTTTGTAACAGAACGATGAAATCTTGTGAGATTTTGTAAGTAAAATAGATCGATACCGTGTTTTTGAATATCGATTTGAAATCAGCATTGGAAAATATTGCGATATTTCAGTGCATAAATTTTTTTCCCCACCCCTTTTTATCAAAGTGTCAGAAACAGATGACAAAACTGCTATTTGCAATGACTGCGTTTTTTTTCAGCTTTCATATCGGTATCGATATCGATACCAATATCGATATCGGTTATCGGCCACAAGTGTTTTGAAATATCGGCATATTGGCAAAAATTCCAATATCATGCATCCCTAGCTTTTAGGGAGCAGGTAGCACATATATATCTCTGTTTAATAACTAGGATGAGTAAGAACAGATTTTAAAAGAAGGAATACTGAAAACACCTGAGAGAAATGATTTTCCAGAGAAACCAGGTTGTGCGCCGCTGGTTGACACATTTTTACTTTATTCTAAACTCGATTCTTTTCGAAACTCGGACGTGACGTGATGAACTCATTTTTCTGAGATACGAGCTGGTAATTTGCAGAGGACCCGAGATTGTAGATTTAAAGATGGCGCGTCCAGAACCGTTGTTGTGATTATTAAACTTCTATTTCAGAGATTTTCTGATCATAATTTCCACGTGTAAACACCGAATTGTTCTTATTGAATTTTACTGTCTCGCGGCGTCTTTTTCTTTAAAACGCAGTGTGATGTTGTTTAGTAAACAAATACACTGAAATGAGCTGTTGTTGTCATGGTAACAGTGTTATAACGTCTGTGTTATTTTCTAGCTGTTTTAGCTCACAAATAGGCTGTTTTGGAGATTTCTATTTTTTCCCCGAGTTGGTGCAACTGGAACGCAAAATACCTGATGATGATGTCACCAACTCGCGTCTGCTCGGAGTCCTGAGACACCTGAACGCACCATTAAGATGGAGATGATGTCAAAACTTAAATATTGTGATCTTCAGTTATGCTGCGTTCCATTTGAACTCGGAAGTTGGAAATTCCCAGTTCTGAGTGGAACGGCCCCCCGAAGTCGGATTTCGCACTCGGAAGGTCGGACAATCCTCGCAGCTCCGAGTTCAGATTTAAGATGGCCGCGCGCAGTGTTAGCGGTTTTAGAAGCTCCTGTAATGCTACATTTATTTACACTCCTTACGAATATTTTGTTGCATAAATCAGTCGTACACGTAGTTTTGGTTTATACAGATGTAGGGGGAAGCTGCTGTCGTATAATTCACATTTTTCATGCGGTATATGTGAACTACAACGCCGGCTGTGCTAACGGCGGCTAATAACAATAGACCAACGATATTTAACAGATAAATAAGAAAAATATAAATAAAATGGTTTCAATTACCGGTATTATATAGATAACGAAATGGGAAATATTCTGTATGTAACCCAGCCCAGAGGGAAAAAACTGCACATAATTTATCTAGTTTTTTGCTTTAGATTGTACCAGATCATGAAGTATTGTTCAACTTGAGAGGATTTTTTTTTACAGTAGCTCCTTGGAAGCAAAATATGAAATATATTAAGTTTATTATGAATATGAAATATATTAAGTTTATTATGAATATGAAATATATTAAGTTTATTATGAATATGAAATATATTAAGTTTATTATGAATATGAAATATATTAAGTTAAGTTTCTAATAACTATTGCAGAGTTCTTTAGTTGTGATTTGTTAGGGAGTGGGTGGACGACGTTAGAGTTGGTTGCTATCTCTAACTTGGCCACTAGATGTCATTAACTTGCACAACTCCATATTTTGAAGTTGCCATGTTGCAAACGCTTCTGCACTGTGAAGAGGTTGCTGTAGATTTTACAGTAACTTCATGGCAGTAAGTTACTGTAATTTGCTGTAAAATTATTTACAGTACTAATAGTAGTACAAAAGTATGCTGTTACCTTTTCTTAATAGTTTTTTTTTCATTGTTAGATCTGTTTTCTTTTGTGTTCAGTTAGAACAATAGTAGCCTACTCTTTTACCATTGGTCAGTTCTTAATGGGTGATACTTATTTTAGTTTACAGTACAGGACAGTGACTGAATTTTCCCACAATCCAATGCAGTTTACAGTAGTTTCACACTATTTTTAAGTTGATAATACAGCAAAATACTAAATCTGTTAGTGTGTTGATGTTAAAATAAACCCTCTGAGGTCATATTTACAAAAAGAAAAGAAGATACAATATTTTAAGTTTAATTTTAATATCATGTTTGACTTCATGCCACCAAAAGATAAGAAAAAACTGTCAAATTTAAGTTCTAGCCTACATTTAGTTCATGTTGAAGATACTGTTGATTTTAAATGTAAGTTTAAATATATATAGGCTACCACTATTTTATTTTATTTTATTTAGCTATCAATCCCAAAAAACAACCAGGACACAAATGCAGCATTTTATCACATCTTTCCTTTTTGGAGCCTTTTCCCTGATTGCCTTATTTCCCATGGACACTGGAAGGCATCAGCAGCCCGGCATTGGGGGGAGAAAAAGAAAAAAAGAAAAACGACGAGAAGGCATGAAGATGGAGGTGGGAGGGGCTTGGTGTGGCTGACGTCACCGGCTGTGTGGAGGAGTATAGGCTGTGCTGTCAGCCCAGTGTCAGTCTGATGAAGATTGGCATGCAGGTAAGCTGTCATTCATTTTCAGTGTGAGTGCATGCAGCAGAGCTTTCCCTCTCCAGCGTCCTTTTCCCCTTTCCCCCCCTTCATTACAAAAGGCAGGACATTATTCATCCAGCCAGCCAGCCAGCCAGCCAGCCAGGCCACAGTGAGGGGGGAGAGAGGGAGGGAGGGGGAGGGAGAGAGACAGAGAGAGAGAGAGGGAGAGAGATGGAGAAGGGAGGGGGAAGTAAAAAGAGGGGGAGAAAAAAGAGAGAGGGAGAGAGAGGAGATGCATTTTGTGCGGGACTGAAAGCGGTGTGTTTTCTTTTTCCTGCGCGCGCCTCCGCGTTTCTGGATTTCTTGCGGAACACAAACGCGTCGCGGTTGCGTTTGTCACGCAGACGTGAAGGATGCGGTCGCTGCGGTTTGCGCGCGAGGTGATTTCTGAAAAAAGAAAAAAAATGTTGGAGATGAAGGAGTGAACAGCAGTGCGGGGATCGCGCACAATGAGCGCATATCTGCGGGAAGTGCCGCTGCGTTTGACGCCTTTTCTGCCCGCAAATGAACGATAAATCAGTGTTGGCGCATGAAAAAAACCCGCCTCGCATTATTTTTGCTTTTATCTTTATTTTTTAGTGAAAACTGAATCCTGTAAACGCTGAAGTTAAGCGGGGGCTGTTGGTAAAATGCTTTGTATCCACTGCGGAAGTTGTTGGTGCTTTAAACGCCTCAGAAATTGAACTTCTCTTAAAATGGAGAGTAAATTGATCTAAATGAATGCGCCATCTGTTTGTGTGTAGCAGTTTTCTGTGACTGAATAAACAAATGACAGCCTGTTCACTTAAAGAAAACATCATTCATGTGATTATTTAGTGGGTTAAAACATCGCGGCTTTCTCTGACTCCTGCGCTTATATGGAACTTATCGCTGGCATACTTTTGATTTATTTTTATAAGCCTAATAATTGCGTGTTTGTCCCCTAAAAGACGCAAACAAACCAAAGAAGAGCGCCTGTGTGGTGAAAAGGTCACCGGGACTCCGCTGCTGGCTTCTCTCGGTGAATTCCTGCTTGGGGTGTTTGTGCATCTCAGACTTCTCATGTTTGCTCTCCGGGCGCAACACTGGCCTTCTTTGTGCGCCGCTTTCCTGCACACTTTGCTCCAGTGGCTGTTCTGCGTGTTTCTGGCGCTCAGGGGAGTTAAACGAGCTTGTGTCCTGTTCTGATTTGATTTGCAGGTAGTTTCGTGCTTCGCTGCTTCTGCAGTCCCTCTGAGGACACAACTCTCGCTTTCTGCTCCTTAAACATCATCAGACGCTGAACGTGCAGACTTCACATTGAATTGTGAATTTTAAAAAGTGAACTGCTGGAAATAAAACTCCACTTTCATTAACTGTGTGTAAACGTTTGGCCCTTTTTTGCCAGCTTTCATTAGCTTAGTTGCATATTGAGCTGCTGTATGTGTTTGCTAATCATCTGCGTCCTTGGACCACGTCAGCTCCCTGCATCAGAAACTCTGCAGGTGCAGAATGAAAAACCCAAAGAGGAACTTCAGGCGTTGTTGTCGCAGCTTTTTAAAGCCTTAAAGAGGCTCTGGTACTTTGTCTTTTACACTGTTCACATTGGTTGTGTGGCTTTTGTCAGGGATCCAGCTGGGGATGAGTTTCAGCTCAGATTGCATCATCACCCTCATGAGATGTTTGCTCTTTGTTGGATGCACCCACGCGGCTCTACATATTGTCAGAGCGGGATAATGCCAATTTAGTTTATTCACCAAACCCTGCTGAGATCTTAATTGATGATTTGTGTCATTGGACAAGCGGCCCGGGGGCAAATCTGAGGGCTGCAAAGTACTCCAGCTCCATTTGCATATTCCCATTTCTGCTATATGAGTAAATTACATGAGGAGGTGTGATGCTGTGCGTCCCCGCAGCTTTTGGGGGGATAATCACTAATAAAGTGATTCAGTTACTCTAAATGAAGGAAGTAAACAGAGCGAGGAGAGCATATGTTGCAAAGTGTTCCTGTTTGGCCATAAAGCAGTTGAGGAGATGAAACCATGAGCGGAGAACACGGCATCTCCTTCACCTTCGCCTCCACCCTGCATGGTGCCCCTGCACCATCATTTCTTTATTTTTAATGATGGTTGCAGTTTATAACACAAAGATTCCTTTCTTTTCCATCAGGGTTCAGTTTTTGAAGCAGTCTTATTGTAAAATGTCTCATTTTTGCGTGAGTCTAACTGGTTTCCATCCAGCTGGAGAAACGTGTTCGCGCGTGTTGGGAATTATTCATGAGGCTTTAGTCTGCTGCTGATCCTCAGAGGAGCGTCTCGGTCCTGTTCCGGTGTGATGTATGCTGGTCCGGCTGGTCCGGCTGGTCCGGCTGGTCCGGCTGGGCCCTCGCAGGTCCGGCCCAGAAGCCCGTTTGATCCTGCTGCTCTGAGGAGGCAGAGGCCCGTTTGCACCGTCAGACGGCCCGCGCACGCTTTCAGCCCTGCAGCCAGCGCTGCGCTGGCACGGCTCTAAGTAAGCCACCGGGGAGCGGGGTCGGCTTGATTTATGCTTCAGGACGAGCAGCAGGCAAATTCAATGATTTTTCCACATACTGTCAACATCACAGGGTTGTGTCTGCAAGGACGTATGAAAATACACATGCATGAAAGTAGCTGCTGCAGGAGTGCGGATGAGTTTGACAAGTATCAGAGTTAAATTATTACACACTCAGACATAGAGGTACCAGTTTGTACCTAAAAGGGTCCAAAGCTTGTTGCTGGGGGGGGGGTTCCTTTCTGAAAGACATTTCTGTACCTTCATGGTCCATTTTTGTACCTTATCAAGCTGTATGAGTTAATAAAGTACAATTAAACCAATTAAAGATGATGAATAAAAGTCAATAAAATAGAGATTATGACAACAATCAAAGATGCTAATAATAAATGAATAATTATTATAGAAATATTAGGCCAAACACATATATAATTATACATATAATTATTACTATGATTATTATGAAAATCATAATATAATAACTATAATTATACTACTGTTTAGAAGTACTGCTATTTATAGTTATTGTACAAGCTACACACATGTTTCAATGCTGCAGGTACCCTTAGGGTTGGAATGGTACAAATGTGTACTTTATATTACTTTGGAGCCTTTTTCATAGTAGATAGGTACTTCTGGCCTCATAAAGACCAATATTGTACTTTTGAGAGAACATTTGTGAAACATGTAGCTGCAGGTACAGAAATGATCCTGTCTGTACCTCCATGTTTCTGAGTGTGTATGACCTTTAACCCCTTCTCCTATCAGTGATTTGATTTTGCATCATTTGCAGGTTAGAACGAGGAAGATTTCACATCTGAAGTAAGAAAACATGTTTTTATAGTTGAACTGAAGCGTTGGTGGGAGAGAATCCTGTGATAATGTCACATTATCAGTTCCTTCAGGACATTTATGCAGGCCTGGAAATGGGGAATGGTGTAAAATAAATCCGTTTTGGTGACATTATTTACTGGTATAAGCAGCTTCTCGTTCAGTTACACTGAAATGATCAAAAATGAACGGGTAATGCCTCATCTCTGCCTCAGATGTCTTCACATCCTCTCACATTTCTTATTGATCACTGTTCTCTCTGTTTGCGATAGGAATGAAATTCAGCTGCACATTTTTATAGAGGAACAAAATATGTGCTCAAATGATGCTTCCTGTTTGTTACAGGATCAATTTTTAAGATTTTATAGTTTTTTTTAAAGCTCCAGATCACTGTTTCTCAAATGGGGGCACACCCCAGGGGGCACACAAGATATTTTAATGTCTGTTTTTTTTTTTAAGTTAAAAAAAAAAAATTTCATAATAAAGATTTTAATAAATGTACTTTTGTAAACTGAATTTAAACTTAATATATCAGGTGCAACAACACATGCATTCGTATCGAACCGTTAAATGCAGGCGTGTAGCAAACCGTGACCGCTGCGTGTCGAAGATGGAACAATACAGAGTTTTTAACTTGTGTTGTGATGAGCTCTGTGCTGAAAACTCAGATCTGCGTTCGACTGCAATCAGATCTGGTGTTCAGAACTACTTTGGTTTTCACGTTGAGTTCGTCCCGATGGTGAGCCGGTGTGGACAAAAGGACACTGGGTTAAAAAAAAACATGAAAATGTTTAGTTTTGTATCGAAAAAATATCGAACTGTGACACCAAAATATCGAACCAAACCGTGAAATTTTTTGTTTTGTTGCACCCCTATTATATATGTGCATGTGTGTGTATGTATATATATATATATATATATATATATATATATATATATATAAATACTTATATTTATCTATAAAATATCTAAATAGTTCAAAGCACTAAAATTACCACTGTTGAGCACAGTTCCAGTTTAATAAACCTGATTCAAATAATAAAGTGCTGTATTTTTGTTTAATCTGTTTTTTTCAACAAAAACTATTTTGCAGTAGATAAGGTGTACTTGGCTGAAAAAAGACTTTACCAGGGGTACTTTGTTGAAAAAAGGTTGAGAACAGCTGCTCTAGGTTCGTGTTTTTCAAACTTTTTGAACCATAACCCCCAAAATAACATACCACAATATAACAAATATAATAATATCATATAAGTAACATACTTGGGTGTTTGTGGGTTCGGCCGTCTTCTGAATGTGGAAACTGTCAGAATCTTCATCAATAAGAGGGTAAAGTGGATTCTGGTGGACTACGTTAAAGCACCCAAATGCCAAAATTCAGTTTTTCTTATCAAAATAGAGACAAATTGGGATTTGTAGGGTAGGAACTGTAATAACTTTATATCTGGTCACTCAATGATAAAAAAAAATCTACATGTAAGGCTTGAAAACTGTCAGAAACTTGATAAATAAGGAAGATAAATGTGTTCTGGTGGATTCGGTTCACTGCTGTGACGAGACACCTACATGTCCGAAATCAGCCTCTCTCACTGAGACGATGCCAAATTCAGATTTTTAACATAGTATTAGGAATAACTTAGTTATGCAATAAATAAGAAATTAATGTGAATTTCACATAATAATATCTCTGCAATGATATGTTTATTTTCACAGTCCCAAAAATCCCCAAATTATTTGATAAATGGCTCCATTTTTTTTGTTTTTCCTCTTGAAATGATGCGACCCACGTGGCGGTTGCACGATAAGGACGGCCCTCACACGCTGTCTAGTTCTGGATGACTTTTCTCCGTCTCATATAGAGGAACCTTTACCCAGCTTGCATGCGGAGGTCACCCGGTCACAGGTGCTTAAACGTTTAAGATTCAGTTAAAAAAGCAAAGATGACGGTCATTACTCATCTGTTGCAGGACTGCGAGTGAGCTGTGAGAGAGAACCTGCTTTACCCTCCACTTTAAACCAGACCGAACACTTTAATCCTCCAAATGAAAACTTAGCGAAAGCTGAAGTTACACAGTCGTGCTCAAGATTATTGACAGCCTCCAATTAAAGAAGGAAAAAAAAATAATCATTTTTCTTTCCTTTCATTGTGATTTCACTTCACTCTGGTTCCGTGTACGTTCGTGAGTTTATCCATACATCGATACGGTGGTCAACAAGCCAAAAAAATAAACTAAATTGAAAATATCTATCAAACATTGTCACAGCAGTCATCTGTAAGCGACGCTTTAGGAAAAAACTGCCTAAAGTTCTTACATTTATTATGAGAAATTCAGATATCCAACAGTGTGAAGAGAGACTGTACTACTGCAGCCAAGTAGGGCTGCTGTCCAAACGATTATTTTAGGAGTCGATTCATATTTCAATTATTTTTTCCGATGCGATTCGATTTTTTTAAAGTTAATTTATTAATCTAATGATTTTTTATTGCTTAATTAATATGACAATGAATTTAACCAGAACAAAACCAAAAATGCTAAACACTGTAAATACTAAAAATCTTGTGCAGTTTTAACTGAGTTTCACAGAAGCCTTTTCCCTCTTGAACTGCAATTCGTGTCACTTTATTGACATTTTCAAGATCTTATCTTTGCTAATCATCATTATGATCACACTCACAATGTCAGCAAGTTCACATGAGCAGCAACATAACGGCGTGCAGCATTAGTTCAGCCCACTTTCTACGTAACGTCAGCCATGCACACTCACAAACAGAGGTTCCAGTTTGTACCTAAAAGGGTCCAAAGCTTGTTGCTGGGGGTTCCTTTCTGAAAGACATTTCTGTACCTTCATGGTCCGTTTTTGTACCTTATCAAGCTGTATGAGTTAATAAAGTACAATTAAACCAATAAAGATGATGAATAAAAGTCAATAAAATAGAGATTATGACAACAATCAAAGATGCTAATAATAAATGAATAATTATTATAGAAATATTAGGCCAAACACATATATAATTATACATATAATTATTACTATGATTACTATGAAAATCATAATATAATAACTATAATTATACTACTGTTTAGAAGTACTGCTATTTATAGTTATTGTACAAGCTACACACATGTTTCAATGCTGCAGGTACCCTTAGGGTTGGAATGGTACAAATGTGTACTTTATATTACTTTGAAGCCTTTTTCATAGTATATAGGTACTTCTGGCCTCATAAAGACCAATGTTGTACTTTTGACAGAACATTTGTAAAAAACGTACCTGCAGGTACAGAAATGATCCTGTTTCGTACCTCTGTGTTTGAGTGCGTGGAAGCAAACGTAAGGATGTAAAAGGCAGAATCACTGTAAAGATCCGTTCATACCCGTACGGTAAATACGGATACGGACGCTTTCATCCGTATCCGGAGGTAAGAAGCAGCTTTAAATGATGCTCGTTGTTACCGTGAGTTACGGTACTTTCAACCTGGCGATGAAGCTGCTGGTGATTGAGAAGTATCAGAAGTTCGTGATGGTGAGCGACTAACCACCATCATAAACACGTTCCGTGTTCATGTTTGAATGATGTTTAGAAGAACATTAAACTACTTAAGGAGCTGTAAGTGCTGCTGGGAGTTTACGCGTCAGTGCTCGTTCATCGCAGCCGTGCTGCTGTGAATGTTTCATTCTGCAGAGCTGCAGTACGATGTTATACGGTTCCTCGGTAAATAATCCCCCACCGTTGAAGTAAGATGCTCGTGGACGTGGTGGCTTACTCGCATTTGTTGATGCTGTTCTATCAGATTCTGAATTGTACGTGTGCTCAGTTTCACTCTCTCGGCACGTTGCCACCTCTGCTGTTGTTTCTGGCTGCTCTGCTAACCGCGACAACACTGTTTCCAGTTTCCCTTCAAAATAAGAGCATTTAACTTATTTTGTCATTTTTCTGATGCGTCGATGAACGTTCTATAAATCTACGTATTTACTGAATCGATTACGTCGACTCATCGACGCGTTGGGGACAGCCCTATAACCAAGTGCAGACAATATTTGGTTAGAGACTAAACAGCAGTAAGGTTGACATTACTCCGATCTTCAGATCAGGATCGGCTCCGATAGAGAGAAAAAACAATCCCAGATCGGTAAAACTCAGGATGGGTAAAAATGAGCCGATCTGTCGGTGCAGATCTATCCAGCGTATTTCTACACTGCCACTTTGCGTGACGCCACGCGTTGCCGACGTAGCACGTGGAGGCTGTTATTAATGCTGCGTTCCATTTAGCTCGGAACTGGGAAGTGGGAACTGGGGGGGGGGGACGTCACACCCGCCCAACCGGCGTTCCAGTTCACCGGTCAGAAAACCAGTTAGCAACCTAGCAAAACGGCATGTTTGCTAAGGCTAGTGTTTTTAGCCGTTGTTTGCACAGCTGGCTTTGTAGTTCACATATAACGTAAAAAATGTGAATTATACTACAGCAGCTTCCTCCTACATCTGTATAAACCAAAACTACGTGTACGACTGATTTAATGCAACAAAATATTCGTAAGAAGTGTAAATAAATGTAACATTACAGGAGCTTCTAAAATTGCTAACGCTGGGCGCGGCCATCTTTAAATCTGAACTCGGAGCTGCGAGGATTGTCCGACTTTCCGACTGGGAAATCCGACTTCGGGGGAGGGGGGGCGTTCCAGTTGAAACTTCCTACTCGGAACGCAGCATTTGTATACAAAGCCAGAGTCGCAGCTGCTAGCTGCTAGCTGCTAGCCAGCTGCCGTGTCTCCTTCTGTCGAGTCCTGCAGAGGTTTGGTTTCCACGTTTCGCAGGTAGAAGTCCCGCGGGTGCCGACATGTCGCGGAGAAAGAAGAAAATACTGTTAAAGCTTTTTGGACATGAAAAGTTTTACACTGATGGTTTTCACCGATGTCCAGAGCATCGTGTGGGAGAGACGTTGTTCTTTTTTAATCCAATCGGCTGTTTGGAAATGACCTCCATGTTAAACTCTGATGAGGCGTTTGTTTATTCAGCTGCTTTTGTCGTGGATCTTTCATTTCTATTTTCATTATAGTACTAAACCATTTTTAAAAGATGATTAGCTTTTTTAAAATTTATCTACCAAACAAGCTAGCGGAGGTATTATTTTTTTTTCTCAATTTCCGCTCCTTTATCAGGCGGTTTATTTTAAATTGGATTTTAAATTCCTAATTGCACAGACTGAACCATTTTAAAGAAGTTTTGTTCCTGTGTATTTTTACATGCTTGACTAAGGGGGGCCAGGCTGCTGTTTTCTCCCCTCAGTTTCAGCATTTTATTATTTTACATTTATTAACTGCAGTGACTGAACCAGGGGAATTTTTTTTTAATATATATATTTTTACATATGTGAGCAAGTTTGTGAAGCTGAAGTTACGTTCAGCTTCTTAAGACCGCAGACTGGCCAATGTCAGTTAATGGCCTGTAAATATTATCTAAAAATGAAGAAGTTGCATTTTTTTTCATGGCTGTCATCACTGACTTCTGGCTGAACCATCAATACCAAAAAATCAAGGAGTTTCAGAATTTTAACCCTTTAAGTTCCAGTTTGTCACACACAATGTTCCCACTGCCTAAAACTGAAAAGTGGGTTAAAATAAGTAAAAACTAGCCTGTAGGTGGCAGGTTATTATTAGGTATGCAGAGCAGACCTAAGCATAGATTATAGCAACCACAATTAAAAAAGCTCAATGAGAAGTTGTTTCAAGATAAAATGCAAAAAAATGTGGGAAAAATTCCAGTTTGAACTGGAATGGCAGCATTACAGAGAGGGAACTAAATTCCCTGCAAAAGACTGAGCTAAATAATTAGCATGTGATCTGACTGATCACAATGCTGGAAAATAAAAACACCAAAATGACAAATGTGAGACTCTTTCACGCTCAAATAACCTCACATGAAAGAAGAACAAAGATTGTTTACTTCATTGGATGTTCAGCATTTCTGAGTGTTTGAAGGACTCTGATTGGCTGAAATAACATTGAAGTCTCTGGTTTTTTCATCACTAAGATAAAAAGCGGGGGGGGGGGGCTCCTTCTGAGTAAATGGTCTGATGTCATGGAAAACAGTTCAAACTACATCATTGAAGTGTAGAGCAAGTGTGTGAGGAGAAAAATGTTCTCCTAAACATTTATTCTGGAATAACATTTGATTCTAGAAAGGTCCTTTTCAATGCAAGTCAATGTGGCACGGATTGGCTCTAAGGAGGAAATGAGGAGGATTTTAGTTAGAGACCTTAGAGAAAGAGTTACACCCCCCATCTTCTAGAAGATCATGAGTCAGACCAGAATACACACCTGCACCAAGTTTATGCTGTTTGCATTAGTAGAAGAAAGTAACATAAAAGGTCGTTCACCCCCCCTTCAGAAAGCTGAGGGAGCTGTGAGGGTTAAGACTGTTCAAGTGTCTTCACCCTGCTGTTGTCAGGGAGGAGGCTGCAGAGTCTCTGGGCCAGAACCAGAACCAGAACCAGAAGGCTCAGAGGTGGCTTTTTCCACCTGGCAGTGAGGACGCCCACCTCCCTCCCTGCTCTACCCCCACCCCCCTCTGCCGTATGCATTATTGCACTGTTGCCACCGGGCGGATTTTTATATTTTATATTTTTGTCTTTTCATCTTTTCTGTGTTTTTATCTTATAGTTTATTGTATTTTATTGAATGCAGGGTGGGGTCGAGAGAGATGTTATTTCATCCGTGCTGTATCCACATGCAGCACACTTAATAAAATAAAATTGAAGATGAAGTATATACGTGTGTGTGTGTATATAAACATATATATATATATATATATATATATATATATATATATATATATATATATATATATATATATATATATATATATATATATATAAATATATATATATATATATATATATATATATATATATGTATATACATATATATATGTGTGTATAGTCTGTAAATAAATTATGCCGAGTGGGGGTATCAGCCATCACACCCAACATATTGGCCAATACCGATACCAGCAAAAAAAATATCGACCTGCCAAAGTATTGGTCTATGTTAATTCTGAACTTAATCCATCTGCCATCTTCTGTTGTTTTATATACGCAGAGAAAACATTTAACTGAAGAAACTATTTAGTAGAAATGTAATCTGCAGCTAAAATTGATCTTTTTTTTCTTCTGTTGTATCGTTGCACATAAAGTTATTGCTGCATCTTGTTATCTCGGTCAGGCTTTGTCTGGAGGTTTTCAGCGAAACCTCCCCAGCTGGAAAAAAGAACATTTCCATGTCAGGAAAAGAAAATCCATGTCAGTCCTCAGAATGTGATTCATTGATCGAAGGCGCTCTGCACATTTCAATCAACTGCCCCGCATTCGGTTCCTCACAGAAACTTTTCAGGATGCTCATATCCACACAATAATAGGAAATGTGCGCTTGAACAGCGAACACCGCAGCATGGAGGGAGTCATACAAAGGCTTTAGTCATTAGGTAATGATTTTAGCATCAGCACTCTGATTGTGTGCCTATTATTCAGACAGAGGAAATGAAAACCCAGCAGGGACACATTCCCCAAACCGAGGAAAAGCCAAGCAGCAGAACGGAAAAAAGTCCAATAGCGATTGGGTTTTCAGCAGCAGGATGCACACAGATGCAGCGTTTACGGCTGTGAAATGTGTCGGAGGTCCGTCAGCGTTAGCCTGGCTCCATCCTCACATTTCATCCGTCTGCCTGAAAACATTTCATCCTTTTTTCTTTTTTGCAGTGAAAACAATTAAATCACATTATTTTTAGACATCGGAGATTATTATTCAAGGATCAAAGACACAATCAAATTAGCAACAGCTTATCATACATTCTGCATTTGAAGACCTTTAACATGACTGTGAACCTCTTTGTGCCTTCGGTTCTTATCTCTGGTGGAATGTAGATAATCCTAATAAATGAGCAGAGCTTCACGCAGAGAAATATGAAGCCTGCCAGTAAATCCTGAATTTATTATAAACGGGAGTGCTGGGAACAGCTGAGCTGGGTGAGGTTCAAAATATTTGATTTGATTTGAATTCAGCGGAAGACTGTTGAAGAGAAAATCCCGCCGAGCTCTTCATGGTTGTGCATTTGTGCTTTCTTTAAAAAGTCATAAACAAATAGGCAAAAGTTTCTGCTGTTAAGAATTTCCAACAGAGCAATGAACTTACTGAACTGTCCTCACGGTTGTTTTGTCAAATACCACCAAGTCAGCGCTGTAATTTTTTCATAAACTAAGGTGCATTCACACCAGGACAGTCCGCTAGACTCGGTCTGATTGGGGACTCGGCTCAGTTGGAGGGTGGAGGTGGTCTCCCGGTCCGGACTGAGATTGCTTCACGCCGCACTTTAGCCAAACGAGCCAGAGTGTCATCACCTGAGCTGCCACATCCAAGCATGCCATATATTACTATATGATGCTGACGTACGGGCATATCCCAGAGCCTCTATTTCAGAGCCAATTACTTAAAAACTGCAGTATTTCAGTGGGTACTTACTAGAAACTGGGATTTTGGCGGATAAAAATGGATTCGGATGGAGATATAAAACAATCCCATTGCAAGATTTTGATTTGCACATGTGAACAAATGTACCTATAAGCAGAGATGCACCGATCCAGTCCGATACTGATACCTGGGTTGAGCGTATCGGCAGATACCAATCTGATACTTTTTCAAAGGTAATAAATACACACAGATATAAATGTACTAAAAGAGGAAGTGTCATGTTGTTTTTAGACACATAATTCCCTTTTGTGATGTAATAAAATAACTGTTACCTTCAGTAGTTTTGAAAATACATAAAAAACAACCTAAAGAGATGTGACATCACTCCATGCCTGTCTGACCACCTGCTGTTTCTGACACGCCCACTCCACCCAGCACAACACTCTCACGCTCTGGTGGGCGGAGCTCAGCAAGGGAGGGGGAGGAGCTTCGTGGGAAAGGAGGTGCTCTGTGGTAGCAGCCGTTCTGGCAGCCATGTTGGTTTCCACAGGAGATTCAGGGATTTCTCAAATATGCATGAATGAGTCAAAGTAATTTTATTGCAAGAATGCAGGAAATTCATCCGATATCGGGGCCGATATCGGATCCGGGTATCGGATTGGTGCATCGCTACCTGTAAGGGATGTAACAGTTACCGGTAAAATCATGAACCGTGATGAAATTCACAACGATTAGTAATACCGTTTCAAACTACTGCACTTCGAAAACTCAGTGATGCAGCTCATCACCCGGAGAAGCAGCAGCAGTTCCAGTTTACAATGTATAAGCTTTGAAAACATGGCGGAAGGCAACGAAAGCACCCACGTGGACAGGAATATGGAGATGCGCCTAACTGTGCCATTTGGGTGCACCAGCAAAAAGTTTAGGTGCACCACAATGTTTCCATCATCGTTGTATGCAGCTCATTTCAATCCAGTTAAAGGATTTATTTTTGCATAGACAGTGATGGTTATTGAAGTTATTATAAACAATAATTAGGTTTAGAAAACTGTTATCTTTTTTGTTGTCAGTAGAAAACTAAACATGTTTAGGAGAAAGCTTCACTGAACTTCATGAAACTAAACATTTCAAACTGAGATGTCTTGAGGATAAGCTTCAGGATGGGAATATCGATACCCTGGAGTCGCTACTTCAATACCAGCCAGACAAAATATCTAAATCAATACTTTTTTTTAGTGTTCCAATACCACAGTACAGATACAAAATATGCATTTGTTTCTACATCTGAGTTTTAGAAATTAAATGATGTGAAAGCAGCCAGATTGTAGCTTCTGTATCACATGATGGTGGTAGCCTATCAGATTCTAGCTTCTGTATCACATGATGGTGGTAGCCTATCAGATTCTAGCTTCTGTTTCACATGATGGTGGTAGCCTATCAGATTGTAGCTTCTGTGTCACATGATGGTGGTAGCCTATCAGATTCTAGTTTCTGTATCACATGATGGTGGTAGCCTATCAGATTCTAGCTTCTGTATCACATGATGGTGGTAGCCTATCAGATTCTAGCTTCTGTATCACATGATGGTGGTAGCCTATCAGATTCTAGTTTCTGTTTCACATGATGGTGGTAGCCTATCAGATTCTAGCTTCTGTTTCACATGATGGTGGTAGCCTATCAGATTCTAGTTTCTGTATCACGTGATGGTGGTAGCCTATCAGATTGTAGTTTCTGTATCACATGATGGTGGTAGCCTATCAGATTCTAGTTTCTGTATCACATGATGGTGGTAGCCTATCAGATTCTAGCTTCTGTATCACATGATGGTGGCAGCCTATCAGATTCTAGCTTCTGTACCACATGATGGTGGTAGCCTATCAGATTCTAGCTTCTGTACCACACAGACGGTGGTAGCCTATCAGATTCCAGCTTCTGCTTCATGTCGCTCAGATAAAACTCCTAAACTCATGAAGATGGTTGATGACGACCACGTATGAGCAGAATCACCATGTTCCACGTTTTACAGTTGATTGTTTCCGCGGGTCTTGTCGGTGTCGTTCTTACCTGCAGTCTAACGAGGACTCGCTGGTCTTTGTTTCAAACTAAAGTGCATCAGGGCGTTCATGTGTTCACGATGGATCAGAGCCGGTCAGAGATGACGACTCGCCCTTTCTGTGGCTTTCATCAGCGTTTTTCTCTGAGCTCCTTTAGGTTGCAAATAAACACAGAAAAGACTCATTTGGAGAAAATCGTTTACCTGCACCTGCAATGTTAGGCGCATTGGTGCAACCAAGAAAAAAAGTTAGTTTCACAGCAACTTTTTAGTCGCATATGCGACCAAAACAGTCGCATATGCGACTAAAACAGTCGCAGTCTGCATGCGCTTGTTGCAGCTGGCTGCGGTGCTGCCGGCCGTGTTTTCCAGCTCTGCTGTTCCTCTGCCAGCAGAGCTGCTGCTTCTCCTCTGTGAGTCATAGAAACCTTTATTACAAAGTTCAAGACAGGTAAAGTTTTATAACTGGTACAGAAGCTGTTTCTATAAGCCCACTTATGTTCCTTTTCTGACGTGCTGTAGCAGCTCCAACCACCTCCTGAAGTTATTTTTCCCTCCTTCGTGCCGCAGCATGAACACACGGTAACGTGAAAAAGGTGCGTCGGTGATGAAATGTGATGGACGGAGATGCTGCAGCACTGCAGGCCTGACCTCCAAATGCATGTTTGAGAACGCACTTCCAATATTCCCCAGTTCTTATTCAGGCCTGTTGCTTTTTCTGCCGCTTTCATCTCATCTGAATGTGTCGGCCTCCTGCTCTCCAGGATGCCATTGATCTGAAGGACAATATTCTCATTCAGTCTGCAGCTCTTCCTCCATCTCTGGCTGTAGACTTAAACAAAAGTGTCTCACTTTGAATCCATTTGTATACCTTCCTCTTAATCTCCGAGTGCTGTCTGAGGGGGCCTGGTGAAACACTTGTGGGGTGAAATAGCTTATCAGCAGACTTCCGTCGGAAAAACGCCGATGTAGAGTGGCAAGGACAGAACAATTTGCCGTAATGCTTCTCAGCGATCACTCTTATGAGCTGCAAATGACTTCCTTTATGTGGTGCGGTACCCCGCCATAAAAGTGCCATGATTTTATAGCAACACGGCTTCAGTGGAAGTGCATTTCTCTTTCCACTGGAAGGTTATATCTGTTCCAGCGTTTCATCAGCCTTGTCACTGTTTTATTCCTGCATCGTATTTCACGGTGGCCTGAGGCATGCTGGATGTACCCGTGCTGCAGGATTCATACCGGTGCCCGTGGGACCGAAAGGCCTCTCAGTGTGATGTGAAGTCCCATTTTACCCCGAAGGTTAACTGTTAAGCAAGGAGCTTTTAACATCTCACTTTGGCTGCTCGGCAAGTCACACCGTCTGCGTACAACTATTTTACCATTCCAGAAGAAAGCTGGGACGCCTGCAAAATGTGAATAAAACAGGATGCAATGATTTGCAAATCTCATAAACACTTATTTTATTCCTGGTAGATCAGATGCTGAAACAGACATTTTAGCATTTCATGGAGAATACGAGCTGCTTGTGAATCTGATGGCAGCATCGCGTCTGTAACACGTCGTTCCGGGGTGATGTTTACTGTCCTGAAGCATCTCGTCCTCTAACGTCGGGGGAGGGGGGAGACCAGTTGTCCCGTTCTGGTCTGATGCAGGATTCCAGCTGATCAGCAGTCCCGGATCTCGGTTGCTGGAGTTTCACGATGCTCCCGGTCTGGACTGAGTCCCAGAATCGTTTAGTAGCTAACTGGTTCATAATCTCAACGATAGCAGGGCACCATTCAGATTTTGGACGATAGATACCGTTATTGATACTTTTTGAACATGTGCTGAACTGGCGCGTCATCATTGTGACGGAGTGAGACTGCACATGTTCAGCATGTTCAGCACATGTGCAGTCTCACTCCGTCATCATTGTGACGGAGTGAGACTGCGCATGTTCAGCACATGTGCAGCACATGTGCAGTCTCACTCCGTCATCATTGTGACATGTGAGACTGCACATGTTCAGCACATGTTCAGCACATGTGCAGCACATGTACAGCACATGTTCAGCACATGTTCAGCGCATGTGCAGTCTCACTCCGTCATCATTGTGACGGAGTGAGACAGACACATGTTCAGCACATGTTCAGCACATGCAGCACCATGTGACAGCACATGTTCAGCACATGTTCAGCACATGTGCAGCACATGTACAACATATGTTCAGCACATGTTCAGCGCATGTGCAGTCTCACTCCGTCATCATTGTGACGGAGTGAGACAGCACATGTTCAGCACATGTTCAGCACATGTGCAGCACATGTACAGCACATGTTCAGCACATGTTCAGCACATGTGCAGCACATGTACAGCACATGTTCAGCACATGTGCAGTCTCACTCCGTCATCATTGTGACGGGAGTGAGACTCACATGTTCAGCACATGTTCAGCACATGTGCAGCACATGTACAGCACATGTTCAGCACATGTTCAGCGCATGTGCAGTCTCACTCCGTCATCATTGTGACGGAGTGAGACAACACATGTTCAGCACACTGTTCAGCACATGTGCAGCACATGTACAGCACATGTTCAGCACATGTTCAGCACATGTGCAGCACATGTACAGCACATGTTCAGCACATGTTCAGCGCATGTGCAGTCTCACTCACGTCATCATTGTGACGAGGTGGAGAACAGCATGTTCAGCACATGTTCAGCACATGTGCAGCACATGTACAGCACATGTTCAGCACATGTTCAGCACATGTGCAGCACATGTACAGCACATGTTCAGCACATGTTCAGCGCATGTGCAGTCTCACTCCGTCATCATTGTGACGGTGGTGAGACTGCACATGTCCTCATCGCATGTATGTGCAGTCTCACTCTGTCATCATTGTGACGGAGTGAGACTGCACATGTTCAGCACATGTTCAGCACATGTGCAGTCTCACTCCGTCATCATTGTGACGGAGTGAGACCGACCCTTGCTCCCCCAGCGGAGGTCCAGGCCTCTTCAGCACCATCTGAACAGAAGTTCTCCACGACTGGATCCTTTAACATCTTGTACTGAAATGTCCTCATTGTTTCCTCTAAATTACGTTATAGTATCAATAAGAGTATCAGTGAATATTGGTATCTATAATATCGATGTTGGTATCGGTATTGATGAAACTAGAACGATACATCCCTGGTCTTATTTGCTGTTATTGTTTTAGGTTTTTAGGTTGTCTGATTTTTATTTCGGTCATTTTTAATCCCTCCATTGTTTTCCTCATGGGGGGGTCCTCCATGTCGGGGCCTATGCCTGCTTTAGCTTTGGGGTCGTTGTCGTCGCCGTGGTCGATGTCCCTGTCCGGGTGCTCGGGGTCCGGCACTGCAGCCTAACAGCTGTGGTGGGGGCCCGGCCTGCCCGGCAGTGAGGCGGAGATGGGGGGGCCGGTGTGGATGGAGTGTGTGTGTGTTGTTTATTTGAGATAAACGGCGTCTGTTGATGAAATGTGTTGTTTTTAATAAGTGAAGCACTTTGTAAAGCTGCTGTGCATGAACAGTCATATCGATAAAATTTGATTTGATTTGTCTGGACTGCAGGCCAGTTCAGGACCCGGACTAGGACTGGATAATCAATTGAAACAGGCAATCAGAACAATTTATCGGTATTATCTTGCTCATGTCAGTTATTTAAATGATTTCTCAGCAATATTTAGAAATATTCCTTAGATGGCCATGTATAGTTTTAGTATTAATGGAGTCTGTGTGTGATGGACTCCGCTCTGCTCCGCCAAAAATACCGATCACCTCTATTTTCTGATCCGCCCGACTCCGTTTGGAAGAAGTTGTTAAGCTCAGTGAGTTTAAACATCCGGTTGATAGAAGTTTTTCTTTACATTTACAGAAATACTTGATTGATGTGTGCAAAGTTTGTCGTTCATATTGTAGCATCTCACTAAAGAGCGTTTTATGAAATCATATTGCATCTTGTTTGATTTGGGAATTCCTTTGAAGTTGTAGTGAATGACGAGTCGCGGCTGTTTATCTGCACGATTTTCCACGTGAACTTTGAAATCTCGCACATGCTCTTCTGCTTATTTTGTGGCAGAACAGAGAGGGGGCTGTCACTCGTGCGGAGTTGGACTCCGTTCCCATGGTAACGATCAGAAGAGAAGACGCAAAAGTGGCGTCTCATCCTCATCTTTTTATCCGCGTTTACTCGAGCGTCGTCATGAAGACATCTCGTGCATACGAGGACGCGAGAGTGTGGACTTGGATCGGATCTGCACAGCAGCCGTTAGGTGGTGCCGTGATGGACCCCCCCCCCCATGTCTGCGTAGAATCTACCGTAGATCCGCTGGTTTACGTACATTGTTGTTTTTCCTGTTGTGTGCGACGTCAGCGTGCATGTGACGTGAGCAGGTCCATCATCACTGTTGCGTTTTGGACCGTGCAGACGAGAACGTAACAGCGTCGCGTCTTCAGGAATTCCACTTTGGAACGAGTCTTCAGATTTTTGCGTCTTCGGCCCAGAATAACGCCGTTGCCGTGTGAACGAAAGGCATTTCCCGTGAAATACGTAGTCATTTTTACCCGCAATCATCCTCGTGTGAACAGCCCCGAATGGTGCGTTCAGGTGTCTCGGGATTCCGAGCAGACGCGAGTTGGTGACATCATCACCAAGTATTTTACTTTCCAGTTGCACCAACTTGGTCAAAAATAGAAATCTCCAAAACAGCCTATTTGTGAGCTGAAACGGCTAGAAAATAACACAGACGTTATAACACTGTTACCATGACAACAACAGCTAATTTCAGTGTATTTATTTTCTAAACACATAATCACGCTGCGTTTTAAAGAAAAAAGACGCCATGAGACTGTAAAATTCAGTAACAACACGACAATTAATTGACGAGCTCAAAGTTTGTCTGTCGACGTTTTGATCTTTTCAATCTTTTGACTGAATTCCTGGATGAAGACTCCGGTCTTTGAGACGAAGCAGCGACCAACACCAGACACACGAATCCAGCCTCCTGAGAAGCGTTTCAGTTTTGTGACTTAATCACGTTATCATGTGTGAACCTGCTGCCAGTATTACGTGTAATACTTCGATCTGTGTCCGTTTGTGACACAGATTTGTGAAAATCTTTTGACTGCAAACACATTCCAACGTGGTCTTAATGTCCGAACAGGCACAGAAAAGTCATTTCTGCAGAATGATCCAGCAGCTCGATTACTCCCAACATCAGCTGTCCGTATGAAACGCATGGCATGCTATGATTGCCGTCTTGGCCGTGTCCCTCGCCCTTCCTTTCTCCTCTCCTCACTTCATTACATTTACAACATTATGACTTTGCTGAGAGTGAAAGGAAACAGGAGCGCCTCCGACATTAACCTGCAGAGAGCCCGAGCAGAGCTGCTGGACTTTCCTCCTTTTCTTCACATCACTGCTTTATTTTGGCTCTTATATCCTCCATGTCTGTACTTGGTGAAAACCGGACCGTCTGCTTTGAAAGTGGTGTGGGACGGTTATGAGTTATCTGCTGGCTAATTCTGGGCTTTGCTGCGGTGGTCACATCACATCACAGCTGGCCTGAAGCTTGAACAGTCATGAGTCAACCAGAGTTGGACGGAAAAATGAGAAACAGAGGTCACGGTCTGACGACGATGTGTCACAAAAATGTGTTTTTAGTTTAGGGGTCAGAGACTAAACCCTTCAGAGAATGTCTGTTTATGTAGCACAAACTCAGAGGGCTTTTCTTTAAAAACAAGACAACAAAAATCTGATTACATAACCCCTCTGTGCCTCCTTATTAAAGGAACAGTCCACCCACAGAATGATGTAACTTTATCTTCCACCCCCCTCATGGTGAGAAAGACTCTGCAGCACTTTTTTAATATCTCAAATGCAGCCGGCGATCAGGAAGGCTTCTCGTTTCCCCCAACTTTCATATAATGGAGTTCACCGGGGTCCGAGCCAAAAAGGTCCTTAAAGTCCACAAAAACGTGTCAATATTTCTCCATACTGCTCGTCCAATGTCCAAGTGTCCTGAGTGGGTAGCGTCCAGAATTTACTGGAAACGACGTCATTTAGTAGATTTTTAGAGACTAAACAGTAGAACATCAGTACTACATCAGTACTACATCAGTACTACATCTTACTTTCACAAAGCGCGCATATGCGCGTTCACAAAACTGCAGAAGCTGTGGGGTTCAGAGCCTACTCTGCCAATAATACAAGCGTAGAAGAAGAAATTCTCTGTTTACATTGTGCTAAGAGCGACAGAGCTGCAGACAAACACAAGAGGGTCCAAGAGGGGTTGATGTTGATTTAAAACAGAGAAAGAAAGAAAAAGAGAGAACGCGTGATCTCGTCTGCCGCGGAATCCGTAGTTTCATGAACGCGCATCGGCGTGCTCACAGGAGATGTGATGTAGTACTGATGTAGTACTGCTGTAGTACTGATGTAGTACTGTTTGGGCTCTAAAAATCTACTAAATGATGTCGTTTCCAGTAAATTCTGGATGCTACCCACTCAGGACACGTGGATTACATTGGACGAGCAGTATGGAGGAATATTGACACGTTTTTGTGGACTTTAAGGACCTTTTGGCTCGGACCCCGGTGAACTCCATTATATGAAAGTTGGGGGGAAACGAGAAGCCTTCCTGATCACCGGCTGCATTTGAGATATTAAAAAAGTGCTGCAGAGTCTTTCTCACCATGAGGGGGGGTGGAAGATAACGTTACATCATTCTGAGGGTGGAATGCTCCTTTAATGCTCTTTCTGTGTCTTTGCTGTGGCCTGCAGCTCTGACTCAGTCCAGCTTGCTTCTTGTTCATAATCTCCAGAGTAGCCTGCAACATTTCTCTCCTTTAGCCACGAGCGAGCTGCATGCCAGCATATTAAACGCTGTTAAACTGCGTTTCCAGGCTGCCTTATTCCATCAAACAAAAGTTTAATTTATAAGAAAAGTCAAGCCAAGCAGGCGCAGGAAAAAAATCAATTACTGCTCTGTTTCCTGTGATTTGTGGTGGCACACACATAATTTGTCAAAGAAAGCTGTACTGTGTTAAATCTGTTTGTACAGCGGTGCCGGCGAACCGCACGCCAGCTCAGATTTTAGAAGTGGTAATATTTAATGACTCTCCAACGCGCTAGTCGCTCGCTCGGCTCGGAGCACCGCTCCTTCCCTTTTAGTGTCCTTTCTGATTTGCTGCTGCTGACGAGACCCGAGGCTTCGAGTCGCGGCGCTTTTCAAGCTGTAATGCAAACATGTCAGGTTTCTGGAGTGTGTGAAGAGGTTCGGGGAGCGAGCGTGAGCGATTATCATAACACACCGCTGGAAATCAGTCCAGGAAAACCCGAAACCCTTCTCTCATCTGACTGTTTTCAAATGCTGGAATGAGCTTCATCTAGAAAATATTCCGTAAATATTATCAGGGAGCTCCGACATTGTCCCACGTGTTAATTGCAGGATGGTGAACTGAGTGGAAAAAAGGGGGGAAAACAGATTGAACCCCCTCGTTCTCAATCCAGACTTCTTTCCACTACAAAGAATAATTACTTTCCCAACTCCCTCTCCATAATTAGTTACTACTCTTTTATCTTATCTAAGTGCGCATAATTATCACAGTCATCATATTAGATTATTTCATGCATAATAAATGAACTCAAACTGTGTGTGGGGTAATTAGCATGTTAGAATATGAGCCATGATAAGAGCAGCCCCCCCCACAGACCATATTGTTGAAGACATTCCTGAAAAGACATGAAGATGAACTAAAACATGTCTTTAGCTTTTGTGAGATTTTTCTGTTCTTGTGTGTGTTTTTGTCCTGATTTGTGGGAGGTGAAGGTAAAACGGAGATCACGGTGACGACAGTATAAAGGTCCATTTTCACAGCCGTCCCCAGAGCGGGTCCTGCTGGTTCCCCAGCTATAGTTTCTGAAAAACTTTAGATCCAGCCCTCTTTTCTTTGTAATTTATGGAAGATCAGGGCCACTGAAGGAAAAGAAATCAGAGAAAAAGAACAGAATTATGGCGTTTTTCTGAAATTGGAAAAAAAAAAAAAAATCAATAAATAAATGTTCTGGGAAAAAAAGGTCAAAATGCTTTTTCCTCCATCTTTATTTCCTCGGTGGTCCTAATCCTCTTCTGTAATATTTTGGTCCCAAGCAGCCAGAATTTATTTCTAAGTGATCGTGAGTGAAAATAATAATTCTGCCTTTCTGAATGTTTCACAGTTTTCTGGGGATTTTAGATGCGTTTTTTTGTTTTTTTTTTTACTTCTTCAGTCCAGTTCTCGTACTTGAACATTTCCAGAGTGATGTTTGTCCCCTCATGGCTGAACTGAGCTGTCTCATTCAAACATTAAAGGACTATTCCACCCACAGAATGATGTAGCTTTATTTTCCACTTCCCCTCTGGATCACTTTTTTGATATCTTAAATGCAGCTGGAGATCCGGGTGGTTTTCGTTATCCACTGACTTTCATATAATGGAGGTCACCGGGGTCCGAGCCAAAAAGGTCCATAAAAGTCCACAAAAACGTGTCAATATTCCTCCATACTGCTCGTCCAACGTAATCCAAGTGTCCTGAGTGGGTAGCGTCCAGAATTTACTGGAAACGACGTCATTTAGTAGATTTTAGAGCCTAAACAGTAGAACATCAGTACTACATCAGTACTACATCAGTACTACATCTTACTTTCACAAAGCGCGCATAAGCGCATTCACGAAACTACGGAAGCCTCAGTTTTCAGAGCCTACTCTGCCGATAATACAAGCATAGAAGAAGAAATCAGCTGTTTACATTGTGCTAAGAGCGACAGAGCTGCAGACAAACCGGGACAAACACAAGAGGGGTTGATGTTGATTTAAAACAAAGAAAGAAAGAAAAAGAGAACGTGCATCAGCGTGCTCGCAGGAGATGTGATGTAGTACTGATGTAGCACTGATGTAGTACTGATGTAGCACTGATGTAGCACTGATGTAGTACTGATGTAGTACTGATGTAGCACTGATGTAGCACTGATGTAGTACTGATGTAGCACTGATGTAGCACTGATGTAGCACTGATGTAGTACTGATGTAGCACTGATGTAGCACTGATGTAGCACTGATGTAGTACTGATGGAGTACTGATGTAGTACTGATGTAGCACTGATGTAGTACTGATGTAGTACTGATGTAGCACTGATGTAGTACTGATGTAGCACTGATGTAGCACTGATGTAGCACTGATGTAGCACTGATGTAGTACTGATGTAGTACTGATGGCGTACTGATGTAGTACTGATGTAGTACTGATATAGTACTGATGGAGTACTGATGTAGTACTGATGTAGCACTGATGTAGTACTGATGTAGCACTGATGTAGCACTGATGTAGCACTGATGTAGCACTGATGTAGTACTGATGGAGTACTGATGGAGTACTGATGTAGCACTGATGTAGCACTGATGTAGTACTGATGTAGTACTGATGTAGCACTGATGTAGTACTGATGTAGTACTGATGTAGCACTGATGTAGTACTGATGTAGCACTGATGTAGTACTGATGTAGCACTGATGTAGCACTGATGTAGCACTGATGTAGTACTGATGTAGCACTGATGTAGCACTGATGTAGTACTGATGTAGCACTGATGTAGCACTGATGTAGTACTGATGTAGCACTGATGTTGTACTGATGTAGCACTGATGTAGCACTGATGTAGTACTGATGTAGTACTGATGTAGCACTGATGTAGTACTGATGTAGCACTGATGTAGTACTGATGTAGCACTGATGTAGCACTGATGTAGTACTGATGTAGTACTGATGTAGCACTGATGTAGTACTGATGTAGTACTGATGTAGCACTGATGTAGTACTGATGTAGCACTGATGTAGTACTGATGTAGCACTGATGTAGTACTGATGTAGCACTGATGTAGCACTGATGTAGCACTGATGTAGTACTGATGTAGCACTGATGTAGTACTGATGTAGCACTGATGTAGCACTGATGTAGCACTGATGTAGTACTGATGTAGTACTGATGTTCTACTGTTTAGGCTCTAAAAATCTACTTGCTACCTGGGTGGGGCGGTTCTGGATGAATTTGCATAATAAGGACGGGTTAATTAGGCGTGGCAGACCCGCGGGAGACGATAACAACAGAGCAACGGAAAATGGAAGTTCTAGTGTAAAACGTTTTTCTTTATTAGCTTATAAAGATTTTGACATTCAAATACAAGCAAAGCTGCGCCGTGTTAAAAGGACATAAAATGTATATAAATTAAAAAATATATAATTTTTGCAGGGGTGGCCAGCTTTTTGTTCAGGGGGGCCATGGCCACCCCTTGGGGACGCTTTTGCTTGCCGATATTTGGGGCCGATACTGCATTTGACTCCAATTTAATATAATGGAGGATACAATAAAAGGTAATTTTACAACTCTTGAATATAAAAAAGAACAAAACACTTTATAATATACAAACAAATATTGAAAAGGAACATTAATCTTTTGCTAAATAAATCTCTATAAAAAAAAGTCTGTAAATTATGCGGAGTGGGGGTATCGGCCAGTACACCTGACGTACCAGTCGATGCTGATACCAGCAAAAAGTACCGTCTGATGCATCGGCCAATCACAGTTCAGACTGTGCTGAAGGATGAAGCTTTCGAACCAAATTCAATCGTACAAACTCATATGTGGCTTCGTATTCTGAATTTCCATCAGCTGATCACATCAAACATTCACTTTCAAGCTTCTCCCGATGAAGAAAAAAAAGAACAGTTTTTTATTTTTGGACGTCTTCGTGAATCGCTGCACTCCGTCTGGTTTTCCTGAAACATGCAAACACATAACGGGTGGCTTCAAACTTTTGTGCAGCTCTGACCATAAACTCTCCGTCAGTTTCCATGATACAATACTTTCACATGTCAAATGTACAGTAACGGCAGATAAATCAGTCAAACGCTGTCTTTAAATAAAGGCCGACCGCTCTTAATATGGCCATTACTGACTGACACCAGCAGCTCTTCCAGTTTAAATGAGGTAATCCTGCTGCTGGACGCTTTTCCAGCTCAACGCTGCGCCGCTTGGAAGCAGTTCAGCAGTTATTTAATGAGGGGAGCCAATCAGGACCGAGTCCAGTTGTCTAGCTTTCCCTCAGCTGCTTATAAAGACGCCGCATTGTTTTTAAATGCAGTAACTTCATAGTTTATTGCTTCATTTCAGGTCCTCATTAAAAATCATCAAAAGTTATTTTTCTTTTCTCAATTCAGTGCAAATTGAAAGTAAATTAAGAATAATAATCTTATATTTATGGAAACTCTCCCCTGCTCTCGTTTAAAAATGTTTGCTTTTAATATTATTAACATGTTGAACCCACGGTTTCAGCATTTATGTTTTCTCGTGTAGAGCTAAAGATGAGCTCAAAGCTGTGAGCTCTAAAAACTAAGAATAACACCTTTTAATGCCAGTTGCTTCTACTTTTTTTGGCTTATTTGTCTTTTTTTCCATTCTCTCTCTTATTTTGGCAGTCCCACCTTTCAGTAATCTGTGCCAAACGTCTGCAAAACACAAAATATGTTGCACGATTTCAACAGTTGACTATTTTCAGACCAGAAAAGCCAGTATTTACAGTCGTCCTCAAAATCATACCCTCGAATTAAAGAAAAGGCTAAATTCACATTAGTAATTCAAACAAGAAGCTAAAGAAACGAACGATAAATAAAAATTTACAAAATTATAATTTAGTGAAATAAAATATTGAATTATAATTTAAAACAAATAAACAAACAAATAAAACTGTCCCAGACACATTAGAGGACCTTTCCCATGAACGATAGGGGTAAGACAAAATATCGATACGCTGAAATATCGCGATATTTTGTGTTGATATCATATCGGTATTGAAAAATGCGGTATCGATCTATTTTACTCACAAAATCTGGCGATATTTCATCATTCTGTTCCGAAATGTGTGGTGAGATTTTGTTTTATCAGCGTTGGTGCAGCACGTAGAAAAGTCGCTGCTGTACGCTGATATTCGTGCATCTGCAGGTTCAGGTTAAACTTTACACGCAGCAGAAACTACACGTTAAAATGTGGGTCCAGGTTTCATCGACCCCCCAGCTGTCTGAGGTTATAATGGCTGACTGAAGTGTTTATTTTTCATCTGCACTAATATGCGCTTTCATGCACTCATATTTGTTTGACTGTTTTACTAATTTCACATGAATCTGTGTACATTTCTGCTATTCCAGCTCAGCTTTGGTAATATTGTTGTCAAGAGAACTTTTTTTATTTTTTATTTGCACGTCTATTCAGTTGGATTTTCCCGAAGTGAGAAATATTCATGTTCAGGGGTACGATTGTGAACGGTTTTATAATGAGATCCAAGTAGCAAAGAAACCTGTCCACGTTTAATAAATGGGACATGGATAAATTTAATTTCACGTTTGACTCACGTTTGTTGCTTCAGTCATCCGATGAATGCACATACGTGCAACTTTTATTTCAAGCTGCATTTTGAATTTTTCTGATGTGCCTAGAATATCGCAGTGTTGTATCGTATCGTGATCCATGTATCATGATACGTATCGTATCGTGAAGTCTTTGCCAATAGGGGATTATCACGCTTCCGCGTTCCGGTTGCCGGAAGTTGAAACATCTGAAGCTTCCTCTTCCGGGCCAGGAATGGCTCCATGTTGCTGCTCTGTTCCATTGTGTACATCTAATAAACATCGCCAGCCGTACCGAAGTTTTCATGGATTCCCGACTGAAAAGACACGAAGGAAGAAGTGGATGAAAGCGATTTGTCGGAGTGAAGGACCGAAATTTAAAATAAAACAAGGTTGCACGTATGTCTGTAGTCGGCACTTCAATGATGCAGACTACACTACAGCTAGCGTTAGCAAGCTCGCGTTAGCTGACGTTACCAACTTTTCGCTTGTGAAAACATACAAGCGTCTGAAGACTGGGTCTGTACCCCCCCGTTTCCAGTGGATTAACTGGGGACTGCCAAGAAAGGAGACGCTTTCAGATGCTTGTGTGTTTTCAGCCGCACAAAGTTAGGCACGTCATCGAGCTGGCTAATGCTAACCTGCTAACACGACTGTGCAGACTGCCGGCGACAAACAAACGTGTGTTTTATTATAAAGTTCGGCCCTTCACCGCGGCAAATCGATCGCTTTGATCCAGCTTTTGATCCAGTATCACTTCAGTCTGGAATGAAAACTTAAGTATGTTTGGAGTTTATCCGATTTAAACAGTATAACAGAGCAGGAACGGCTGTCGTTAACATGGCCCGGAAGAGGAAGTGCCAAAATCCGGAAACTTCCGGTAAGCGTGATAATCCCCTATACCCACTCCTAACGAACATGGACCAACATACCTGTCAGCAGGTGCAGACGTCTGATTGGACGTTACAGAAACACCTGATTGCAGTGATTGTATCAAAGTGTTGCTCAACAACATTTTAGCTTCAGAGCCCGAACATGTGTGTTTTTTATTTTTGTGTGTTTGTTTAAATATTTCTTTTGAACCTCAATTCAAAAGCAATGTCATGATTTTTTTTTTGAATTTTTTATTTATTATTACTTTTGTGAATTTAGACTTATTTCACTGACAGCTGACTTTTTTCCTTCCTTATTTGGAGGCAGGACTGTATGTAGAAAATCATGTTGGCAGGAAAATGTCTTTAATGGTGATTTTCACTGATTCACACCAACTTTATCAGCGAGGTTTGAGTTCATTTGTGTGTTCTGACTAAATAAAGAAAAGCTCTTTTTTTTTCATTAAATGCACCTTTGAGGGATTTATAATGAAGTTTAGAGCTTTTTAATAAAGACGGGGGAGAAAGCGCACGCCCCCACGCTGAGGTTCATCTCAGAGTGATGATGTGTCTGAGCTAAAAGTGACTTATAAACAGCTGTGGAGCTGGCGGGCGGGTAAATACGGCAGCCTGGAGGCGGCACGGCCTCGTGTTTGCTGCTATGTGACGAAGCTTTTGACAGTAAAGGATAGAGAGCTTTTCCAGCCCCCCCCTCCCAGGCCCTCCCCTCCCGGTCAAGGCCTCCCTGCTGGCACCGGCCGGGCATTGCTGCAGGGTCAGCGTGGTGTGAATGGGAGCTTGAAATGTGATCGTGCTGATCGGCGCTCACATTTGTTTGTTTGACTTTTAAGAAAGAATGTTTTTGGAGCGGATTTAGTGCGCTAAACTTTTATGTACAACCATGATTTCTCTGAGAGCTGTACTGTATGATTAGCTCCCCAGATGTGACCCTTAACCCCCTCCACCCCGTGGTTTGGTACCAGGAATGCCAGGTGGTTTTCGGCAGTCCTTCAGACGGCTCGGATCGTCGTGGACGGACGTGGATGTCACGTTGCTGTCTCACTGCTGCTGCACTCATTTTGATGGAGCCGAATTAAAGATTTCAAACAGAATCGGTGTCGCGCAGTAATGTTCAAACGCTTTATTAACTCAGCAATCTGGAATTTTGAGTAGGTGGAAGTAGTTGTGTCAGTTTCTGGAAGGTTTTGCAGATGTCTGACCTGCTGATGAGGACAGGGACGTCCTGTGTGTCAGACGTCCCGAGCGTCTCTAATCCTCAGAGCCAAGCTTTGCACGTGGAGCCTCACGGAGCTTCAGTAACTGAGCTCAGGAGTCCGTCTTGTTCTCTCTGGTTTTTCCCCGGAGTTATTAAAAGTTTACGAGGAATCAGAAATTTGTCTGTTTCATACAATCATTCTCACTGAGAAAAAGGAGAAGCAAAGACTTTCCGGTGAGATTAGTTTCTGTTTCGTCCCTGTGGATCAGATTAAAGCATTCTGGTCCAGGTGAGCTGTAGCGCCACGTGTGAAAAGCAACAATTCACACCGTTTTTATTGCTAATAATAAAAAAGCTGCTAACAGAATAATTTAAAGATGCTGTAATCATTTATTACTTATATAAGTAACCAAGCTGAGAGTTAAAACGTCTGTTTCTATGACAGCAAACTAAAACCTATTGGGAGTTTTTTATTGTTGGCCAAAAAAAAAAAAACAGACAATATTTTCCTTTTAACCTGAAGGAAATAGTTTTTTTATATGTAATATGCTGAAAATGCAGAGAAACAGCAAACAAATGATGCTACCGTCAGTGGCACTGTGAGAGTTTCTGAAGTTTCTATGACAGAGATGCAAATAATGTTTTTTCATATGTGAATACAACAATTTCAGAGACAGCAGCTTGTCGGCTGGAAACCTAAACTACTTCATTTTATTCTTTTAGTTACATTTTTTATTTCAATTTTTTTCATTGTTACTTGATTCATTTTTTTCCAGTTTCATTTAATATTATTAAATTTAACGCAACTTTATTCTTTTCAATTCATATATCAACTTTTCAAACTTGCAAACAAGCATTTATTAGATGGGTTCAGGTTACTAACACAGCAGCTTTCACTGGAGGAAACTGAATCTGAGTCGGTTAACCTGGATTTTACCGTTTCCTGTCCATGTTCCTTTTGTTTCCGATGCCACACTGAAGCAAGTTTATTTGTACATCACGTCATTTACAACTCAAAGTGCTGAACATAAAACATTAATGCGTCACAGAAGAAACTTCCAAAACAGTTCAGAAAACTGTAAAGTTAAATAAGATAAAATAAAGAAGAAAGATAATTACTGCTCTTCACTGCATCTGAGTCCGTTCACAGAAACAGAAAAAGTCAAATACCTGCTGAAGGAATGCAAATGTTTTCCACGATTTCGGTTTTTCAGAAACATAAAGTGACATCATGTTTTCTCGGAGGCTGGTCTTGGATGAGCGCTGCCCGTCAGCCAGTTTGAGCTGAGATGGGCTGCAGCCGCCGTCATCCACAGCCGATGAACGGGCTGAGGCTGCAGCCCCCCCCAAACCTCTCATCCTACAATCATCTTTGTGTATAAGGATTTGAAAATGTTAGTTTTACTTTAGAATGAGCAAAAACTGCTTTTTGAAAGTGGAGAATCATGATTGTTTTCCTCCTGAGAGCAGAGAACAGGAGTGTTGCTTAAAGGTCAGCAGAGAGGTGGGAAATCTTCCGGGAACGTGGTCGTGGAGAGAGTTGTGATGAGACGGAGAGCGGCGCCGTGGCAACAGATCAGCCACGACTTACAGCAGCTTTCTGAAAGCCCACCTCACAACAGACTTATCTGTGTGTGTGTGTGTGTGCGTGCATGTGTGTGTGCGCGCACGTGCGTGTGTGTGTGCGTGCATGTGTGTGTGTGTGTGCGTGCATGTGTGTGTGTGCGTGTGTGTGTGCGCGCACGTGCGTGTGTGTGTGCGCGCACGTGCGTGTGTGTGTGCGTGCATGTGTGTGTGTGCGTGTGTGTGCGTGCATGTGTGCGTGTGCGCGCACGTGCATGTGTGCGTGCAGTCGGAGAGAAATTGATTGAGAATTCACTGTTTGCATCAACCTCAGTCTGTAACACTGCAAAACCTCAAATCTTAGCAAGTATGTTTTTCTCAGAAAAATCTTTTTTTACTCATTTGAAGAGCGGCCAAGATTTTTTTTTTTTTTTGCTTGTAAAAAGCAGAAAATTCTGCCTTTGGGACAAGCAAAATTTTCTTGATAAGATTTCTTGAAATAAGATGCATCGCCTTAAACAAGATGTTCTATCTCACCGAAATGTTTCTCTTTAGGTAATTTTGTCTTATTTTGAGATATTTGGACTAGAAATGAGAAAAATCTACTTGGTGTTTGAGTTTCTGCCGTGAACCACACTGTTGCTTCACCGCTTTTTCCTTGTTCGTGGTAATTATCAGACATTTACAGATGGAGAAGCACCTTGGATTTAAAGGCCCTACCTCCTGTCCTGGGAAACGGACAGAAAGTAATTTGAGTTTAACTCCCAGCATCCTGAGCTGAGGGAACTGTGAAATAAGTGGTGCATCTCTGATGTGAGGAAGAGCATTGTAAATTCTGCAGGCTCAGTCTGTAGGGATGCAATGCATTAGTTATTATTTATTACTTATTATAAGGAGCTGTGCATAATGACAAAGATCAAACCAGAAGCAAGGAAGGAGTTAACTTTGTTTGGACTCGTACCAGAGGAGAAGAGTCAGAGAGGAAAAAGAGGTTAGCTTACTTCAGACAGTGACGGGGAATTCCTCGCTGTCTGCTCAGCGGCCACGTCTGCCAGCTCCATTGTGTTCCTGCCGTCCCTGCTTCACCGGCCGGTTTCATGCCCACACAATGAACCACTGTTTAAAGCTACTGCAAAAAACAGAAGAAGAAGAAAGTGTTATCTTTTCTAAATAACGAGGCTTGTTGGGAATAATGTGCGGACTCTGGCTGCTGTGGCTGAAGGTTTCTTTGTGCTGCATGGAAAGAGCTTCGTCCTTATTCTGTAATGAACATGTCGCAGCGTTCCTCCTGGAAGAAGCTGGAAGTTCGAGCTGCATATGTTATGGTTTCAGCGTGAGATGGAGAGTCAAACTGGTTATTTTAACATCTGAAATGAAACAAATGCAATGATGGAGCAAATATTTCAGTGATCATGAATATTTTTAAACAGTTGTGGAGATAAACCTGCCCAAGCTATCTGCACGTGGTTTGGGTTATTAATGCCAAAAGTAAGCGTTTATCACATTACTGTAAAATATTGACCATTTTAGTCACGAGGGATCGGCCGATACAGATTTTTTTAGGGCTGATACGGGTATTTTGTCATCAGCCTCAGTCGATGACTGATGCAACTTGCCGATATTTGGGGCCGATATTTGAGGTCGATACTGCATTTGACTCCCAATTTGATATAATGAAGGAAACAATGAAAAGTAATTTTATAATTCTTTTAGTACAAAAGAGGACAAAACATGTAACAAATAAATATGTACAGAAGAAACAGTGCATTTGAAAGGCAGTCCAAAGGACAACATGCAAAAGTATAAAACTCATTTCCAGCATGGTCCTTGTGTCAAAACAAATAAGAGTAAGAACACCTCATTCAGCAGAAACAGAGTACAATAAAATCACACGACCCAAATACAAGTCACAAATGATAGTAATAATAATAATAAAAGCAACCTAAAAGACTTACAACATTCACCTTGTTCCATATTAATTTCCTAACCTGGCTTTTAAAACAGCTTCATCTTCCCTGATTCGGCCTCATTTTAACATTAATCCTGGTATTCTGAGGCAGTCTCTCCTCAGCGTAGGTCTGATATAAAATGTAGAAAATACTCAGTTTTTCACCCATTGTTGAATAGCAACCAAAGATCCACAGCAGTACACGGCATAAAACACAAGACCTGTAAGGAAATTCTTCGTATTTATTTCATTTAACCTTGAAAGTTATTTATTTTGCAAGTAAATGTGGAGACATAATTACAGAAGAAGTGAATGTTAGTGTGCACAGCTGAAGCAAAAACGCTGCACCGTCTTAGACTCTGTGGAGATTATTAGGCTGATGCATGTTAAGTCTTCAAAAGCAAACAGGAGCAGTCAGTCACTTCCAGCAGAAGTGTGCGAGTTTGCATGTGAGCGGACTTGGTGGACGAGTCGAGGAGCACGGCTCGTATGATTGATGCCGTCTGTGCTGCTTCACTACTCACCTTATTTTTTATTGCATTTGGGAAGTTGGGCTGAAATGCAATAACTGTGCTGGACGGTGAGAAATGTGCAATATTAAAAACCCTGCTGTGTTTTTGCACCGTCGATGTGGCGCGAGCAAACAGGATCGACTTGAGCAGATGTCTACGATGCACGTAGGGAAGCCGTGAAAAGTTCTGATCTGCACGACTAAAACTGGAGCGGAAGAACAAAGACAACACAGTTTTCGTGTTTTTGACCGTGCTTTCAGTAACCTGTGTCAGCTTGGACATGTGCTGTGTATCCGGGACAGTTTGAGTCAATATCAATCCGATCGGATCGCTCAACACCCCAAACCCATGTTCCCACACCTTCTATTCTCCTTTAGACTGTAAATCTTTTTCACATCATTAGCCCCCATTTGGATAATCTCTTTTTATCTCACTAGTGCGCGGATTGGCCCCCCCCCCCTTTCCTTCACGCAGCTCGGTTCATTAGGGATCTGCTGGCGGCACCGATGACTCCAACTTCTTTTCCGAAAGTCTTTAACCAAAAGCCCAGACTGGAGGAAATGAGACGGTCTCTTTTTGTTTGCTCAGTCCATCCTGACTCATCACGCTGTGGGTATTTTTAGCTGTGGATTCCTGTTTGTCCCCCCCCCACCGGTGTCCACAAGAGAATATCATATTCTGTGAAACGGGGAGGAATAATCAATGTCAAGTATCAGGAGTCAGACACAGAAAAGGTGGTGTGAGACGTGGACGTGGTGCACAGCTGCCTGATCAGCTGCATGGTCGTTAATGTTGGGCTTAAACCCGCCGTGACATGGAGACGGCTCCGGTTTCTCCTGTGGGAATACCTGCGCTGCCATTGTGAGCCCTGAATAATTCCCAGGAATTAGCTTCAAATGGCCGAAGTTTAGCCAGCTGTAAAAAAAAAGAGCAAAATTAAAGGTTTTAACAAACTGCTGCACACGAGCAGGACGAGCGGGAGTATTATGATCTTAGAAATAAATGGAGTCCAGCCTGTTTTCTGCTACATGTGTAAATCTCCAGTACAACCCCCCCCCCGTAGAGTTTGATTCCTCACAGTTACAGTGGCCAAGTGAGCTGATATCCTGTTTGTCAGGGGAACAGAAACATTTGTGATTGTTGCACATCCTGTCGGTCACTGATCTGTGGCACATACAGCTGCCGGGCACGGAGACGGATTTAGCTTCTATTGTACGAGCCTGCAAACAATCACGCTGCTCCCAAGTAATCTTAAATGTCAGGGAATGCTGTTGACTTGTGAGGCGCTTCGGTTTATTGTCTGTATGCATGGGACATTCTCGTGAGTTCAGCCACAGAAATGAATGATTTCCTCCGAGTCTCCGTGCGGTTAAACAACAAAACCAAACCGGCTTTTATTGAAATGAAATCATGGCATAATGTCACTTTTCCTATTAGCTCTGCGAGTCTGTGCATGCCAATTGATCCTGCTGTTGTCATAGCAACATGAACCACTAAACCTCTGCGCAGCTGTTGTTATGGAAGCCCTGGAACAGCTGGGGGTATAGCTCCAGCGGGAATGTGGGAAACAGGTCTTTTGGTCCTCTCTTCACACCTTGACCCTAAAAACTCCTACGAGCGAAAATAGGAGGATTTAAAACTCTAGACAGCATCCATCTGGAGTTTAACTTCCCCATTAAATGGTGGCATGTGATCAGAGGGAAAGTTTGTCTTCACCAAACCTGCTTTACCATGAAAGTGAACGGTAAAACTGAATTCATCACGTCGGCCATGTTTTCTCTCTCGCTCTCCATGAAGAGTGGAAATATGTCACATTAATTAAATGAGCAAATATTGTACAGCAATTAAACACGATCATTTTACAGGATGAGTCCTTTCATCCCGCTGTTTCATTTCAGGGAAAATGCACGAATTGGGATGTTCATAGTAGAATTATCGACTGTAGATTGTGAATGAAAAAGAAAATTAAACCACTTTTTACTCTCTAAAAGTACCAGATATTTGAATTAGTAAAAGTAGAAATGCTACACTGTGAAGTACATCCGTTTACAGGCCCGATAAGACAATTATTTTGGAATATTTTCATCCCAATGTTTAAAAAAGCATCTTCAGGGTGCCACCTTTCAGATCAATCACTCATTCTATCATTAAAGACCCGATAAAGGAGACAAAGACTTTATTTTCAGGTGATTGGGGCGTACTAACCGTAGCCCACAATGTGTTCCCACATTGCCCTGAGAAACACCAGTACAGGTTGGGGGAGTGCACAGCAGCCGGTATTTGCATCTGTTTTTGTATTCAAGTAAAAATTAAGATTGGCGTAAAAATACTTTTGTTTTTGCATTAACTTCTAATTTACGTCACGTTTTGCATTAAATGAAGCTAACAGGTTTCATTTCATTTCATTCTGTTTATTTTGGACAATACGACACAAAATAAAAAACTTACCGTGTCTAACAGGGATCAACAATTAACTATAACAGGCAATTAAACCCAAACATACGTCCAAAAAAGGAGTGAGTAGAAGTAAACACTTATAGAAAAAGTCCCACCCTCTCTCCATTTCACATTATTGGTCAGTCAGTCTCACTGTACCATTTATCTTTTCTAAATAAAAAACTGATTTGAAACTGACTTGCAGAGAACATGTCTGTGATGATGATGCTGGTGTTCATGTTGTACGTCAAAATAATAAAAATGATGAAAATAAAACATGAATTGCCCTGAACATGGTGGCATCTTAAAGGGTTAAACTTTCAAGGGCAAACTTGTCATTTGGGGGTGTTAGAAAGAATAGACAGTCCAGGTGTACCCGCCTCTCACCTGATGATAGCTGGATAGACGGTCCAGGTGTGACACGCCTCTCACCTGATGATAGCTGGATAGACGGTCCAGGTGCACCCGCCTCTCACCTGATGATAGCTGGATAGACGGTCCAGGTGCACCCGCCTCTCACCTGATGATAGCTGGATAGACGGTCCAGGTGTACCCGCCTCTCACCTGATGATAGCTGGATAGACGGTCCGTGTGTACCCGCCTCTCACCTGATGATAGCTGGATAGACGGTCCAGGTGCACCCGCCTCTCACCTGATGATAGCTGGATAGACGGTCCAGGTGCACCCGCCTCTCACCTGATGATAGCTGGATAGACGGTCCAGGTGCACCTGCCTCTCACCTGATGATAGCTGGATAGACGGTCCGTGTGTACCCGCCTCTCACCTGATGATAGCTGGATAGACGGTCCAGGTGCACCCGCCTCTCACCTGATGATAGCTGGATAGAAGGTCCAGGTGTACCCGCCTCTCACCTGATGATAGCTGGATAGACGGTCCAGGTGTACCCGCCTCTCACCTGATGATAGCTGGATAGACGGTCCAGGTGTACCCGCCTCTCACCTGATGATAGCTGGATAGACGGTCCAGGTGCACCTGCCTCTCACCTGATGATAGCTGGATAGACGGTCCAGGTGTACCCGCCTCTCACCTGATGATAGCTGGATAGACGGTCCAGGTGTACCCGCCTCTCACCTGATGATAGCTGGATAGACGGTCCAGGTGCACCCGCCTCTCACCTGATGATAGCTGGATAGACGGTCCAGGTGCACCCGCCTCTCACCTGATGATAGCTGGATAGACGGTCCAGGTGTACCCACCTCTCACCTGATGATAGCTGGATAGACGGTCCAGGTGTACCCGCCTCTCACCTGATGATAGCTGGATAGACGGTCCAGGTGCACCCGCCTCTCACCTGATGATAGCTGGATAGACGATCCAGGTGTACGCTGTTACGTAGATGGAGCGAACACGAGAGACCCGACTGCAGACGCCAACAATCTCCGATCAAACTTGCAGACAGCGATGCAGTTCTTTGGCTCTGCCAGCTTCTCCGGAGCAGCTGGTCACTCTTCACTCCTGACCGTCACTCATTCGGACATGAGCTGCAGCCTCACGAGGAGACGAAGCTTTCTGACGGAGTGCTTTTATTCTCCCCAAATACAAATATTATTCAAAATATTTGTTATTAGTACTCGGAAAAAACACGTTATTTGTGCCATTCTGAATACCGGATTCACATTCAGCTCCTTTCGTGGTACGGACGCAAACCTCCACCCAGAAACATCCCGAACTCTCCGAAACAAAGGGATTAACAAACCAGTTCAGAGGTTTGCGGTTTGTTGGGTTCTGGGTAGCGAGCTGAGAGTGCAGTGGGGGCGTGGCGGCCTGCAGAGTGTAGAGAAACCCCCCCAAAAACTAACAGGGGGTTAACTCTGAACTCACGGGACAATAGTGATCGTTGGTTCGTTGGTTCGTTTTACTGAAATTATTGATGAAATGAAGGAGTTTTGCTGCAGATAATGTCTGATAGAGGCCGCCCCGTCTCCCCGTTACGTAGATGAACACTGAAGGGCGACGCAACATAATATCTTCCGCAGGAGTCAAAGTGATGCAGAAACTTTACTGATGAGTAAATGCACGTATAAACTCCTAGAAATAAGGTCCAGGTTGGAAAAAAGAAAGTTATCCTTTAAGTTAGTTTTAGATGAACCGGTTATTTGGACCATCTATGAAGTAAGTTTCCCTTTCATGATTATTAGAGAGAAATAAAATGATTTGAGTCTGAAACAAATCAAGTTAACTGAAATGAATGATCATGATATTTTTTAGCTGAATCAATTCATTAAAGACGTTTTACTGTTTTTACTGGAGTGACCAAACTGTAAAAAGATGAGCATGGAGCTTTAATGGCAGAATTTAAAGGATTTACTTTTATTCCCACCGTGTTTTCAGTGAGATTTGTCAGTCGGTCAAAATCAGGAAAAACAACCAAACTTGACGGGAACTTTGTGGAGAAACGAAGCAACAAGAAGATGCCGTTAATTTGAGTGAAGATTTAAGTCTCTTTTGTGAATCGGTTCTGTCCTTCAGAGCTTTTCCGTCCGTGATTGTGCGCTGCTTTCCTGCTTTCAGCGTGTGCGTCTTTGTCTGGTACAAATGTACGGACGGGGTCGCCGCCCCCACCGTACCGACGTCCACCAGCCATGCTGGGCAGATTCAGGAATGCTGATGTTTCCTCTGTGGCTTTTGTGAGGAATACGGTGATCAGACCTCCAGCCCCCTGGGTGGAGCCCCTCGCTGTTCTGGCTCCTGCTCTGATTTACTTTGACGTGGACAGGAAGGTCAGCCGGGTCCCAGAGGGGTCATGGGGAGGGAGAGAGCAGCGTACGGAGGATCCCAGACAGAGGTCGGAGGGATGACCGAGGGAGGAAGGGCCTTCTGGAGCTTAGGGAGGGCTTCGGGAAGGATTACTGAGGGGCTAAAATGTTTTCTTTGTGGCTGAAAGAAACCTAAGAAACGCTCTCACCCAAATCTCCTCTGGTCTGAGGGGGCTGTTCGGCATGGAAACTCAAGCTCCCTCCCTAAAAGACTCATGTGTTTACTGTCGCTAACCTGCCCCGTTTTCCTGAGGTGTGAATCTTTAATAACTTTAAAAGAGGAAACACTGGCTGCCAACTGCTTTTTAATTTAGTTTGTGTCAGATAACATGTGTTTTTCTGCATAGGTTGACTTTTTGAATTATATATTAAAATATTCTTTTTAAGCTTTTTTTTTTTTTTTTACCTTCTTTTCAGTTTTTCCGCACAGATTTGCAGGTTATTGGTGTCATTTAGTGTTACATGCTAGTAAATCCACCATGCTGCAGCTGAACTGATGGAAACGCTCCTGAGTTCCCTAAAAATCTGCATTAGAAAAGAATAAAAATATGTAATTTGATAACTTTTCCCTTTTTCCATCTTCTTTAGGGGATAGATAACCCTAAAAAGGAAAAATATTTGGGTTCTTTGTACTAAATCGCTACAGCTTTCATTCCAATCCTCCCTCCTCATCCACCCGGCCTCTGGTCGTACCTACCACACACACACACAGTAGCCCCCACCGAGCTGAGCGGGACTGCTTAAATACCACCCGTTCAGAGGCTGTGTGTTCGCAGATTGCAGGAGGCAGGCGGCCCGCTGTGAGGCCCGACCACACTCCCACTGTTCTCCAGCAGCTTTAAGCGAAAGATCAGGTGTCCAGTCCTGAATGCTTGATTGAACTTAAATCTGTTGCATGTGCGCCGTAACTCGCTTTGCGCCGTGGAATCTCAGTCAGTGGTGATATTCTCACAGATTTCATTAGAAATGAAAATAATCAAGGACATTTTACAAGACAGGAGGAATGTGGTGAGAAAAGGTGGATTATCTATGAATAAAGTTGTTTATTATTATTACATGGCCTTACTTTTAAAAACTCATATTGATTATGGTTCAAGAAGTAACTCTGTTTCTGCTATAAAAATATTTATTTAATTAAGTACAGTGTTTTTTAAGCTGCGTCAGTAGTTCAGTCATTTTTTTTACCAGTGCAGTGATTAGTGATGTTTACTTTCATTTTCACTTAAAATCAAGCATAATGTTCGAGCCTGAAACTGACCCGTATTTTTTTCTTTTAGGGGAATCTACAGTTGTCCCTTATAGATGTTTTGCCCCTCAGCTTTCTCTGAAGGAGAATTCAGAAACGACAGAAATGCCGTCTTTGCCTCAGACACATACAACTTTACTGCGTCGTCACCAGTCTGAGCCTTGCAGGGATTTCGCTGCATTTTAGAAACGGCCGGAAACGACTTACTTTTTAAGAATATGCTCGACTGGAATTTAGAGCAACTGTATATGAAAGTATCTATAAAGGTAACAGCATCATTGTGACACGGATGCATTTTTATCTCATCATGAAAACGTTTTCTAGGCTTAACTAAATTGTTTTTATTCCTAAACTTAACCAAATAAGTTTCCTCATCAGGAAGTGACAAAGTTTTGTTGTGGCACGTTTTGCTTACATGTAACCAAAGAAATCAGCAAAATTATGCCCATGATGGTGATGAGCCCACTGTAAAAAGAATGCATTTTACTCCAAACCATGATCTTTCACAAAAAAAATAAATAAAAGGAAAAATCAGTGAGCTAATTTATTAGCAAAGTTACTACGCTATTAACTAAACTTAACTGAACGTGGAAATCATCCCTTCACGTACAAAGATTCACGTTTCACAGTTAAATAGACGAGGAACTGATCTGACCACCACATCTGTGGTACCTACTCTCCGAATACCCTACCACAGATATTTTTGGCTAGGCTAAATGGAAAGCTAATTTAACGTAAAGTCCTTATTTTGTACCTTCTGGGGACCCGTTGGTTCCTTATAAAGACTCTTAGAGGGTAGGATCGCATTGTTGCCAACTTAGCGACTTTGTCGCTATATTTAGCGACTTTTCAGACCCCTCTAGCGACTTATTTTCAAAAAAGCGACTAGCGACAAATCTAGCGACTTTTCCTGGTGATCATGGAGACAGATAAAGTTTATATCGCTCCACCCGTTCATCAGGAGCTGCCTTCCGTCAGCCCCTCCCTTCCCTGTTTCTCGGCACTCACTCACTACTTCGCCTGTTCCTTTGCAGACAGCAGCCCTCCTGAGCCAATAGTTTGTGCCCGACCACGCCTCCTCATCTACATTATTTCCCATGATGCCTTGTGGGCACAACTGGGTCTTCTTTGCACCATGACTCAAATGTGTATGTCAGCTCTTTAGTACCCTTGTAAATTAACACTACTTTAGGTTAAAAATAAGTAAGAGGTATGTAGTAGTGGATTTGAGCATGAGCATGTTACTGAGTTGGTGACGTCATTTGGCGACCCTGGCGACTTTTGGGTCAGCCAATAGCGACTTCTCTTCTTGAAGAGTTGGCAATACTGTAGGATCGTCACTTCCGTCTCAGTAGACGTCCCTTTTAGTCGCAGCTACAATCATAAATGGAGCTTTACGGTTTTTTAAACAAGCAAAAATGCTTTTTGTTCCTTGTATAGGCTCTGTAAACCCTGAGCTTCACCGTTAGTCCACTTCCCTGTGTTTTGTTTCGATTTTGAGAACAACAGAAACAAATATTTGTCCTGAGATGCTGGGGTTGTGTTCACTGAGGTTATTGAAGATCTCAGATCAGCTTAAATAAACGGCACTAACAAGCCAAAGCAATGCTCACTGTGTTATAACCGAAGCAACAGCGCAGATCTAAAATGCACATTGCAGTACGTCTCCTCATGCTTGGACTAGAAATCCTGGCTGATGCCAGTAAAGTTTTAAAGTTTTGAAAAATTAGGCTGATGTCAGCAGTGATTCTCAACTTTTTGTTACGTCGGCTCTTCATAAATATATTCCACTCTATAGATATAAAAATGGTCGTTTCTCTTGGTTAAACAGTAGGAGATTACCATTTGGTCAAAGTGACCAATTGGTCACTTTCACAATAATGTTGGAATCTAACCAATGTCTGTTTGTTTCGACCAAAGTTGGTTGTACACATACTCCAGCCAGATCGGTAAAATTCAGTCATTTTTGGTTGTTTTAACCAATCTGTTTTAGAGTGTGGGCAAAGCGGGCAGAATAATTAGCTAACTAGCCCAGTAGCGAGGGATGTTCGGCTCTTTTCTGACAGCCGCCTTTGATTCCCGAACCCTCTAATTAGGATCTTTTGTATATTTCCGATATTTCTTTTTAACTTGCAACAAATCAATGTTTTGTGTTAAAAACCTTATTGCATTCAGTGTTTTATTAAAGCCTGATAATTCTGTTCACCTGTTCTATCTACAAACTTTTTAAAGGAGCATCCACCCACAAATGCTAACTTTATTTTCCCTTCCTCATGGTGAGAAAGACCTGCAGCCTTTTTTAATATCCTCCCGCGTCCCCCAACTATATATGGGTTCACCGGGTCCGAGCCAAAAAGGCCAAAAGCCACAAACTCAACCTCCAACGCTCGTCCATAATCCACGTGTCCTAGGGAGCGCCAGAATTACTAAACGACTTATTTAGTAGATTTTTAGAGACTAAACGGACTACATCAGTACTACATCAGTACTACATCAGTACTACATCGCATCTACTGCAAACACGCCGATGCACGTTCATGAAACTACAGAAGCCGCAGCAGACGAGATCGCGCGTTCTCTTTTTATTGCTTTCTTTGTTTTAAATCCACATCAACCCCTCTTGGACCCTCTTGTGTTTGTCCCGGTTTGTCTGCAGCTCTGTCGCTCTTAAAACAATATAAAAGCTAATTTCTTCTTCTACGCTTGTATTATCGGCAGAGTAGGCTCAAATGCCAGGCTCCGTAGTTTCGGGAACATGCATATCGCGCTTTGCTAAAGTAAGATGTAGTACTGATGTAGTACTGATGTAGTACTGTTTAGTCTCTAAAATCTACTAAATGACGTCGTTTCCAGTAAATTCTACGCTACCCACTCAGGACACTTGGGTTACATTGACAGCAGTATGGGGGAAATTGACAAGTTTTTGTGGACTTTTATGGACCTTTTGGCTCGGACCCGTGAACTCCATTATATGAAAGTTGGGGGAAACGAGAAGCCTTCCTATCGCCGGCTGCTAGATATTAAAAAAGTGCGCAAGTCTTTCTCACCATGAGGGGGGTGGAAGATAAAGTTACATCATTCTGTGGGTGGAATAGTCCTTTAAAATGAGTACAGGGAAATTAGGATGGTGAGGGGCAGGTTTCCCACAATGCAGTTCACCTCTTTTAACAATAAATTGGAGATAATTCACAAATGAGGGATTTATAAATGATGTTGTTTGCGTCATGTGACTGCTCTCATTTTGTTTGTTTATTCCTGTATTTAACACCAACTATCCAGCAGCTGCTGCACGGCGGCAGAGACGTCTGTGGTCTGACATTAGTTGTAGCTTAAACTCACCTGAAACAAGTTCTTGCTACACAGTAGGAACAATATTTAGCTCATCAATTACTTTAAGAGTCATGTTGGCAAAAAGTAAAATGAAGATGTGTGAAACATCTCATCTTCTTTATGTGAAATTAATCACATCAAGTTTCTTTTCCAGCATCATTCACTTACAGCTTAATCAGATTTATTAAGTTCAGAAAAGTTCTACAAACTTAAGCCATTTTAGTTTATTCTACTTAATCACTCCTGTTACTGTAGACTTATGTTTTTTTAGGCAGAAAGTTTGCTTTTTTTTTTTAAGTAAAGCCAACTCATCAGAATTTACAGTGTAGTCTCAGGCTAATGCATTGTTGTAGACTTATATAACATTAAACTGTAACATCCATGCTCTGTAACATTTTGGCCTGGTAGACTTTTGCTCTCCTTAAATGCATCACCGAGTCCCAGAATCAGTATTCAGACTTCATCCCTGAAGATCCTGAACAGAAAATCAACAAAAGACTGATTAGCTTTCTAATTCTACAACTCAACACATCATTTTCATTCTCTAGTATTTTCTAAGCAGACATGTCTCTCATTTATATTTTCACACAAACCTTCAAAAGAGCTTAAATCAGACTTTAGATTTTAAGAAATTAGCAATAATTATGGGTCATTCATTGGTCAAGCTGTACAGGACGATGAAGAGTTTCACCCCAGTGTAGAAAATGACAAGTGAAGGTTACAGTTAACGAGCTTTTAACTGGCAATAATCGAGTAAGAATAAACAACACGGCACAAGAAATTTGTTTCCCACAAATGTTTTTTTCTTTATTTCTTACAATCATTTCCGTCACAAATATTGAACACAAGTGTTGCGTTATTTAACCTAAAAAATGGCAAAGAACAGCTGGTCCTTTTTCTGAATTAGCAGGATATGATTGCTTGTAATGGGCTGCCTCATAGAAACTTTTCCTAAAAACAAAGTTTTTTAACTAAAAGTGCTTTAGAGCGGCTGAAGTGCTCTGAAAACAAACCAATAAAGCAGGTTTGGTGTTTTTATGGGTGGTCTCAGATTTGCTGCTATTGATTGAAAAAGATGCTGAAATTTAAAAAAAAACAAATTCCATGTGGAAACGCAGACAAATATGTAAATAGCATAAAATCAAAATAAGTATTATTTACCACCAGTCTTATTCCTGTCTGCTGTATACACACATTGTTGTCCAGAAAACCACTGAATACCAGTTAGTCCCACTGCTCCACTGGGATGCCCGTTTCATCGTTTCCACACACAAACATTTAGATTTTAACTGACTCCAGAAATATTCACTCATCAAAAGAGATTAAATCTGACGGTTGATCTGCATTACTTCACCCTGTGTGAGAAAAGCTTTGACACAAACCAAAGAAATCAGTTCTTCATGGGAATTTTGTTCTTTATAAACATATTAAATTTAGGGATGCACCGATTGTGAAAGTCTGGGCCGATACCGATGTTTAACATAACAACTTGGCCGATGTTTTCTATTTTTATTAATTACTTCCTTTGTGCCACAGAAATTTACAAGTCTTTCAGCTCCTCATCAGTCTCCTTGAATGAACACAAATTCAATCAGACCAATTTATGAAACAGAAACAACCTTTAATGTCACTTTGTGGTTGACATTAGTTATAACAAGCTCTTTTCTGAAAACTTTTCAAAAACCTGGGACTGATAATCACTAAAAAGATGCTTCAGTAAAAAAATTTAGTGGTTTTAGCCTAATAAACAAAAACATACTAAATGAGAAGATTATTTTCATGGCCCAATAAAAAATATTTGTGGAGCATGAACTGCAAACTGCGTAACGCTAATCTTTTTCTGAAACGGTAAAATATTGCCACACGACCGCCGCCATCTTTGTTTCTCTACTGAGGAAAGTGCGTGGATGCCTTCCCACCCGCCCAAAAAGAGGGGGGAAAAAAAGAGTTTTTTGATTTACATGTGTTGATGACACATGTAAATCATTATACATAAATAAATATATATAGGCTCTATAATAATCGGCCACTGCCATTGGCAAATATCATTTTTATTGGCCGATGGCAGTTAACAAGGCAAACATCGGCCGATACCGATGTCCAGCCGATGCATCGGTGCATCCCTAAATTATCTTTAGAATTAGGATTGAACCTTAATGAACGATGGATGTGGTCAAACACCTTTCATTTTTTACTCTAATGGGATTTAGTAACTAAAGCAAATGTAGAAAATCTTCAACATGCACTGTTTTGCTTTTGTTTGTTTTTTGCTCCGTTTAGATTTGGAATATCCTGATAAGATTTCAAACATCTAAATAGAAGCTCTGTATTCTGTTAAAACATGGAATCCTGTAATGAATCTGTGCCTGTACAACAGGAATGATCCACACAACCAAGTTTATTTCCATTTTTGGGGGATATTGGCTTTTTTTTTCACCAATATACTAATATTGTCCAACTCTTAATTTCCGATATTCAATATCAACCGAGAACAATCTATGCAGACAGCTGTGAGGTTGTATTTATTATATTTTGAAAGATAAACTATATTCTGCTCCGAGAGCAAAGATCCCAAAATCTCCTTAACTCAGCCGGAGGAGTTCATGTTGGACATCTGGCTGCCAGATATCAGATACCAATGGTGGGAAAAAAATATCGATACACTGAAATAATTTGATATTTTCATATGCTGATGTCATATCAATATTTTAAAACGGTATCAATCTATTTTACGAATGAAATCTTGTGAGATTTCACCGCTCTGTTATAAAATCTTGCAGGATTTCGTGAAATTTCATGAGATTTCATTACAGAACGATGAAATCTCACAAGATTTTGTTAGTAAAATAGATTGATACCGCATATTTGAATATCGATATCATATCAGCATATGAAAATATCAAAATATTTCAGTGTATCAACATTTTTTAGTTAACCCCTATCAGAAAACTAGCAGGTATTAGCTAACATGTGGCTAATTATAATGTTCCTGACAATTTAACCAACAACTTTAAACCAGACATATTACAGTTTAAGCAGCTTAAAAGGAATGCTGGGATATGAAGTTCTTTTGAAATCACTGACTACATGCTGGATCGGTGCTTTTGGAACAAGATCTTGTGAGATTTCGAAACGTAATAATATCGGTCTGAAAAAGAACTATACCAATATCTTCCGATATCACATTTTAGTGCCAATTCTGGCCGATAATATCACACACCTCTAAGTTTTTTTGTAATAATGACCAGTTAATTTAACATTTCTCTTCTTTCCACAGACTTTGACTGGAGATTTGGATACTTGCTGTGGGCCAGCTAAATGTAAGTTTCACTTGGCTTTTGTTCATCTCTAAAATCATCCGCGCAGCTTCGTGCAGGTGATGTGTGTGATTAATGACCTGAACAGTTGTTTTTACTGAAAGAGCCGCAGAAAACCTCATAGCCCCACAGAAACAACATGTCTGCAGAGGCATTCTGTTTGTTCACACACCAGCACCAGCATTTACAGCATTTAGCAACGCAATCAAACATAATTCATCCTTTAAACACGTCGGCATGGAAGAGCAGGCTGTTAATGATGGCTCTGTGCAGCTCAGACGAGATGGCTGACACCAAATAATTATCTCAATCACTTCAGCTGATTTCTTGGACCTCTGGCTTCTGTGTTCAGTTCTTGCAACGGTTTAATTTCAAAGCTGCATCTGTGATCCACACACCAGGAAAAACAATGCTTGAGTCTTGGACTGCAGCATGAAATTAATGTGACCTTTTCAAGAGTAACATGCTTGTAGGTTTGTTGTGATCTGGATAAAAACGTGGCGAGGCAAAGGGAACCGAAAGGGGATGAAGGTTGGCTCAAAGATCAGTTCTTTCTCCTGGTACCTGTTGCTTCCAGTCTAACAGAGGCCAGTGTACTCCCTCATTGCCATGACAAAACAGGCCTTGTAACTGGAGATGAAAGTTCCCAGTAGTGGACAGTTTGTGCAGCTCAGCAAGTGCAGCTTTCTTTTCAGGAAGTTGTTCTGAGATTGTTCGTGCAGATCAACACAGATATGTGTAATTAATGAAAAAGGTGGGAGAACTGAATTAGACTTCCACATAATTCACCATCCTACACTATTTAGAAGCCAAATGTCCATGTCAGTGAGCTAAACCTCCTTGGTTTGCTCAAACAATCATTGCGTTTGCTTCATCGTGTTGGTTTGCCGAGCTTTCTTCTTACTGGTCACGTTCCGGGCAAAAGTGGCTCAAATCCAACTGTTTCGTCCATGAGAGACCCATATGTGATTTTCTTACATCCGACTGAACGACACAAATATGATTCTGGAAAAAAACACATATCCGATGTTTTTCAGAGCTGTCTGTGAACGCGCTCTTCTACATCACTGACGCAGGGATTTCTTTTAGGGGTGGCCAGAGAAAACAGCAGGGTAGCCAACGGTTATTAAAGGATAACTTTTGGTTTTTTTCAACCTGGACCTTATTTCTGGGAATTTATACGTACATTTACTCATCGGTAACATTTCCATTTGACTCTGGCTCCTTTGGGTGCTATTTAGATTCGTCGTAGATCCCCGTATAGCCATATAAGTGATGAGAGGGGGGCAGAATGAATGGGCCTCTAGAAGACATTATCTGCAGCAAAAGTCCTTAGTTTCCAGTCTTGGGGGGGGGGGGCAGCCATTCTTGTTGTGTGTGACTCCTTAAACTGTGGCGGGGAGCGCGTCATGGTTCCTTCTACTTTTTTATGGTTTCGTTTTCCGTGGAAAAGCATCACGGCAAACTAATCGATGCCAAACTGTCACATGACCCATCGTGATGCATCGCCGGATCGATGAATTGCAAACAGCACTTTTCATTTCACCGATTCTTTAAGAGAAATGAACGAACCAACGAGTACGACAGTATTGTCCTGCGAGTTCAGATTTGGCTTGCTGATGTTATTGGGGGTGTTCTCCACACGTCTACCGGCCCCCACCGGGATCGACGGTGTTGACTAAACGAGCTGCAGGTAAATCACGAGCTCCACTTCCTCCATTGTTGTTCAGTGTGTGTGTGTTGCAAACAGTTGTCTTCACAAAACTTTGCTATGACAACCTCGCCCACACTGGAAACCAGAGCTGAAGACGGCCTCACTTGTAACACGAACGAACTAAACGGGGCAGCGTGGTGTCGGTCCAATGAGGGCGGGGTAAGCCGGTGCTAATGTGAAAGGGGCATTAGAAACTGGATGGGGCAGTTCTGCTGGGCGACGTCTTTCTGGATGAATTTACATAAGAAAGTCCGAGTCAGTTAGACACGATGGGACTACGGCAGCTGCGTCCACCGGAGTCATTCCAGAGACAACAAACTCAAGGACAGATTGCCGTCTTAGAGCATTTCAGTATTAATATCTGTCCCTGTGGTTCAGTTCGGAACAAGCCATCAGATTTTAATTTTCTTCACTCGCCGTGTTTTCAATTACCTGCAAATTGAAAAACTAGAAAGAAATGTATTTCTTTGCTAAATGGAAAATCATCTCTACTGAAAATATATTTTTTAAATAACTGAAATAAGACGCGAAGGAACTGTTCAGATTTATGCTTTTTGTGTTTTGATCTTGTCAAATGAAGTTGATCTCTGGCCAGTAGCCATGTTGTGACCTCAGATCCTGAAAAAGCATTTTAGATTCGAGCGTGACATTTATCTCAGGCAGGGGTGTCCGATGCTGGTCCCCGATGGCTGCAGTCCTGCAGGTTTTAGGTTGCTCCAAGCATTAAACGGATCTCTGCAACAGCTGGTTCATCGGAGTCGGGCGTGTTAAAGCAGGAAAAGCCTGCAGGACAGCGCCCCCTTGAGGACTGGAGCTGGACGTCCCTGATCAGAGGAGGGTAGGGTATTGGCATACTGGCTGTGAGGATGTTCAGATAAGAATTAAATCAAGTCCACCTTCCCCTTCATGGTTACTTTAGATGTATACGTCCTTAAAAAAAACACAATTCGTTGTTGTCTTTTACAAAATCTGCATTTTCAGTTTAAAACAGCTGCAGTCTGATCCATCATGGACAGCTGAGACCGGACACGACCGCTTGGTTTGCATGATGTAAACCGTAAACATGGTGTCATAGGCTGTCTTTGGCTGATGGACCCTCTGTTTTCCTACATTTTGCCTGTAACGGTCTCAGACTTGATCCTGATATTTTAGCAGGTTGCCGTGTCAGTTTCTGAAATGGTGCTCGTCTCTATTTAACTTTTTATCACTGTGCAGGGGCAAAGGTATGCACTCTGACAATGTGGGTAATTGTGGATATACGCCACAAGCTTGTCTATCATGAAACACCATTAAAAAATAGCTGTATTTAAAGAAATCTCTGTATGTTGGGGACAAACCCAAACATCCAGGTGCTCACGTGGCGCTGAACTGAAAATAGATTATTTTTTAGTGCAAAGGTGTAAACTTCTGGAAAGTGTCAGTGGTCAGCTGTGGTTTAAAAGAGCCAGACAGGCTGCTGCCCTCTGTGTGTACTTTATTTCAAATGGGCTGACATGAATTGAAAAACTGTCTGGTCTCACCAATCAAAACCTGAAATCACTTCTGAAAATTCTGGCTGTGCATCCCTCAGGCTGCAGAGACCATCGGACTCTTTATCAGCACAGTCTGGAAGCCAGCATCCATCATGGTATGACTGCGTTAGTCCATATTTTAAGGCTGAGCGTGCCGTTAATGCTAAAATACAGAAAATGCTAAATTTGTGGGAAGGTTCTCCGGCTGTCATCCATGTCTGCGGCGCAGACCAGTAATGTGTTAAAGGAAGTCCCAAACTATCAGCAGCAGCACTGCTCATCACTTACCCACACGGAAAAAACTGTAGCTATGGCCTAACCTAAAAAAATGAAGGTACTCGGTCACACCAAATACTTCTACTTTAATTTAATGTAAATAAAAAAAGTTGGTTCAACCTAACTTATTTAAGTTCATGCAAACTGCCTTTTTTTTTTTTTACATTGAAGCAAACCGTTTATTTCAAGTTTTTAAAAATAAAATCAATGAAGTTGCTTTTCCCACTTAAGCCCAATATTCTAATTTAATTTCACCTGAAATATTTCACTTAATTATAAGTTATATTCATTTCACTTTATTCAGTAGATCTTTGTTTCTTCGTCTTCACCGGCAGGCTAGGTGCCACATTGCACGTTCCATGTGTGGCCAAAGGGAGGCAGCAATGTGCCATGTAGCACCTAGCCTGCCAGAAATCATCCAGAGAAGAAGATCATCAGTTTATCTCCGTGTTCTGTCCGTCACTCATGCTGCAACTTTAACGTCCAAACTGAACAGAATTTCTTCACAACTTTCTCTGAATGTGAACATAACAAAGGCGTAAACACGTGACTCAAATTTAAAGGATAACAGTCATAAAAGATGAAATTCCTGCTGAATCTGCATTTCCCATGAGCCTTTGTGGTTCGGATGCGTTGAATTTTGAAAATAGCCCCACCCCTTTTACTCTCCGTGCATGCTTGCTGAAACAACTGAATAAATTTACTTTGAGTGAAAGTAAAAAAAAAAAAAAAAAATGTTTTTTTTTTTTTAGGTTGATTGACTTAAAAAAAAAAAGATTCCATCACCAAACCAATATAATTACATTAAATCTATGAAAACGTATTCTTTCATATCAACGAAGCTCAAATATTCTTTTTAGTGCATTTATTTAGTTGATTTTAGAGTTTGGGAAGCCAGGAAAGTGGCTGATGTCTCTGAACCTTGATTTCATCTTTATTTCTCATCATAACTCCTGGGACATTTTCTTTTTTGTCGCTGGTTTCTGCTGTTCAGTGTCTTGTTTGTGCATTGATTGTGTCTTAGCCTGGTTTCTGTCAGCTGAATTAATCCCCGTCGTCCTCGCATCTTCAGGTTTGCTCTGAGATGCGGAAACTTGAACCTCTGCAGTATGTCAGCACCTGCTGCTTCACACAGGATCAGCTGTGGAGTACATATTCTTTCTCAGGTAAATGCTTGCAGTTATGCCGCTGAGGGACGGATATTACACATTTATTTCTGATGCAGCCTTTGCTTATCGGTCACATTGAGGCGGTCCTTGGTTTGAACCTGCTCGGCTTTCTTTCTAAGTACAGTTCGCGATTGTCTTTTAAAGACTCAATATTTGCAGTCGAATTGTGACTGATGGTATAAATACAGACTGATTTGCATCTAATGTCAATATCATGTGGCTAATATTTGGCCTTTGAGATCAAATGGAGAGGATTTGATCAGCTTTCACGCCTTCAATGATTGACAGTAGAGTAGGGATGGGCGGTATGGACTAAAAAATGTGTCACAATAATTTATGTTTTTTATTACGGTAACGATAAGAGACGATAAAAATATCAGCCTAATTATTTGTATTATAAAACTTACTACATTCTGCCCTAAAATAATAATAAAAAGCACTAAACTACATCAACTAAGTTCAAATAGTACACCTGTATTATAATACTGTAGTGACACCAAACAAACGTGTATGAAATATGAGAACAAATTTAACATTTATCTAAATGGTAAAAACAGCAAACTATGTATAAATTTTAAAAAAGCAACTATACATAAATAACTGTAAATACAACCTGATAAAATGAATTTATCATTTTTATCCTGAGATGATAAATCATTGACGTGGAGAATTTCTTTGACGATATATCGCACACGATAACATATCGCCCATCCCTAGTCGAGGTGGGAAAGTACAGAAAAACTGTATTTAAGTAGAAGTATCTTTACTTCAGTTCTACTCAAGTAAAAGTACCCATCTAAAAGTGTACTTGAGTAAAAGTAAAGTGACCTATTTCAAAAACTAAACAAAAATGACAAATTATTCACCAAAACTATAATTCCAGTAACTTGAGTAAATGTAAGCAGTTACTTCCACCTCTGATTGACAGTAGTTGCAGGTATTTATCGAGCAGCGATGGCGATACAACAGCACTTAGCTAGTTTTTGGTGAGCTGCCCACTTTCCGCCCTGCTGTGACCTGAAATCTGTCGCTTCAGAAATAATAAACCAGCCAGATTATTTGTGGGATTAAACAGAAAAAGCCTTCTTCTCACGTTGTCATTTAGAAACTTGTTTCTTTGGTGTAGCTGATACTTCATGGGCATCACTCCCACCCTGAGTACACTGCCTCGACTGTACACTGTAAAAAAGTATAGTTAATTAGGTTACCATTATGTTTTTACATCTAATTGTAATTTTTACAGTGTAAAACTGGCAGTTGTGGTTGCCAGTTTTACACTGTAAAAATGACAGTAAAAAGGTGTCACCTACAGCTGCCAGTTTTTCAGTATTTAACTGCTATTTTTACGGCAAACTACCATGAATAAATAGCAACTACTGCTGTAGTTACGGTTACCAAAGCGGCATATTATCATAATTTATACAGTAGGTATCCATTGTAATTTATAGGGTGACAAGCTGTCAGTTTTTCACTGTAAATTTTGCAGATATTTATTGTAAAAACAACATTTTTTATACTGTTTTAACTGTTATTATTGCAAGAAAATACAGTAAATAAATAAGTTGTGCACTACAAAATTTAAAGTCACCAAAGTGGCATACCATAATATCCTCTACAAACCACAGCTGCCAGTTTTTTACCATAAATTATACAGATTTGTCCTTTTTTTACAGTGTGGGTTACCATGCTGCTGGAAATAATAAAGGAACCATTTGACTTATTTTAGCAGGTCCATTTACAGAAGAAAGAAAGGAAAAGCAAACAAACAAAAACCAACTTTAAACTGCTTTCTTTCTTTTTTAAACGGGATTTTGGTCCTGCTGATGCGGGAACGTGGTTGTCTGGTTGCACGGTGGACCCGGACCTGTCGTGCATTCTTTGCATTTGCAGGTTTTTCCTAATCTTTCCTGCAGTCAGCAGATCACGACTTACTGTAGATATTGACAGAATCCGTCATTAACTTTCTTTTCCCTTTGGGGGTGTTTTTAATGACACGACTTTCTGCTGCTTGTGAGGTCCAGACTTCCTCTCCTCCATCATCCTAACATCCGTAACATAAACTCTTCCACGTTAAATGTGCGATTGTGAATCCGAATTAGTCTTTCCAGCAAATTCTATCAGTTTCTGTCAGACTGAAAGAATCTGTGTTGGAAAAAGAAGGGGAAGACACTGAGGGGGGGGGGCATCTTTGGGGGAGGCCTATGCTAAGCATTTGTCTGTTCCTGCACAGGCTCGACTAATCGCACAGCTAGTCTCCGTGTCCTTCCAGCCCCCCAGTGTTCCCCACTCCTGCCCCCCTCTGCACACCAGAAAAACCTCCACCACCATTCCCCACCAAGGATTGTTTTACGCTTAATTTTGTTAGACTTAATGAGATTTCACTAATTAAATCTCCTCCTGGTTGGAGACCCCCACCCCCCTCCTCCCCTTACATCACCCCCCCTTCCACTTACAATCACTCCAGCCCTGGAGTGATTGCTCAGAGAGCTCTTTTAGACAAACAAACTTTTTTCCCTCGTTTCTAATGAATAGCAGGGACAGCGGGCTGCACAGGGACGGCCGGCGATTTCGCAGCGAGACGCTCTGCTGCACTTGTGATCGCCGGTAGGTTTGCAGATCTGATTTGGTTTGCAGGGTAGTCGGGACGAAAGATCCGGTTTTACCTTTCAGATTATGTCAGCTGTTCTTTACAATGTCGTGCCGTCATATCGGGGCTTTGGCCGGAGCGCCGTTGCTGATCGGCCGCATATCGTAGCACAGTAGCTGTAAAACAAAACCCACACAGGACAGAACGCACGAACGCTCCACATGCACGGCTCTAATAATAATCCCCGCATGAGCCGAATGGCAGCGCTAAAAGGGAAGTGCTGAAGGGAGGGACCTGCTCGCTTCAGGTTGGGGGGCCGTGGAGGTCATTGTTGACAGCAGTCGCTTGCCCTGCTATTGTGGACGACCCCCCGGGACTCTCACGGCGGCTATTGTGGGAGCCAGCCCTCCATTTCCCCTCTGAGTCCTGGACACCCGGTGCCAGCTCCGCCGCTCAGTTTCTCAGCCAAGAAGTCCATTATACGGCCCCCCCTGCTCCCCCTCTTATCCCTGGATGTCCATTGTAGCCCCTCTTCCCCGTCCCCTGCCTCTCCGGTGTGCACACCCCTACACATGCATGCACGCCGTGGCCCTCGGGTGGGCGAGTGGGCAGGGTGCCCGCTTCAGATGGGAGCGCTGATCAGGTTTCTGCCACCTGTCATTCAGCTTAGGAGGCAGGAAAGGGGGTTGAAAGCGGCGGTGGGTGGTGGGAGTGGGGGCCGGGTTGTAGTTGCTGGGGGGCTGGACAGGAAGAATGCCAGGGCAATATGGCACAGCGCCTGCAGCCTGCTGTTGTTTCAGCCGCCGTACAGCCTCCAGGATTTAGCTCATGTGGGGGCAAAGACCCCTTTAATAGCATGAAAAACCCCCCAACTTCAAACATTTAAAGTCTTTTTCTCAAAGTGCTGACACATTGATACAGTTTTTACATTTCATTTAATGAGTTTATTTGGTAGGGACAAAGAAAAACTTGTAAATATGCCAGATTTAGCCGAAAGGCTAGTTTTCACCTGTTGCCCCGACACTGAAAAAAAAATAGTATTTGCTTAACCTAAAAGAATTAAGATAATCTGTCGTACCTAATATTCTTATAATAACTCAATGTAAGTTTTAAAAAATGGTTTAACGTATTTTTTTTACTTCATGCAAACTTTTTTTTTTTACATTGAAGCAAGCCATTTATTTTAAGTTGCTAAAATAAAATTAATTAATCTGTCTTTCCTCCCGAAGCCCAATGTAGTAATTTAATCTAACCTGAAATTTTCACTTAATTTTAATTTGAGTCAGGTGTGTTTGAGCAGAGACTCGGTGGAAACCTGCAGGATTGCAGATTTGGGACCCTGTCTTAAATAAATGGTGCAAATTATTTAAATCTCAAGTAAAATCTGAACACTCGTCCATCGTTGTACATAATTCATTCTCCTCAGATGCAGCTTCAAAATTATTCTTATCAAAGCTGAAATTGCCCAGTTTCCCTCTTGGCCCCATAAGTCTCTGGTACGGAAACAAACAAAAGTTATTTTGCTTCGTCTCTCTGGTGTGCAGATATTAACAATGCTGTCTTCTTATTTTCAGCATTATCTCATGGATTTATGTTTGTTAGATCTAAAACTGTTTTATTTACTATTTGATATTTCTGTATTTCCTTTCTACGATCAGATTACACTCTAAATAATTGGGCTTAGTTGATAAGAAAGACTTATTTTTTCATTGATGAAACTTGATTATTTTGGTTTGGTGATGAAATCTTATTTTTCTGAGTCAAAGCAACTTAAAAACCACACTCTCTAATCTGAATTAATTTTTTAATTTCACTTAAAGTAAATTCATTTGGTTGTTTCATGCGTGAATAACAAAAGGGGCGGGGCTATTTTCAAAACTCAACCTATCTGGACCACAAAGGCTCATGGGAAATGCAAATTCAGCAGGAATTTCACCTTTTATGATTGTTATCCTAAATTTGAGTTATGCGTTTTGCTTCCTTTGTTATTGTACCACCAGTATAAAATGGCTACGTGGTATGTGAGACGGAACAATCATGATTTACTTACTGTTAATGTTGTTGTCTGCGACAGACTGGTTACCTGTCCAGGTGGACCCGCCTCTCGCCTGATAACAGCTGGGATAGACTCCAGCAGCCCCCGCGACCCTGAACTGGATAAGCGGTGCAGAAAATGACTGACTGACTGATGTTGTTCTATGACAGACTGATTATTATAGTTATAGGCCTCGTCCTGAAAGCCAGAGTTGGTAATCCTGCTCAGAAAGACTTTTACTGGGTGAAATGTTCCTTCCATCCTGACAGCATCATGTAATTATAAAAGGAAGGAAACAGTCAGACCTCTGTGAGAGCTGCAGGTCTGTAAAACTCTGACCGACTCCTGATATTCACACTGACACGCAGGAACTGCTCATTTGCAACTTATAGAAAGAACGAATCGATGTCTTTATGTCTTGTCTCTGTCCTCGTCCCCCACTTGACCCCTCTGTGTGCCGCTCGCTGTAAACTAACATCGCTAACAAAACAAAGATAAGGATGAAGTCTTGGAGGCGTTGACGTTTGCAGTGTGGACTTTTTACACCGTAGAAGGAGTTGGAGGTGAGTGGATTAAAGCTTTTAGAAACGTGGTTCATCAGCTGTTAGCTATCAAGCTAACGAGCTAGCCACTCGGTGGTTGTCGTTAACCTGCTGGAAAACATCGGCGCACACGCCCCTGCGCTCTGAAGGCGTGGTTTCAGGTGGTGGGTTTTTTAAAAATGTCGCTAGCTCAATGTTTTTCCAACATTGCTAACCGTAGCTTTGAGACTATCGTGCCTATACTGAAAGAATCTGGGGTTACAGTTTGAAACCAACGACATACTCTACTGCGTATTCTAACTGAGTAAATATATATTATGAGCAAAAGGATAATGCAGCAGCGGTAATTTGCTACAACATTCAGGTCTTTAAATGGCCCAACGGCGTACGATATTCAGGACAATGACTCGTTCGTTTGAGTCCGGTGTGTCTGAGCAGGGACACAGTGAAAACCCACAGGACTGTGGCCCTCGCAGGACCAGAGTGGGAAACCCTGATTTATGATCTTTGAATGAGTGGTTCCGTTATACATTTCATTGTTGCTGACCATTTCATTTTAAGGTTTGTGAGACTCCGCCTGTCTTTATGTCACCTTGCATTAGCAGGCTACCAGTTGTGGGAAAATGCTAATAAAAGTAGATGGACATAGATGTAAGAAAAATAAAGTTTCTGCAAACATTTTCCAAATGTGGAGAGCAGAAACGAAGCCCATAAATATTGATAGACATGTTTTTATTCATAGCACATTCTGGAAAAAGTAGAATAAAACTTTGTTTCTGAGCCCTGCTGCTGCATTCAGTTCCAGTACGGTAAAAATACCCCCCCCCCCCCCCCCCCTACATGTCTGCCAGGTGGACTTTCCTGACCAGAATTCAACCACGCAGACAGCCCTCCGTGTTCATTCAGTCGCTTTTGCCATCCGTTAGCATCAGAAGCTAACAGTCTTCAGCTAAGCTAGCTGAGCTAACAGAAAAAAGACTAGTTTTGATGTCAAGTGGCTTGTTTGTCATAAGATATTCAAACATTTTTACAGGGATTATTTTTGTCTTTGTATAAGGTTCCATACATTTGTACGATATTTTGGTTGCACTAAAAATCAGGACATTGCAGGATAGCGTCTAACAAAGTCATTCAGGATGCAGCTAAGATTTAAACCGAGCTTCATCCACACTAAAGTCAAATGTGTAACTCACCACCATCAACAAACTCTTACATGTGGACTGTGGAAAGTCGTTTTTTCCATCAGTATTTTGTTGCAGAAACATTGTAAAACTCATGACTGCTTTTTTATGGTGAATTTTAAGATGTTCACAGACGGTGGTGAGGTTGTGAGGAGATCCAAAGGGGAAGATTTTAAAAAGTTCTTACTTTCTGCCACTTCTTTAGTTTTAAGTTATCTTGCCAATGAATTCAGAGACTGGGCCAAAACCTACCAAGGTAAGCAATGTTAAAGGAGCCGTATCATGAAAAATGGACTTTCAGAGCTTTTCAGCATGTTACTGTTATTTCCTCATAAAAACTTCATTTCAGTCGTGTTTTTCTTCATCTGTGCATATGTGAGTATATATATGAATATTCAGCTGCAGCTTCTTAACATAACTGACTGACACCGATATACGCAACCAGGTGCACCAATCAGGAAGCACAAACATGTGCAGCATCGTAGCCAGACGCCCTCTTTGTGGAACAGAAACTCTTAGAGAATCCTAACCTATACACACTCTCTGAGGAAGAAACTAACAGCTGCAGGAAGATTTCCTCAGAGACAAACAGCCATCAGCTAACAGACGTTTCATCCACATTCAGGAGGAAAGAGGTTTTAGCTCTAGAGGACGGCATGCTGGGAAAAATGTGGTTGTGTTCAGCGTGGGAGTTTATTTGTTGTTCTGGACGAACCGACTTGCAGAAGTGGTTGGATTATAACTTCAGGAGCAGAAAAACACTCAACTTTGTGTGTGAACTTCACTCCTGACAACTTCATGAATGTCGGGCAGTAAAGTGTTTTTTTCTCGGGGATTACTTCTGAAACCTGACGCAGTTCCTGCTATAAAAACGCCTCATGGACAGAAAACAATGCTAACTGTTAGCCTATGATATGTTTGCTAATTTACTTCCTTGTCAGGGTCTCTGTGGTACTTCTGTGGTACTTCTGTGGTACCTCTGTGGTACTTCTGTGGTACTTCTGTGGTACTTCTGTGGTACTGCGTGGTATTTCTGTGGTACTTCTGTGGTACCTCTGTGGTACTTCTGTGGTACTTCTGTGGTACTTCTGTGGTACCGCGTGTATTTCTGTGGTACTTCTGTGGTACTTCTGTGGTACTTCTGTGGTACTGCGTGTACTTCTGTGGTACGTCTGTGGTACTTCTGTGGTACTTCTGTGGTACTGCGTGTATTTCTGTGGTACTTCTGTGGTACCTCTGTGGTACTTCTGTGGTACTTCTGTGGTACTTCTGTGGTACTGCGTGTACTCTGTGGTACGTCTGTGGTACTTCTTTCTGTGGTACTGCGTGTATTTCTGTGGTACTTCTGTGGCACCTCTGTGGCACTTCTGTGGTACTCTGTGGCACTTCTGTGGCACTGCGTGACTCTGTGGCACGTCTGGTACTCTGTGGTACTTCTGTGGCATCGTGTATTTCTGGCACTCTGTGGCACCTTGACTTCTGTGTACTGCGTGTACTCTGTGTATTCTTGACTGCGGACTCTGTTACTTCTGTGCACTGCGGCATTTCTTGGCACTTCTGTGACTGCGTGTATTTTTGTGGTACCTGTGGCTCGTGTTTCTGTGACTTTCCTGGTACTTTGCAGCACTCTTGCACCTCTGTGGCACCTGTGGTACTCTGTACTTGTGGCACTCGACTTCTGTGCACGTCTGTGGTACTTCTGCACTTCTGTGTACTCGGTATTTCTGTGGTACTTCTGTGGCACCTCTGTGGTCTTCGCGCACTTCGTGGCACTCTGTGGCACTGCGTGTACTCCTGTGGCACGTCCGGTACTTGTGGTACTCTGTGACTGCGTGTATTTCTGTACTTCTGGCACCTCTGTGGTACTTCGTGTACTTTGGTACTTCTGTGGTACTGCGTGCATTTCTGTGGACTTGCTGTGGTACTTCTGTGGTACTTCTGTGGTACTTCTGTGGTACTTCTGTGGTACTGCGTGTATTTCTGTGGTACTTCTGTGGTACTGCGTGTATTTCTGTGGTACTTCTGTGGTACTTCTGTGTACTTCTGTGGTACGCCGGCCTGTGCCTGTAGTGCTGCGCTGCCTCCGTACTTCTGTGGCACTTCTGTGGTACTCTCCTGTGGTACTGCCTGTGGCACTTCTGTGGTACTCTGTGGTACTGCGGTATTTCTGTGGTACTTCTGTGGTACTTCTGGTACTGTATGCGCTTCTGTGACTTCTGTGGCCTCGGACTTCTGTGGTACTCGTGATTTCTGTTTCTTGTCTGCGTGTATTTCTGTGTACTCTGTGGTACTCTGTGGTACTTCTGTGACTTCTGTGGACCTGTGGTACTTCTGTGGTACTTCTGTGGTACCGGTACTTCTGTGGTACTTCTGTGGTACTCGTGGTATTTCTGTGGTACTTCTGTGGTACTGCGTGTATTTCTGTGGTACTTCTGTGGTACTGCGTGTATTTCTGTGGTACTTCTGTGGTATTTCTGTGGTACTTCTGTGGTACTCTCTGTGGTACTTCTGTGGTACTTCTGTGGTACTTCTGTGGTACTGCGTGTACTTCTGTGGTACTTCTACTGCGTGTACGTCTGTGGTACTTCTGTGGTACTGCTGTGTATTTCTGTGGTACTTCTGTGGTACTGCGTGTACGTCTGTGGTACTTCTGTGGTACTGCGTGTACTTTAACTCCATATCAGATCTGGGTGGAGCATACAGCTCCATAACAGGCTGCTCCGTTTCATCCCGTCGATCGGAGTCCGATTATCCATCAGTGTTTACAGATAACATCCATGTGAGCTGCCGGTGTTAAGAACAATTCTGTTACCGTCAGAATCAGAGTCTCTTCCGGGGCGACGTCATGAAATGGACGTAAAACATGCTGCAATTGGTGGAGAGCTCCATGGATCAGGACAGTCAGACATCTTACTTCCATGTTGGAAATTAGACGATAAAAAACTAATATTTACACCACATTAGTTTCCATGGTAACGATGGAACATGTTTAGCTTATAAACGGCTGTTTTTGAATTTTGGAACGTTTGAAAAGCTGATGCAGCTGCTTTAAGTCATAAAGATTTACTAAAACACAGCATGTGGTTGGAAATGGCATGTTTACTGACAGTGATTCATTAAAGGCCTTTTTTGTCCCCTACAGAATAATGATGAAAAAAAAGCCCTCTTATGGTCGTCGCAGAGTTATAGTTGCATGTTTTAGTAACTTTAGCCCTTCCTGACTTGGATGCTCATTCTGTGTGATTTTAGTTCCAGTAAATCAAGATGTTTTGAAGTTAAATCAGCCTATTAACTGTACTTTTCTTTGCCCAGATACAACGTAGATATTTGATATAAAAGCTTAGCAGATGTGAAACGTTGTAGGCTACATTACCATTGTTAATTTCACAATGGATATCCACCCCCGCACCGGTATGGAAGCTTTGCCAAAGATTAGACTCTGCAATCAGGCCTCAGCAAGGAGCATTTTCTAAGCTAATCGAGCTATTTCAGGCTCTGGCTTGGCTACTAAATGTATGGTTGACCTTTTAACTGGCACATGCTGCCTGACCTCTGTGTGACGCGTCGTTGGGATAACACTCGATGCTGTTCGTTATTAGCCTCGCGCTGTGATCTCACACTTCCCTCCATCACACTCGCTACCTCTGTGCTTAACCGTCATCCTCCAGTCCACCCATATCCATTCCTGCCTCACCCGGGCTCTTTACCCCACCAACCCTAATTGTAATTATGTTGATTTAACTTAGACACATGCGGCTCCCTCCCTGCCATCTGAATGGAAGCTTATTAGTTTGAATATTTTTTTTATATTTATTTATTCCCATTTCTCAGGGTCCCTGTCGGCATTTCCAATTACTCTTGTCGTGCGGCTGTAATTGCCTCCATGCTAATGGCCGCCAGACAATCGTGCTAAATGAGGTGAGGCCGAGAGGCTAGGAGCCCGACTTCATTAAGAGCTAATGGGATTTTATAAGGGGGACTGAAGACCCAGCTCATCAAAAAAGAGGGAGATGGAAGGAAAACAAAACAGATGGAGGGGAGAGCAGAATCACTGCCGCGCTAACTTAGCCTGCTACTTTTTACTAGACACTGATGGGGAAAAACAAGACAACCTTAGACCTCTTTTAAAGGAATATTGCCTTATTGTAAACAAAGCCCACTAAAAAAAACTCTGCCGTGACTCTCAGTGGAAAAAGTGACAAGTTAATTCCTGTTACTGTCCAGCTGAAGCTGTTTCTGTGTCTCACTGTTAAGGCAGTGATTTTCTCTTAACAAATAACAGCAAAACATAAAAATAAATGCTACATTTCTGAGAGAAGTGGACAGTCCAGGCCAAGTCCTCCCACATTATTCACACATTATTCAGACACAGAGTCAACAGCACAAAAATAGATGTGAATGCAAGTTGTTGTTCACAACAGCTTGTTATGAGATCAGTGCAGTGATGCTGGCTGTAAATCTGCGTAGGTTAAAGAGCAGCTAATGCAGCAGGAGACCGTTCGGGTCAAGCGTAATGAAATGATTTAGAGCGGCTGTTTTTATTGCCTGATAAAGTACTCAGCTTAATTACTATGAAAATATGTATCTTGTACACATTATGATGCAAACTCTGAACTCTTGTAAAGCAGAACTCTGTAACTAACTGCCTGTAAATGCGTTTTAAAGCCAGGCCAGAGTCTTTCATCCTGGTGATGGGGGGGTTTTCATGCAGCAGACCTCCAGTCCCTTTAGATTCATGGGTCATCATGCATGCACTCTCTTTTTGAGGCTTTTCACACAGATTTTGATTGTTTAGGTCTGGAGAGTCCTTGGATCTGTGCCTGTTACGATGGTCCGTCAGGAGTTTGTGGTGTGTTGATGCTGTTGTGAAATCCTTCCTTGTTTGATTTTCAGCTATTTAACAGATTATGCAATACTGTGGCTCAGAACATTTGCTTCAGTCCATTTTCTCTCTAACTTTGAAATATTGTCTCACTGGCTGCAACTTCAATAAAACTGCTTCAGGACTTTTCTCCAAAATACATTCAGCTTGTTTAGATTTTCATTTGTAACCCGCTGCACAATTTTCCAGGCGCACAGTCACGAGCAAAGTCCGGGGGACTCGGTTTAAAGGTGATGGCTACAACTTTTTCACCAAAACAAAAATTTAATATAATATATATATATACATACCATATATATATATGTATATATATATATATATATATGTGTGTGTGTGTGTGTGTGTATATAGCAAACTGTCATCATGACGGAGAACTATGGAGGCTGGAGAGGTCTCCGTGGTTACGCAGTCGGAGAACTATACTGTTGCTACCTGTACAAGTGCAGATGGACAAGGTGAGGAAACCCCATCACAGGAGGAGCCGTTTGCGCTCAAATGTGCTCATTGCTCATATTTTAGTCTCTTTAATAGTAACTGACGATGCAAAAACGACTTCAGGTCTTTTCTAAGTTTTAAGCAAAGATGCAGCTGTTTAATTTTTACATTAAGTGATGACAGAAAATTTAGGGCAAGTTTGTGCACAAGTACTATTATGTATAAAGAGTAAAAAGATCTCATAGAAGGAAGAGTGTTGCCTGGATCTTTGCTGAGAGGCGTTGATGGTGGCCATAAACTATTTCATATGTAAAAAGTTAAAGGCTTTCTACTTTATTTGCTTTCATTTTTGGACAGAAATGCAGAGGGTTCACAACAAAGTTATCTCAGGGCCGTTTTACAGACACAGCAGCCTCCAGCAGAACCAGAATGAGGAAGGGGAATATCAGGCCTGGGCGATAATTCGATAACGATATATATCTATCGTAAAGGTGGAGCTGTGTCGGTGTGCCGTCCGAGGGAGGAAAGGTAACGGCTGACAAATTAGCTTTGATTTTACAATTTAAAGACATTCCAGTAAATATATTGATCACGGATCACGAGTCACGTGCATGCGTATAAAGTATTAATGCATGATACAATCAGAAAGATAACACATTAATTACTCATGCCTGAATTCGGCATCATCTCACAGAGGGAAGCTGGTTTCCAGCATGTAGATGCTGCAGCGGTGAGTTAGAGCCACCAAAACCCACGTTATCCTGATTTATAACGTTTCTGATTATTTTATACCTTTAAGTTTCAAATATATCATTTATTTATTCTTATGACATTAAAAAAATGTCAGTTTTACTTCTGTTCTCCTGTTAAACTGGAAAGTTTTAAGATTTTCGTTTTAGAATTCAGATTTTTATCATTCATTTAGAGTTGTTTGTGTACCTGTTTTATCTGAGCTGTGTAATGTAAAATAAATATTTGAATAAAATGAATCCTCTGATACCTTTAAATCTCATTTAAGAGTAACAGGGAACATTTAAGATTGTCAAAAATAAAGATTTATTTTATATCGTGATAGATATCGATATCGAACACATTTTCTGTAACTTGGGTTCAGCACGTGACCTTTGAGCCCCCTGGTTCACAAAGAAGGTGACAGGATCCAAGTCAGAGCACCAGGTCCCGTCATGAGGCCCACGTCAGTTTATAATTAATAAATAAGTCATAACAGATGATTTTTATCGTCATCAAATGTTTTCATAGTCATCAGTACATGTACGGCTCATTACTACGGGCTGATCCTGCACACTGAGACGACAACGTCCAGCTCCGAGAAAGTCTGCAAATGAGATCAGGAATCCACAAACGAACGGTCGCCATTGTAGCTGCGAGTTTTGATTGTTGCTTTGAAAACGCACAGATGCATACACGTCATCGCTTCGAGGTTGTGTGAGAATGAGTCACTTCATATACTGTCTTCTTAGAGATAATATTTTTTCAGTGAATAACAGTGAAATGGGATCAGTTTATCTATCCCTCGGTCAATTAAAAAAAAGAAAAAAACGAGGGCTTTTCGTGGTTTCCTCTTCACAGCGGAGCCAAAAGGGAGGTAATTATCTCTTTTGGGCACAACATGCAAATAGAGTTGGCACCAGAGGGAATTCAGTGATATAAACAGCTCAGAAGCATTTTACTGTCTGGACACACAGACGAAATCAGGCCAATTATCTACAGGTCGGACTGTGGGCAGGAAGCAGAGGTACGTTTGAAACGCTTTCATACAGCTTTTATTCTGCGTAAGTTAGTGGAATATCCACACTTGTGTTTATATCCCCAATACTTCCCCAACAAAACCAGCAATTTATCTCTGAGGGAAATATGCTGCTTTTTTTACTGTTAAGCATAAAGGAACTGCCAATACTGTACATCACTATGCAAGACAGGGTTTGTTTTAGCACATTTCGTACACAAGACTTTTTAAAGTGCTTTACATAAAACATCAAGATCATCACAGCAGGATTCAGAAAAAACAACAACAAACAAAACATCCAATGAACTGCCGTCACACAGTGTCGTTATTTTCAAGTGGCATTAAAAACAGCAAAAGTTGTATCTGAAGTTTAAGTGACTGCTTCAGCATTTGATGTGAGACTGGCTGCATGGGCTCAGGAGGAAGTTCTGAATTTGAACATGTGCCTGTAAACAACATCTTCAACAAAACGTTGTCATTTCTTCGTTGCCTTTTGGCTGCGACATCACGCGATGAGGATTAGAAATGAAAACCACGTGATTAATGAGTGAAATTAGTGAGAATGGATTTGCTGTTTGTGCTAAAACACATTCTTTTTGCGATGCAGCCATAACGGATGCTATTTTTAGCTGGAAATATACGACATTTGATCATGCACACGCGTTTATCTTGGCTGCCTCGCATATTTTGCAGAAATTAACACTACACCTTCTAGTTTGTGCGTCACCGGTTTGGCCAGTGTAGGAACTATTTTTACCAGCTCTGAGGATCAGCAGCAGAAACAATGACAAAGTTTGACGATAAGACGTGTGCTTGGCTTGGGGGTCTTATGACATCGCTGCTGTTGTTTGTTTCTGCCGGGTGCAGCTCAGGTCTGCAGATGCTAGAAGAAGGAATCCTTTCCTCCCCGCTGCTGTCTGCGGTCAGACAGCTGCAGAAATGTCTTTGATTGGCTGGAACTGAGCTGCAAACAAAGACAGCAGAGAGCAAATAGCAGGCATCCACAGACAATCTGGCAAAACGGCACCTTCCCACGGAGGTGTGCAGCAAAGTGGGCATTGTTTGTCCCTCTAGAAAACAAAACTTTGTTCTTAGAAGTGCTCCTTCTCTTTAACTACGTGTCTTAATAATATCTTCATTCATTCTCACGTGTAGCAGCTTTGCACTTATTAAACAATCTAGTGTCTGACAAAGTAACCAAACATTTTGGTTTCTACTTTGAAAATGGGATGCCGGCATGGTGGACGTTTCCCTGAAGTGTAAGGCAGATGTGTGCGTAATCATTTGGGCCGCGGGGTGTTTTTGTCCCCTCATACGACGTTCATCTGGGCTGCGCTGATGGTGGGATGATGGTTGTGGTTTAAGGCTCGGCTGTGGTACAAACAGCTGTCCCACAGCTGCTATCTCTCCGGCTTCAGGGAGGGAGGGGGAGTGGGTGCTGGGGCTGAAAAACAGTCCCAAACCTCCTGGGTCAGAGCCCTGGTATGGCGGTCTCCGTGGCAACTGGAGCTGAGACGGTGGTGGTGTGTGTTTCTCTGTATGTGTGAGGTAGCAGGGCATAGTCTGGTACCGAGGGCTAAGGATGCCGCCGATCGCCGCTTTATCAGCCCGCCAAATGCTGCCATCGACTGTTTCCTCCAGATAATGTGAAGCTTCACAACGTGACATTTTCCCTCCAAAACCAACAAACATTCAAAAGACACTGATGATTAATGCTCCGTCTCTCCCTCTTTTTCTTACTAAAAGTGCTCCCTAAGCTCAACATGAGAGAACGTGAGGCTCTGTGAGACGGAGAAAGAGGGGGGCTTCGATGGGGGGAGGAGAATGTGAGTTCGGGAGGAAAGACGGAAGAGAGAGCAATGGCAGTAATGAGAAAGAAAACAAGAGGGATGAAGAGAAGAGGCTCTGGAGATGGAAAAGCCCGGAGCAGAGGGAGATGAACTGGAGGGGAAATGGATACGTGGAGAAACTTGGCTTTTGCCCCATCAAAACAGCAGTTGTCATGCTAACCCTCCTTCCTCTCTCTCTCTCTCTCTCTCTCTCTCTCTCTCAGACACTCGCTTGCTTTCAAATCAGACCCTCGATGTCTAAACACATAAAGACATAAGACAGTAGAAAGCAATGTGTTAGTTTCATCTCTCTGTTTTCCTGTTCACCCTCTATAATGTTTATAAAGGAAAGCACCTCTTTCACCACACCGGGACAAGATAAATCATCTGGTCCCATAAAAGCAAAGGTAGATACAGCCTCAGATGGTCAGCAACGCATCACATATGACTCTGTCATTGTTTGTTTAACATGAGCTCAGCTACGATGGGGAGTAAAACCTGCATCCAGCCCATAATTCATTAGCTTGAGGACCATTTTTAGCAGTAATAACTGGGAGTAATCACTTTCTGAAGGATGTCATCAGCCTCTCGCATCATTGTGGAGGAGTTTTGCCTGCTTTTCTTTGCAGCGTTGCTTCAGTTCATCTCTGACGGTTTCACCGCAGCATTTCAGTCGTGACTTGGACGGGGTCATTGCAGAACCTTGATTCTCTCCTTTTTTAGTCGTTCTGTTGCAGATTTTCTGCTAAGTTGGGACAATTTCAGCTAAGCGATGATCTGTCTGACAGACGGCTTCACATTTGACTCTAAGAGGCGTTCATGGTCCACTCAGTTCCTCCTGCAGCCCGTCCAAACACGCCAGACGCGTTCAGTCTCTTTCTGAGTGTACTTGTCATGAACTTTAACACTCAACATGCTAACTGAGGCCTGGAGATAGGGCTGCTCAGTAATGGGGGAAAATCATTATCACGATTATTTTGGTCAATATTAAAATCATTGTTATTGGAATAACTATTTTTTAGCTACACGATGCATTTATTCAGCATTATTGGTCATTTATGCAAAATGTTCAAACTGAAAATAAACATAAGCTATAAATATGTACCTTACAGCTGCTTTGCAATGTGTAAAACCTTAAATGGATAAAGTAAACATACACAACACACCTTCTTGGCTCTTCAGCTGCGTGAGCGTAAGCTGCAGCAGGAAGATTTTATTGTGAATGTTCGTCTCTTTCAGAACTTTCATAAAGAAAAATTGTTTCAACTCGATTACATGAGTTTGGAGATCATTTGACATGAAAATTGATTAAGTTTTGATTATTTGCACCGCCCTACCAGGACAGTCTGAGGTGCAGTTCTTTGTTTTTTGTTTGTTTGTTTGTTTGTTTTAGTTTCTCTGAGCATTCTGCACTGCAAAAACTTAAATCTTAGCAAGTATATTTTTCTATTTTCTAGTCAAAATATCTCATCACACTCAAAATGAGACAAAATTACCCAAAGAGAAACATTTCAGTGAGATATAAGATCTTGTTTTAAGGCGATGCATCTTATTTCAACAAATTTTACAAAGAAAATTTTGCTCATGCCAAATACGCAGAATTTTTTTCTTATTACAAGCAAAAAAATCTTTTGTTTTTATTTTTTTAGTTATTCTAAGAGTGGCCAATATTTTTCTTCTTGTAAAAAGCATTTAAAAAATTCTGCCAAAAAGCAGAATCAAATAAGCACAAGCAACATTTTCTTGATAAGATTTCTTGAAATAAGATGCATTGCCTTAAAACAAGATCTTATATCTCACTGAAGTAATTTTGTCTTATTGTGAGTGTGATTAGATATTTTGTTCAGAAATTAGGAAAATATATTTGCTCATTTTTTACTTTTCATAGTGTGTGGACTGATGTTGGGCTTAATTTGTTTGGACGTCCACACAGCTGGAAGAATTATGAATAAGTGTAGAATGATGGACTCTTATTCGTCTGAAATTCACTGTATGCTTCTTAGATTGAAGTCTGTTTCGGGGGTCATGTTCCTCTTTTGCACTGCGTTTAAGCCTGCACCTGAACACCCCACACCAGCAAACTTTCCAAACCTCTGCTTTTACAGAAGTGCTCAGATGATTATTTAATCACGCACATTTGATTAGCAGCACTCACCTGCTACTTATCATCTTGATTCCCGAGCAAACAGCAAGGGTAAACTGAATTTTCCACACACTTTTACTGTAATATGTCATGTAATGTTGATCTGAAGTTGTTTTTACCTGATGTTAAAGGAATAGTACACCCAGTAAATGATGGTCCTTCATCTCCTCCTCATCCTCATGGTGAGTAAGACTCTGGAGCTTTTTTAATATCTCAAATGCAGCCGGAGATCAGACAGGTTTTCGTTTCCCGAACTAGTATCATGAACTCTCATGGACGCTTCGCGGCAGCTACATGTTCTCCTGTTTAGGATCTAAAAATCTACTAAATGACGTCGTTTCCAGTAAATTCTGGACGCTACCCACTCAGGACACTTGGATCACATTGGATGAGCTGTTTGGAGGAATATTGACAAGTTTTTGTGGACTTTTATGGACCTTTTTGATTCAGGTGCCGGTGAACTCCATTATATACAGTAAAAGTTGAGGGGGGGGGACGAACCCCCACCCCCGGATCTCCTGCAGAAGAGGGTTCACCATGTTTTTCACATTACTATCATTGCTCTGAATAAACTGTTATTCTTATCAGTTGGACTCTAAACTGAACAATAGCAGCTCTTCATCGCCCCCCCCCCCCGTATGAATCATTGCTGTTTGTTTTGCTCTGATCTGCATGGCTGTATTTAACACCTGTACATATTTATGTTATTAATGATACGGTGATTGCTCAGTGGTGGTAATTATCCTGGACAGTACATTCTCACACTTCAACTTTAAAACGATGGCGCCCACCCACCTTCTGTGCAAACACGCTTGTTGATGCGAGTTGGTGTTGTGCTCGGTGAGAAATCCTGTGCAGGCCATTACAATAAGCTCGCAAGACAAAGACACAGTAACAGGTGTGAGCGGAGACACTTGAAGGGTGCGTGTGCATTGGCGGATGAGGGTGTGAGAGGGAGTGTGTGTTGGTGAAGATGCATGTGTTTGAGACTAAACAGGTTTTTTAAGAATTCACATCAGCAACACATACTGTACTTTGGTGCAAAATTAATTTAGATTAATTTCTCCTGTTTTAGTAAAAGCCATCAAAACAGAAAGTCGTTTAGAATTAGACACACGTCTTTGATCTAAACATAAAAATGATCATTTATGCGGTGACTATGAAAATGCATTTTGAGGACAACTGTACCTCAGGGTGTGCGGTTTGGCTCCCTGTCATTTGGGCCTTTCTCTGTTGAAATTTTGTGCACATATGTGCAATATTGTTAGCAAATGTTAGCAAAATGCACTTATTTGTACCAACAAGCAAGATTGTGTGGATGTTGAGAACGATGATCCTTGTTATGATTATTTTTAGCTGTACATAAGAAAGCATGTAACAGTGAGCACGATATTTGACTTCCAGACAAACGAACCAAGAGGGCAAACGAGTTTAACGCATCGAATTGCATCATATCATACCGTATCATATTGCATCATATCGTATCATATTGTAACATACCGTATCACACCCTATTATATTGCATCGCATGGCATCATATCGTATCATACCGTATTGTATCCCATCCTCATGGTTGCATCATATCTGTTAGCTGTCATTACATATTCAATATATCTTCAGTTGTAGTTGTAAATTGCAAGTTTGTTTATGATATATTGATAGTTATGGTTCGATTTACCTCGGAGGTTGGAAGTCTGAGGTGGGAATTACATCACATACGAGTGGGGAGCATTTGTGTTGTCAAAGTGGGGAAAATATGAAAAGCAATGCTGCCAGGAAACTTTTTGCTTGTCATGTCCCGAAATATAATTAGATGCCTAATTAGGAAAACGAGCATCTTCATGTTAACAATCGTTCATAAAACACATTTAGCTGTGGAGATGTATTCGTTCAATTTCAAGCATCACTGAAGTTTTTAGCAGTAAAACTTACAAATGCTGAATTATTTAGGGTGAATTCCCCAGCCCCCCCCCCCCCCCCCCCCCCCCCCCCCCCCCCCCCTAGCCCTTGGCCTTAAACCTTCGTTTTGCACGTTCATGTGGGGGTAGTGACGTCCCAATTCTGGTTCAGACTGAGGGGGAGGGGGGGTGGTAGGACTATCTGGCCCTCGAAACGGAGATTTTCCAGGGGCACAGTAGAAAATGAGTGGTATGTGATATTACCACAATTCAATGCCGAATATGGGCAAAAGGGCAAAAATCGTCAGCAGCAGCCAGAGAAACGTATAAATGTGAGTATTTTTTGTAAATAAAATATGAAAATCGCTATTTAAGGTCGCTGTAATGTATTAAAGACAGTTTTATTAGAAATATATGTAACATGTGCAACTGACCGTGTCTAAAAAGTCCCATTAACGGCAAGTTTGAGTCGAAGGCGTCTTCTTTTCCTTTCATTTTGACGTTTTTACGGCCTAAAGCCTAATAAATAATCCAGTCGCCCAGAAAAGGGAGATTACTGCTGCTGCATGCGGCTTTTTTCTTTTTCAACAAAACTTTATGGACAATTTAATGCTGCAGACGGGCGCAGCATCTTTAGTGGGAGAAGTCGGAGCTGGTGGGACGACCCGAGTTTCCGAGGAGGAAATCCGACTTTGGCGGGCGTTCGGATTGTATAAATCCCACTTCTGAGTTCAAACCGAACGCATTATTAAAGATTAGATGTTTGCTGATGTAACATATTTTCCGGTAACGGGGTTTTGGTTCGTATCGGTAGAGGGAGAAGTAACACGATCACCTCCTCCTGGGTGTCGGGCGAGGCCTGTGCCGTGTGGATGGGTGGCTCGTGGGGCCCTGCGAGCTGCACCCTGTTTGCCCCATCGTCGCTGGCTCCTGGGGGCCAGGGAGCTCCCGGGGGCCTGGGGGCTACATGGCTGTGGAACATCGGCTGGGACCTTCCTCTGCTATCACCCCTGTGAGGGACCGGTGTGGTTCCATGCTCCATAATGGCTGGTTTGCCGAGCCTTGTGGCCCTCTTTGTTGGCTTGTGAACCTTGGAAGCCGCATTTGCATGATTCAATCCAATCCAACTTTATTTATAAAGCACTTTAAAACAACCACAATGGATCAAAGTGCTGCACAGAAAGTAATGACCACACTCATTGAACAGCTCATTCTGCTGTACCACTAATAGTGTGCATGCCGTGCAGTCACTGTGCTGTTGTGCAGGTTTAACACTAATAGCTCCAGTATAGTTGTGTTTATTGCTGTTGTTGTTGTTTATGTTGCAGCTCTTTGTTTTTTCTCACTCTGACATCTTTTACGGCCCTTCTGCGTCTCTACAGGTGTAGCAGCTGTTTCTGTTTCAGTCGTACAATTGTTGCAGCACCTTTTGTATCTTTGAGTTTTTCTCTCCTCACGCTCTCCCCTCCCCCCCCCCCCCCTCGTCTCCCTGGTGTCAGGTTCAGCGTTAAATGTAACTTAGCAATATTCAAAATAAAGATCAAGTATGAAGGGGAGCCGTCTATCCTCCATTCAGCTCCTCTTGGCAGCTCGACCATCTCTCTGCAGTTATGATGCATGACAACGCAAGTTAGAACAAACAAACAAAACATGCAGCTTCAATATGAAAACATGGTTGTAGCTCAGTCAGACTTTTAACTGGTTTTCTATTTTTTCAGTTTTTCCTCCTTTAAAACTTTTACACAAAATAAAAAGAGTAAGTTATTTGTTATTTGTAGACATTAAATAAGGATTTAAGGTAAACCTTCATCCTGTTCAGCTGCATGATAGATATTTAGAGTCTGACTTAATATGTAAATGTTTGTTGTTGACAAAGTTACTGACTGATCTGTGAGTCTGTATGTTTGTAAACATTATGGTACATGAAGTTATCATTCTGAAAAACGCATATTTAAAATGCATGCAAACTATGAAATTGAGGCTCTAAAAACCGGACATAATCTAATCTGCGGCCTTCCATGTACATGCTGGAGTCGACTCAAAAGGCCAAGCTGCTCTGCAAACGTCCATCTTATGCATATTTTTGTGTTGCATCATCAAATTCCCAATACAGCTGCGGTCATTGACACATTTCTCTGTTTTTTATGTCAGTGTATTCCTCAAAAGTTGTGGCTTAAAGGCACCCTGCTGACACCCTGCTGACGCTTACAGCATTCTTGGATTGTACCACGACGCTGATTTTATGACCACAGTATCATTTGACAGAATCCAGCAGCTTCATTGTCTGTGAGGCGACACATGCATGATTATCTCCCAAAGGGAAAGCCAGAAGCAGCATGTCTTCAACATCTTTTCACACACCACTGCCGTGATGCTGGACATACTTTAGTGCCCCCCCCCCCTTCATGGTCCAGTTAAATGGTCAGGTCAAGCCGGCTCAGCTCAGCTGTGCACGTAAATGTCCAAAGCGTTGCCCCCCCGTATCACGATGCTCCCAATGCTTCCACAAGTTAGAGCTCAAAGAGCGTGCTCATTGATTAAGTCATGAGCTGCTGGATGGAGCATGTGCAGAGGTGATGCTGTGCTCAGACAACAGGAACTCCTGTAAGCACTGGTTCCATCCAAGCTTTGCAGAATATCTCTGAGCACACAACACGTCCAACCTGGAAGCAGATGAGCTCCAGCAGCAGAAGACCAGACCAGATGCCACTGCTGTCAGCTAAGAGCAGGAAACCGAGGAAACAGACTCACCAGAACTGGACAATAAAGATGGAGGAACGTTGCTGGTCTGAGTCTCCATTTCAGCTCCACATCCAGATGCTCGGCTCAGAATCTGCTGGAAACATCATGAACATGGATCCATCCTGCCTTGGATCAACGGCAGACTGGTGGTGTAACGGTTTTGTCTTGACACATTCACTACCAGCACGGTTTAACCACCACAGCCGACCTGAGTATCGTTGCTGACCATGTCCATCCCTTCATGACCACAGTGTAGCATCTCAGGAGAACGCGCCATGTCAGAAAGATGACATCATCCAGCAGGAGAACGCGCCATGTCATAAAGATGACATCATCCAGCAGGAGAACGCGCCATGTCATAAAGATGACATCATCCAGCAGGAGAACGCGCCATGTCATAAAGATGACATCATCCATCAGGAGAGCGCGCCATGTCATAAAGATGACATCATCCAGCAGGAGAACGCGCCATGTCATAAAGATGACATCATCCAGCAGGAGAACGCGCCATGTCATAAAGATGACATCATCTCCAGCTGCTTTCTGGAACATGACGATGAGTTCACTGTCCTCCAACGGCCTCCTCAGTCACCAGATCTCAGTCCAGCCGGCAGTAACACAGTGAATCTGATAAAGTGGCTTAAGAGATAAATTTCTGCTTCTTTTTCTTAACAGATGCGATTGACAAAGAAAGAACCATCTTTAAGTCCTGTTTGAACATTGACAGTACGTTTGTAAGCAATTACCCATCTTAAATGTCCTTTTCTGTCCTCCACATGCTCTTACACCTGCCTGATGTGTAGCATGCACCGGTGTGTCTCTAACACTGTTCTGCTCAATGCCAGAGTTTCAGGTACGAATCCTTGAGAGGGCACATGTGGGGTAGATGTACTGCGCGTTCTCGTTCGTGTGACTGAGCTGCGGCCGATTTCGTGTATTCCACCGCCATTCGCGCATGTCAAGACAACACTGATGACTGCTGCTAAAAGATGGAGGCAGGTTTCTCTCAAACCTCAGCTCAGACTCCAGTAAGACGAAGAAGAAAAGTTTTGTCTCGTGAGACGACGAGAGCCAAACTGGAGTCTGACCGGCGCCGGCCGGATCAGACGGGAGTAAACAAGCGAGCAGCTTCTTTTTCTTTCTTTTTTTAATTGGAGGGAGCTCCGATCCAGTCTGGGAATAAAACGGACCCACGGTTGGTTTTCTTCTCACTAACAAGGTAAATGTGATGAGTGACGGAAATAAGGATGCAGAATATTGCAATGCTACATAAATGCAGCAGTATGGCAGCCATATGACTGTTCCCGGGGAACAGAAACACTCTGGCCACTCCGAACACCAAAGTATTCGTGGTCTCAGCCAATGAATTTGGATATTTGATCTGCTAGCCAGCGTTAGCCTGCTGCTACCGTCCGTCAGTCCGTCAGTTTACTCAACGATCAAACCGTAAACAACTTACAGATTTATAACGTTATTACTTCAGCAGACATGGTGACTCTGACTCTGGGCTCAGACTAATGTGGTGAAATTAGAGACCAACACAGTCCAAGCAGCTCATTAGCGTCACTTCCATTTGTTGCCAGAGGGGGCGCACTTCTGGGAAAAAGCTGGAACTTGTGCTGTACTCCTTTAAAGGTGATGTATTTACTTTATGACATACACCACTAAACTATATGATTATGTTCCTGTATGTTACAAAAAGACAAAAGAAATCTCCCTACCGCATGTCTCGATCTTTATCAGATATTCATCTCATCTTATATCCGAGACAGATACGTGCAGAAAAACCCCTATAAGCCCAAACACAGAATTTTAAATCTTAGTCTGCCTTTCAGTCACAAATGGGACCATTTTGGCTGGACAGGAAGATGCCAATCATAAAGAGGGGGATGATGTCTCCATAGAAACAGACCTCCTGTGAAAAGGTCACTGTCAGAGGTTTGTACCTCAGAAAAAAGAGACAGATTAAAGGAAGAGAAGAACAAAAAAAGTATTATTCCTATCTATTTTATGTATATTCATCCCCCTTTTCCCTGCACACACAAACTCTCACAGCCCCACTGCCAGCAATGCTTCAACAATGATAAAAATGTGCGATTTTAAATAGCGCAATTACATGGCTGCAAATGGTGAGAGCCCCCTCTCTGTATTATTATTATTTCTTTATTCTCTTTTGAAGTCGGGAATTGAAAAGAGAGAGTGGTGGTCGGCCTGTGCGACGCCGGAGCTTTGTGTTTCGCTGCAGATACGTCGCCTGCCTGCCCCCTCAATCACTGGCAGCTCCTTCCTCTCCCCCCTCCCTCTCAAGTCATTTTAATTAAGTCAGTCTCACTGGCATGGTAGGCAAAGATAATTGGAGAGGGTTTTTGGATGCCATTTACTCTAAATGACGCCTGTTTCTTCCCATTCTCTCGCTTTTTCCTCCACTCTCACAGCTTCTCCCCCCCCCCACTGCTCCTCATCTCCTGGCAGAGTTACCTATCTTCCCCTTCCTTCCCTTTTGCTCCTCTTCCATCTTATATTCAAACGTGAAATATGGATTAACCTCTTCTGTGTGGCTCAGGGGACGACTTCCTGTGAATTGCAAATTTTGGCCAACACTGCAATTTATTTGAAATGGCAAATCAGGCAAAGCAATTTACTGGAAATGAGGAGCTTCTTTGAACTCTCCTCCTTTGAAAAAGTTTGTTTTCTCATTGCACGGGAAGCGAGTAATCTTATAGAAATGTCCAGACTGTGCTTTAATGAAAAAGTACAATTCTGAGAAACAAGATGAGCTTTGATTTGCATCTTTATTTCTGTAAATGAGGTGTCAGGGAAAGCTTTGAAAAAAACTATAACAAGATAGAAAAAGTCAGGCTTCATATGCACACCTTCCTCACACAGAATTACTATGAGGAAGTTTCAACGGCACAACAGGAACGCAAGTTTTTCAGTATTTACAAAACTGTTACATACTAGAAATACCTGGATTGGTCTCGGGTACATTGACTTTAAAGCTGTACAATCTTCTCCTGTGCCCCCTCTGACCTGTGGGGTCCCCCAGGGGTCTGTTTTGGGCCCTCTGCTGTTTTCCCTTTATATGCTACCCCTGGGGTCAATATTTAGGAAGCATAATATTCCTTTCCACTGTTTTGCCGACGATGTGCAGGTGTACTTGCGATTAAAAGCGCCTTCGCAGGATTCTCTTCCTGCTCTTTTTAACTGCATGAATGATATTAAAACACGGATGGACTTGAATTTTTTAAGGTTAAATGAAAAAAAAACTGAAATTGTTCTTTTTGGTCACCCTGATAAAGTCCAGGCCCTCGCCAGCTCCCTTGGCCCTCTCACGCATAAAAGAGTCGTTTATGCATTTGTTTCTTCACGTTTGGACGATTGTAACTCCCTGTATGTCGGTGTCGGCCAGGCAGAACTGAACCGTCTGCATCTGGTCCAGAATGCAGCGGTTCGTCTCCTGATTGGAGCAAAGAAACGCCAGCACATAACGCCGCTGCTTTCCTCCCTTCACTGGCTTCCGGTGAGGCTCAGGACGGATTTAAGATTCTTTTATTTGTTTATAAGTCTTTGAATGGACTGGCCCAGAATATTAAGCTGACCTTGTGAAGGTGCATCAGCCCCCAAGAGCCCTGAGCCAGTAGCATCGCCAGCCGAAATGTCCCGGGGCTACATACCTCTGTCCAAACGATGTCTCCGCTACTGGCCTACGTACCTCCGTCCAAACGTTGTCTCCTCTACTGGCCTACGTACCTCTGTCCAAACAATGTCTCCGCTACTGGCCTACATACCTCTGTCCAAACAATGTCTCCGCTACTGGCCTACGTACCTCCGTCCAAACGTTGTCTCCTCTACTGGCCTACGTACCTCTGTCCAAACAATGTCTCCGCTACTGGCCTACATACCTCTGTCCAAACAATGTCTCCGCTTCTGGCCTACGTACCTCTGTCCAAACGATGTCTCCGCTACTGGCCTACATACCTCTGTCCAAACAATGTCTCCGCTACTGGCCTACATACCTCTGTCCAAACAATGTCTCCGCTTCTGGCCTACGTACCTCTGTCCAAACGATGTCCTCCGCTACTGGCCTACATACCTCTGTCCAAACAATGTCTCTGCTACTGGCCTACATACCTCTGTCCAAACAATGTCTCCGCTTCTGGCCTACGTACCTCTGTCCAAACGATGTCTCCGCTACTGGCCTACATACCTCTGTCCAAACGATGTCTCCGCTACTGGCCTACATACCTCTGTCCAAACCTTGTCTCTGCTTCAGGCCTACATACCTCTGTCCAAACGATGTCTCAGCTATCTGCCTACGTACCTCCGTCCAAACGTCGGCTGTCGGGGAGATGTCAGCTTGAGCAGGGATTGGATCGAGAGCAGAGAGAAGTGAGACGAACAGCTACGTTGACCAATGTCAGCCATGCGGCCTGATGGCTCCTATTGGTTAACGTTTTTGTAGCCCAGCAGCCACTAGAGTGGATGGATTTTTCTAGGTTTTTTTGCTCTTCACATCGTGTAGATTGTACTTTAGCACCATAACCACCATCTGAATGAGGTTATTGATAATGATCAAACTTTCAAATAGTAGACCGTAGCTTTAATCAGTTGATCTGTTGGTCCCGCCCACAGCGAGATGATCTGTAATGGAAAACAAAGTACAGGAGAGATGAAGTGACCATTCCAGTACCATGTACTGGACTTGTACTGGAAAACTACCATTATAGCATCAATCTCGCTGATTGGCTGAGAGTTAGCTTGAGCTGAATGAATCCGACACCAACCGATTTTATTGCGAAGGACACAGTGCCAACAAGGATAAACGGCAAAGAAACGAAGGTGGGAAGCTCAGTTATGAGCTGAAGTTCTAAAACCGTTTCACTCAATCACAAACTACATCTTTGTTCATTTTACATTGAGTGATCTTCACGGCAGAGTGAAGCTAAAGCACCGACAACCCCAACAGGACCAAGTATGGCCCGGAGCTCAGCTTGTTCACGCATACGTGGGAGCCAAAAGAAGCAGCGTGTAGAGGTATTTTCAGACATAAGACGTAGAAATTACGGCACAAATAACAAAGAAATAATCAATTAAATGGAACGACAATTTCAAAAGAATAAAATCAGTGTCTTGGTTCATATGTCAGCTGATCTTGTTCGCACATACAGTGCTTGACGCACATTCTGCATGAGGTTTGATGGATCTTTAAGTAGTTTGTTTATGTCTGAGTGCAGGTTGAAGAATATAACTGTTCCCACACCACATCCATATGTTCGTAGTTACTGTCAACTAAACCAAGCTAGTTTGTGGTTATCATCCAGTTGCTAACTTTAAATAACTTGTAAAACTCAGTTTGGAGTAACGCTGAAGGATTATTCTGCACATGAGGTGTAGCAGTCCTAACAAATGTGTGTTAGCAGAACCACCAGCGTCTCCATGGCCGGGGCTGTCAGCGGCGTGGGATTTATCAGTGTGTGTGTGAGTGTGAAGTGCATGTGAGGGGCTCCCTCTATCAATCAGGAAGGGCCGGGTCCTGCTGCTGAAAGGGGGCTGCAGCAGGCCACCCATCCAGCCAAGCGCTCTGCGGAGATCCAATGTCCTTAGTGCTTTAATGCGCTCCAGATGTCCTTTCAGCTTGGAAGGAATGGCGGTGGGGGGGGGGACTGGAGGCTATCGTAGCTCAAAGCGGACCTCAGTCTGGTTTACAGACTGTAGCTGTGGTTTGTGAAATGCTCTCCTCTGGGGGATTGTCATTGCTGCACCTGCAGTTTGTTCTTTTACAGCTGAAGAGAGTTAGTCTCATTTAAAACAGCACTTCTCTGCATCCTGATGAAGCTTGCACACGCTCTGCTCATTCCTCGCAGTCCCATGCGCTTTTGTCTCCCTGTCATGCCTCAGAAAGACGCCCAGTTTGCAGTTTGGGAGTGGGGGGACTCTGTTGTGGGACTGCTTCTGAACATGAGACATCCCTTTAGGCTCATGTCTTAATTTGAAATATTTCACCTTTGATGTCGAGAAGTCCGGTTTTGGTGTTTTTTTGTTCTCTTTACAGTAGATAGATCTACATGCTGTAATGCCTCAGGCTGTTGCTATGGAGAACACGCTAGCTGGAGATTGCCAGAGGGCAAATGGGAATGGTCTGGATTTCAAAACAGTTTGTTTCAGAGCAGCTGAATCCTGTCAAAACTGCTCAGAATAGCAACATGGACTGATTTAAGCTGCAGGTTGTTTATCAGCGGGTAGAGCTGCTGAAAACAACTAATATGATCATTTTAAACAGTTGTGATGTTCATTTTGAGCTTTTATTTTTAAATCACATGATGTAAGCAATGAAAGCTCTCCAGCTGGAAGCTATAGGCCCAGCCTGCAGGGCTCCGTGATATCAGGAAAACATGCCATATCACTGTTGACAGTTGATAACAACATGATCTGCATTAGATAACATTTGATGCTGCTGTGATCTTTTCTCATGAGCTCCACTTGCAAAACTCTCATGGATGTCAGTTGAACTTTATAGTCTGGGATGCAACAACGCTAGTAGTACAAATTAAGCTTACGCCAGATTTTAGTAACTCTACAGTACTTTTTAATGAAAATGAATCAATCAGCAACAGAAACGGACCTCGTACAGCGGTGTCCTGGTCAAGACTGCAGCTAAAACAGAACGTTGCAGCCTTTGCAGCAGTTTTAAAGTATTTCTTTACTACTTTTGATCATTATAACACCATTTGTGTTTATTCTCGTCTAGATTGTCAGTTATTAAAATAAGTATAGTTTACGATAAATGCAATGATGTCTAACTAAAGTCCTAATCTGACAGGATTAGTATTATGTAGGGGACCACGTGTAATTTGTAATAATTACAGGGATTGTCTGTGATGTTAATCCGGTGCGAATCGGCCATGTCGGTGATTTGCGATGTAATAATTCCCCCACAAATTACCCACTAGAGTTTGCTGAACTCCAAGGTCCTCTTTAATCCAATAGGAATAGAAATCTCTGTGATTTGGAAAGAAATGAACAGATGTGACACGGGATTTGGCCATATTTGTTTCCTGGAGGCATTTTCTTTTCTTTTTGGCAAAGAATGGAGAATGATTTATGATCATTTACATTAAAGGGGAATTTTGCTTTTTTAACCTGGGCTATGTTTTCATATGTTCTTTCATATATGAGTGACGGTATTAGCCTAGCAGCAGCTAGCAGCCCAGCTAATGATAGGTATGGGGCAACTGGCCCCCGCTTCTAAGTTCGCCCTAAAAACCTGCGTTTTTCCACCCTGAAGGGCTCGGAACGAGTGTCCGATACCAAACTACAGAGGAGACATGAACCAAAGTATCCACCTTACCTGGAGATCGTTGCTTGTTTTGGTGTTTGTGTCCAAATCTGGATGCTGGAAATCAAATCTTGGTCTGAAATCCTGCGATAATTTGCGTCACCCCCAGTGTTTTGACATGAGTTATTGCAGGATTTCGGAAATTGTGTGATAACTCGTGTCCCCCACTTGTGCTTTGATGCGACTTCCGAACTAAATTTGATTTCCAGCGACAGACGTTTACTTGTTATGGTGTCGCATAATAGTGACATCATCAAAGCCGGCGCTGTAAAACGTTTGTAAATAAAGGACGAATCACCACGAAAAAGCTGCTTCGATCTCACAGGGGGGGGGGGGTCCGACTAATGTTTTCGTAACAAAAGATTGGTGAAATGAAGGAGTTTGTGGCAGATAATGATTATTTAGAGGCTGCACGCGGTTGCCGCATCACTGCCATTATATGGGACATACGCTGATCTGGAGGATCTAAAAATCTGCAGAAGGAATTCAAGTTGCACCAAAACTGTCTGATGAGGAAATGAACGGATTCATGCTGGAAAACAGATCCAGATTGAAAAAAAACTAAGTTTCCCTTTAAGTTAAAAATGTGCTTCATGGTGACTGTAAAGATAAAACATTTGCTGCAACAGTTAAGCTGACATGCGTGTTTTTAGACTTTGAGAGCTCATAAACTTTAACCAGAGACGACCCAGCCACGATCCAAAGCAGGAACGGCTCGTCGTGAAAACCGATACATGAAACCTGCAAACACTGGGCACGTTGCCATGGAGACTTTTTTCCCTTTCGGTACGAAATCATTCTGATTGAGGATTTCAGGGCAGCTGTTTCCATGGGAACTAATTCATTCTGATCTGGCGTGGACATGCGCCAATATTCATTCAGAATAATCCTGTCTGACATGCGCAGAATGATGTTACATTACGTTATTTATTAAAGATGGAGGTCTAAAAACTGATGGTCATGGTTGTTGTGGTTTCTGCAGGACTTTAATCCAGTAGCAGCTGATACTCATGCTACTGCAGACAACCAAGAGAAAAAGGCGTAGAGACAGCGTTTGAGTAAAAAACAAACTTTATGTTGCTGTCCAGGGAATGTCGTTGTTCACAGCCATCTGTCAAAGTGAGGAAACGTCACTCATTGCACGTTGACGTCTTGTCGAAGCATCGCTGTAAGAGCGCAACCTCACAACTTTCTAATTCAGCGTTTACATGATACCCCGTTCGGTTTGGGGAAAGGAATAATATACCCCCTGAAACCGAATGAAAATTCATTCGGTTCAACACTTTTCATTCGGAAAGAGGAACATTTTCATTCCAAAAGAGCTTTTAAACCGAAAGCAATCGGTATATTTGGGTCCATGTAAATCCAGCTACTGATGTTCAAAAAACAGCACAAAGCATCACCGTAAGGATCACACCAGTCACTTCCAGGAACCTGAACATTTATCGAAAGTCGTGTTTCATTTTACTTCTGAAGTTTAGCAATAAACTTTTAAATTTTCCAGCAAGCCTCTAAAAGTTTGTTGGTCTGAAAGAGTAAAAGGAGCCTTTGCTGCAAAGTTCCAACCTCCAGCAACGGCTTAACAAGCAGCTAACCTTGATGTAGCAGAGCAGCTTGGTGGTGAAATATGAACCTGCAGTGATGAATAAATCATATCAGCACATTTTCTTCTTCTCTTTTAGCAAACTAAATGCCATTTAATCTGTTGCTGATGATAGATTATCATATCGTTCATGTAAAAATGGAATAAATGTGGTAACTGAACAGCTGGTTCTCTGATGTACCTTGGATGCAGAAATATTACATTATTATTCAATTAAAATAACAAAAAACAACCTCTTCCTTCTTTGTACTGCAGGAAAAACACAAACTTTTCTAAATGACAACGATGGGGAGCAATGTGAGCCGTGCATGAAAACTAAGTTGGTCAGTAGTTTTAATGAGCATTTAGGAAGCTGAAGAGAAAAACGTGTAAAAATCTATAAACAGAATTTTGATTCCATGATGCCAAAAGTAGCTGTAGTACTCAGCACCACCTATCGTCACGTCCCGGGCAGATCCTGATCCAGGGAACAGTTATTTCATTTCATATAGATTTAAATCTTGTTTTATTTGAATTTACATAAAATGAATTATTATGCTAATTGTTGTTGTTAATGTTGATAATTATGTATTATAGTATGATGGAGGTCACGGATCTTTGGAGCTGTGAAACGTCATTTAGCAGCTTCAGAACATGTTGCATGTATGTCAGGTAGGGATGAGCGATTGCACTAAAGAATGTATAACAATGATTCCTGGTTTTTATCTCGGTAACAATAAGTGACATAAAAAAAAGAAGAATATCCGCATAAACTTTTGTATTATAATGTGTCACCACATTCAGTCTTGAGAGCCATAAAATAATACTAGAAGCCGCTAAACTACATCGATTAAAGGTAGTACACCTGTATTATAAAACTGCAGTGACACGAATCAAACACGTCTGAAATATGAGAACAAATTTGACGTTTATTTAAACGGTGCAAACAGCAAAAGTAACTTTGCTCATAAAAATCACGAAGTAGTGCAACTGCAAGCGGATGGGCTGAATTTGTCGTTTTTATCTTTTCGATGACATCATTAACGGGGATTTCTTTGGCGCTGTATTGCACACGTTCACACATCAGCCATTCCTGATGGGAGGCGTGTTTTATAAATGATTGTACGATATTCATCTTCATTTGGTATTCAGATTTGAAGAGATGAGGCGTTCAGGGCCACGGCAGACGAACAATGCCCTCCGATGCAGGGAGAGCTACTTTTGCAGCTCGCCGTCGCTCTCTCTGTTCTGTATATCCTCCTTCTGTATCGCTCTTTGTTTCTTTTCCTGTCTCACGGCTTCTCCAGCTCCAAACCTTTTCCTCTTCTTTTCCCACCGGGCTTCTCCCATGTCCTCCTTTTCCAGCCTGCAAACATCTTTCTCACCTTCATCTCTTTTATTTTAAGCCGGCTGCCCACCCCTGCCTTCCTCCCCCATCCTCCCCTCGCCTGTTTGCGTCTCTATACCTTTACACCACCCCCCCCCTCCCCCCAGCATACTCCACACCTCTCCCAATGGCATTTCAGAGGAAATTTAATATGGGTTTGTTTGGGATTTCCAAGAATTCCTCTCAGCTGCCGGCTGTCTTTGCCTCCCGACACGAAGACAAACAGAATCCGTCCAGCCAAGAGCAGCAAACAAACGCCGGCGTTGGCCTCATTATGTGCTCCTCGCATTTCACACGGCTGCCGCTTCATTCTCTCCTCTCCTTTTCTGTTGTGGATAACTTGAATTTTGGAGCTACTTGATCTGCGTGTTTGCTGTTGGCTGATCTGTAAAGGCTTTCAGACGACGGCTGTGTTGTGTTGTTCAGTTTGCAGAGTGCATCTGAAGACCATTAGGGGAGATATCTTCATGAGATAAACAGGATGTCCATCCTCAAACTCTCCGTGACTGTTTATGAGAATGTTTGTGGGGGCAAAGTGAAGACTGGCTGATGATGCACTGCTGTATTTACTTCATATTCTGACACCAACTTAACAAGATGAGGATGAAATCAAATCAGAAGTTCCTTTGATCCAGTTTTAAAGGAGTGATGACATCACAGCATAAGAATTTACTGGAAACGATGTCATTTAGTAGATTTTTAGAGCCTAAACAGTACTACATCAGTACTACATCAGTACTACATCTTACTTCCAGAGCACGCATATACGCATTCACGAAACTACGGCAGCCTCGGCGTTCAGAGCCTACTCTGCCGATAATACAAGCGTAGAAGAAGAAATTCACTGTTTACATTGTGCTAAGAGCGACAGAGCTGCAGACAAACACAAGAGGGTCCAAGAGGGGTTGATGTTGATTTAAGACAAAGAAAGAAAGAAAAAAGAGAACGTGTGATCTCGTCTGCCGCGGCTTCCGTAGTTTCATGAATGTGCATCGGCGTGATTGGTAGAGATGTGATGTAGTACTGATGTAGTACTGATGTAGTACTGATGTTCTTCTGTTTAGTCTCTAAAAATCTACTAAATGACGTCGTTTCCAGTAAATTCTGGACGCTACCCACTCAGGACACTTGGATTACGTTGGACGAGCAGTATGGAGGAATATTGACACGTTTTTGTGGACTTTAAGGACCTTTTTGGCTCGGACCCCGGTGAACTCCATTATATGAAAGTGGGGGGAACGAGAAGCCTTCCTGATCGCCGGCTGCATTTGAGATATAAAAAAATGTTGCAGAGTCTTTCTCACCATGAGGGGAAGTGGAAGATAAAGTTACATCATTCTGTGGGTGGAATATTCCTTTAAAATCAGGGGACAGGGCCGTCTCTGTTGTTGGCCCCAGATTCTGTCCGAATGTCCAAACGGCCCCCACTGTAGAGAGCTTTAAGTCTCGTCTGAAAGACACTTGTGCTCTCTCGCTTTTAACACCATGTTATTGTATTTTTATTCTCTTTAACTTGTTTAACTAAAAGCTGGTGGAGCGACAGTATACAGACCAACACATGCTTTTCTTATCTTATTTTATTTTTATTGCTGAGTATTTTGTGTGTGCAGCACTTTGGAGACATGATTTGATGTAAATGTGCTTTATAAATAACGTGGATTGGATAATGTGCTTTAATTGGGGAATATGAATGGAAAGATAACCTCCGTACGATAAGCTGCAGTCTGATTCGACTGTTTTTGAATAAAGATACAAAGCTGACCCCCCATGAACAGGGACTTTGATGCTCGCTTTTCATTTTATACCCCCCAAACCCCAGAAAAGTGATATTTGTCCTCACAGCACTTTTAACAAAAATCACAACTTTAGTCAAAGTACTTTTACACAGCCCATCTGTTGAAGATATTTGTCTCATTTTTAACGTACAGTAAACGCTGTGATTTATTATTATATCAATACTTTTCTTCACTCGTTCTGATGAACACTTTGTTTGCTTTTTTTTTTTTTTAAATTGAGGTAATTATGGGAGTTTAATCTGATGAATTCACCAAAACCAGACGTGGTTAATCAGTAAAGATGTACACGATGCGACTTCACCGCCTGCTTCTGTTCAATGAAAAACAGAACATGAAATTATCAAATCTGCACTGAAACCCTTCTCATATTAGTTATATGACTAAAATAACAATTTATTTTTGGATTTACCTGAAGATATCTTTAATTATTGATGAATATGAATTTCAGCATCAAGCGAGAGAAAAAAATACCATCAGCTGCAGATCTAAATGAAGCGACTAATATTTGTCCAACAGTGTTGCTAAGCGGCCATCACCGCTCCTTATTGATGCTCGAGACATTTATATGAGAGTATCTTGCATTTAGATGTAGCTTAGCTGAACGTTTAAGTAAAGCTCTGTGTACTTTGCATTCAGTCCTTTACTACAATTAAAATGTTCTATTATTGTTCATACAACCAAGAACTGCACGTCCCTTTCAGATTTTTTGATGTACTGTAGTTAAAGCAGCTGTATCAGCGTTTCAAACGTTCCAAAAGTCAAAAACAGACATTTATCAGCTAAACATGTTCCATCGTTACCATGGAAACTAATCTGGTGTAAATATTAGTTTTTTATCGTCTAATTTCCAACACGGAAGTAAGATGTCTGACTGTCCTGATCCACAGAGCTCTCCACCAATTACAACATGTTTTACGTCCATTTCATGACGTCGCCCGGAAGAGACGCTGATTCTGACGGTAACAGAATTGTTCTTAACACCGGCAGCTCACATGGACGTTATCTGTAATCATTGATGGATAATCGGACTCCGATCGACGGGATGAAACGGAGCAGCCTGTTATGGAGCTGTATGCTCCACCCAGATCTGATATGGAGTCTTTAAATACAAAAATATGCGTCCTACTGCAGTAAAATCTTGCATGTGTACTTGGTACTTGGTTTGGTCCTTTAGCATAAATGACTCTTTAACCTGCCGTGGCATGGATGCTGGCAGCTTTAACCCGGCGTGGCATGGATGCTAGCAGCTTTAACCCGGCGTGGCATGGATGCTAGCAGCTTTAACCCGGCGTGGCACGGAGGCTAGCAGCTTTAACCCGGCGTGGCATGGATGCTAGCAGCTTTAACCCGGCGTGGCACGGAGGCTAGCAGCTTTAACCTGGCGTGGCACGGAGGCTAGCAGCTTTAACCCGGCGTGGCACGGAGGCTAGCAGCTTTAACCCGGCGTGGCACGGAGGCTAGCAGCTTTAACCCGGCGTGGCATGGATGCTAGCAGCTTTAACCTGGCGTGGCATGGATGCTAGCAGCTTTAACCCGGCGTGGCACGGAGGCTAGCAGCTTTAACCCGGCGTGGCACGGAGGCTAGCAGCTTTAACCCGGCGTGGCATGGATGCTAGCAGCTTTAACCCGGCGTGGCATGGATGCTAGCAGCTTTAACCCGGCGTGGCACGGAGGCTAGCAGCTTTAACCTGGCGTGGCATGGATGCTACCAGCTGTAACCCGGCGTGGCATGGATGCTAGCAGCTTTAAGCGGGCGTGGCATGGATGCTAGCAGCTTTAACCCAGCGTGGCATGGATGCTAGCAGCTTTAACCTGGCGTGGCATGGATGCTAGCAGCTTTAACCCGGCGTAGCATGGATGCTAGCAGCTTTAACCCGGCGTGGCATGGATGCTAGCAGCTTTAACCCGGCGTGGCATGGATGCTAGCAGCTTTAACCCGGCGTGGCATGGATGCTAGCAGCTTTAACCCGGCGTGGCATGGATGCTAGCAGCTCTAACCCGGCGTGGCATGGATGCTAGCAGCTTTAACCCGGCGTGGCATGGATGCTAGCAGCTTTAACCCGGCGTGGCATGGATGCTAGCAGCTCTAACCCGGCGTGGCATGGATGCTAGCAGCTTTAACCTGCCGTGGCATGGATGCTAGTAGCTTTAACCCGGCGTGGCATGGATGCTAGCAGCTTTAACCCGGCGTGGCATGGATGCTAGCAGCTCTAACCCGGCGTGGCATGGATGCTAGCAGCTTTAACCTGCCGTGGCATGGATGCTAGCAGCTTTAACCCGGCATGGCATGGATGCTAGCAGCTTTAACCCGGCGTGGCATGGATGCTAGCAGCTCTAACCCGGCGTGGCATGGATGCTAGCAGCTTTAACCTGCCGTGGCATGGATGCTAGTAGCTTTAACCCGGCGTGGCATGGATGCTAGATTAATATCAGGTTATTGTCTCTGATCAGGGCAACGTTGGGACCAGAAAATAAAAGCAGTTCAGTCAGAAACACAAACGGATGCAGGACATGTGAAGCTACGTGGTCTGTGCAGTCCTGAAACAATACCAAAAGCCAAATGTGGGAGAAAATAGAAAATGAACCACCTTTGAAAGAGGTTAGCTTTTAAACTTTGATAAGTAATCATGAGATGTTCGTGTTATTCCAGTGTGGCTTGTTATTAAAGCCAGTTTCTGGAGATGAATAATAGTTTACATTAATGCTCCGATGTAAAATAAAAATTAAAAAAAGAAAGAAAAACGTTGTAAATGCAGATATTCACACTGCTTTCCATGTTGGCAGATACGAGGTCATTAGGACTCGTTCTCCAGGCAACGGCTGCGCCGCAAGATGGCGACACACAAAACACTGGTTGGATTAGTCTGTATAAGTAGTTATGTCTTGTATTCGTTTGTCCTCCTGTTGGCACGTCAAATGGACATTCACATTTATTCAAATTATGTGTTAATTTCAGAACGTCATTTTGGGGCAACTTTGACATCCCTGAAGTGGACAAATATAAACTAAACTTAAAAAGGAAAAATCTTTCGGATGAAAACAGATTTGTGTCGTACATCTTTCTGCTGGTATGGAGATGGATGTCAGTTGTAGCTTGTTTTCAGTCACAGCAAGCTCATCCTGCCTCCATGTGTTCATCCAACACATGTTTGATTATCCGCTGCATCATCGTGATGAAGATCTGTGGCATCCCAGTAGTTTCCAGAATGATTCAGCTGCTGTCGGCCCCCATAAGGCACTTTCTGTATGCAGCGTAGTGGTGGAGGGAATGCATGAATACGTGGACAAGCTGAAACCATTTCATTTCTGTAACCAACCGATCCCGACCGACCGACCCACCGACCAACCAACCAACCAACCAACCGACCGACCAACCAACCGACCGACCAACCGACCGACCAACTGACCGACCAACCGACCGACCAACCAACCGACCAACAGACCAACCGACCAACCGACCGACTGACCGACCGACCGACCGACCAACCAACCGACCGACCAACCGACCGACCGACTGACCGACTGACCGACCAACCAACCGACCGACCAACCGACCGACCAACCGACCGACCGACCGACCGACCGACCGACCAACCAACCACCCGACCGACCGACCAACCGACCGACCGACCGACCGACCGACCAACCAACCGACCGACCGACCGACCGACCAACCGACCGACCGACCAACTGCTCTTTATGGGAATATTTGGTGTAATGCAGGAAACGTGGGACAGCTCCTTCTGTTCAAAGAGGAGGACTAAGCTGGGCTCTCCGGTGCAGACTGGTCACACATGCCAGTCTGCTCAGTCATCCTGTGGTCCTGTCTGGACTGCTGCAGCTCTCCTAAACAGCCCCCCCGTCTCCAGTCAGAGCTGTGCTGACACTCGAGTGGCTAACATTAGATGCACACACACATCCACTGAAACGCAGCCTCCCACCTGCTAATCCCCTCCTCATTAATTCCCCACCACTCTTCAAATATTCCCTTCTGCTGATCTCATTGTGAGGGAGTTTGTGCGTGTGGGGGTGGTTTTCGGGAGGGGGGGACGTCTCCAGATGCCCGCATTCATTTCCAGTGATATTTCACTCAGACATCAGCTGAGCGGCTCAGAGGAAACTCCTGCAAGTAACATTGTTCTACATTTTCTATCCAGCCTGAAATGGATTAGAGATGATAAACAAATATGTTGACAACAAAAATCCAAGAGAAAGAATTTCACCTCCACTCAGGATAGTTTCATAAACTTTTATTTGTACAGTCCGCTCTGATTTAATTATGACAGCAACATTCACACAAGAGTTCAGACTGCTGGATTTAAGCTTTTATTGGCAGGTTTTTATTTTATTTTCTATATAAAATTTCAGTTTTTCACCATGAAGATTTTTTTTTTTTTTTTTTTAGCAATTTGCAATAATTAAATAAATGATAGCAGCTTTGCAGTTAAGGAGAAATGTTCTCGTGTTTTTTTCTGCCAGAATATTTGTGCACAACACACAAACTCAACTCTGCAGCTCATCCCACAAATGCCTTTTCCTTCCTTTCCATCGTGGCTCCACTTAAAAAGGAAGAAACTGATTCTCCAATGGTGTAAGATTTAATTCCAAGAAGCATTGTTACAGCAAAGATACAGTATAATCCACCATACACAGTACGCCAGGCTGGGGTCCCTCCCCCCTCGGTAAAACATTGACCGGACCAATTACAGCGCAGGAGGCACGTCTTCTCTGGCGACTCGGTCAAGATGGCGGCGCAGAGGAACGACGATTTAATTATGACAATGGCGCCTGCATGTGCACTTATGGAGAAAAAATGTAATAGGACTTGAACTGTTAGAACGTCGTAATGTTTTATTTGTGTGTAACTGATCTTATGGCTAGTTATTAGCCTGCTACAGCTGCTAGCAGGCTACGTCTACAAGAGCCCGTGTAAGTGCTTAAACGTTAACATTTACCCGGCGTTTAAGGGCCCTTATTCACATATTACTTTAGCAGGTTAAGGGAGGGGGGGGGGGGTGTTAATCCCAAGCCAACGGGTCATCAGGCTGGTAACGTCACCGTTTAATGACAGAAAGTGAGGACAACAAAACCCACTGCAGACTGATAGCAGTTAGCAAAGCGCGCTACAGGAAATTAGCCGCAAGAACTCCACTCCCAGTGGAAAATTTGCTCAGCCGTAAAAGTTTTAGTGTGATTTGTTACCCATGGCAACAACGGCACCTCATTGTCAATCTAAATGAAAAAAGTTTAGCTTTTTCTGGCCAGCGTTACAGCGCTAGTCCCAGAAATGAACTTCCTGTTTACATGCTGATGTCATACATGTGAATCTGCCCATGATGTGGAGCATGCTCAGTGTGAGCATCAAACCTTAAACGAGTCTAAATCAGCAGTACGGATGCAGATAAGACGGAGTTAAACGTGCCGTATGACCTTAACCGCTTAGTGGAGGCGGAGTTTTTATTATCATATCATGAACTGGAGACGTGGAGTGGTGATGCACATGGGGAAAAATGACCCCCCCATTGAACCAGCTTCCCGCATATATGCTTTCTGATGTCTTAAATGAGCTGCACATGTCCTGAAAACCGCAACAACGTGCTGCTCTGAGGGCTTTCCTCTCACGAAAAGACATTTGCGTCACTTGCATGTTTCTCTGATTGGTTCTGTTCCCGCCGCTCGTCTCAGGACGTCAGTCTCAAGCTCGGACTGACACGCCGTGTATCTTGTACATGGCATTCGTCAGACTGGCCTGCCAAGCCAGGCTAACCCACCCAGATCGGGCAGCTGGAGGATGAATACTTAGAGGCCCATAATGCTGAAACTGAAGCTTCGCCATAAGTTTTTGTACGAACTTTAGCGTTGACTAAGAAGCCGGTACCTGAGGACCTCGGGGTCCGCGAGGGCTCATGATTTAAGAGCTGATTAGATAAATAAGAAGGCCACAGACCATTAAGACCTTTATAAACTTTATAAACCACTAAAAGAACCTTAAAATCCATCCTGACCCGCACGGGGAGCCAATGCAGCGGTTTTATAACTGGTGTAATGTGTTCCTGCGTAGTTGAAGCGTAAAGAAAGAATTACTGTTACTTCATATTTTAATTTCAGATGCATTTCTGTCTTAGTTTTTAACTCTTCCCATGAAAGAATGCACCGGGAACATAGGCCTGCTGGACAATGTCATTTTTTCTGTGCAGAGTTAAGCAAAGAATCCCCCCCCACCCCCCCATGATTTACTTGTCAGTCACGTAGCTCCACCAGCAGCTGAAGTTGTTGCAGCCTGACACGGATGGCACTCACTCATTGCGATAAGGAGGTATTCATTTACAAAAAAAGAAAAAACGAGGAACTTTGCAGATGAACCAGCAGATAAGCTGCACCGTGTATGTGCCGGCAAACATGACAGCAGAGGAAGAGGAGGAGTGAAGTGTGTGGGGGGGGGGGGATGGAAAGAGAAGCAGAGCAAAGCTTCTGGAAAGGATTCAGCTGGGAAACTCATGTAGATTACTTTTCCCCTCCACAAGCTTTGCTGTTCCCATTCTGACTGGATTTTTCTACCTTCAGGTTTCTGATGGTTATCAGCTTAGCAGAGGAAACGTTTCTCCTGTGGGTGTTTGTGTGGACTGCAGGACGTAGACGCTCGGCCCTGCACGTCAGAGTACCTTCAGCTGCTATTGTTGGCTGAAAGCAGCTGAAAGCATCACAGGATACAAAGCAAACATTTCAAAGCTGATCTTTGGTCGAGAAAATATGGTGGAACAAATAAACAACCTGTTGCATCTGCTCTGCTCATCATGATTTGATAAAAATAAGGATTTTTTTCATCTATGGGCGTCTTTTTACACTTGAGGACACGTTAGAATTAAAACAAGTAGCATGGTGGACAGGTGAGCAGATGAGGTGGAAATCTGCAAAGGAAGAGCGGATCTCAGAGTTTGGGATGGAATAAAAGGATGAAGGAGGTCAGACAGGTCTGTGGTAGTGAGATTATGAAGATTTACTGATACATGCAGCCAAACAGAGCTGCTATTACGAGCGCGTCGGCATCCCGCAACAAGATACAAGTGATTGAAGGCTCAATGTTCAAACTGCATTTGCACAGTTCTGTCATGCAAATTCAAACCATAAGACCAAGATAACAATCAGACCTTTAGCACATCTGTATTTTCGGTCTTTCTTGTCCCTGTGGTGTGTAACACCCCCCCAGCTTTGACGCCAGGGTCACCATGTATCAACCTAACCTGACTCAGATGGATTTGCTCCGCATTTCCATCTGGGAATCATCCGTTAGAGCAGTTCTGGGAAGGGGTGAAAATACTGGTTAGCTGATTGGATGAGGCATCTGTCACCACCTATGTTGGTAATAGACGGGCCAAATCAACCAATCAGATCCACGAAGCATATGACGTACTAACAAAGCGACGATGAAAACACGAGCAGAAACATGTTTTCCTCTGAGAAAAGCCTCCAGAGCAGCGTTTGTTCTCCTTTCAGTGAACAAATATTCTGTAATTCCGATAAAACGTGAGCGATAGCCACGCTGACGCTAGCTTCATCCGCTAAAGCCGCCATGTTGTTCAGACTGAGCTGTCGCTTCTCGTCGCGTCACACCTCACCCCGCCTCAAAGCCAACGCTGATTGGACGTTCGTTTGGTGAACTGATCCAAACTCTCTTCATCGGAAAGAAGCCAGACTGATCTGAGAGTAAAAACCTGAAGCTCCATGATCGGGATGGTCTCACGAGGCTTGTATCAACCATGCTCATGCACAGATTTGTGCACGAGAACATTTTCACGCAGTGTGGAATTTGCCCTCCTGTACTTGGACATGTTCTTTTATAAGAAAAGCTTTAGTGACCGAGCAGAGAAACTGCATTACTGCTGCAGGTGTCTGTGAACGCAGCATCTGCTGTCTTTATTTGGTTCACCTGTGACAGACAGGTGAGAAATGATCTGATTTTATTCAGCTATATTTGAAACTGCACTCCGCTCTGACTGTCAACACTCGATCGCCTCATCTGATTGCTGACATCATTTCTGATCAGATCTGTTGCAGTTATATTAAATTAAATACTATTCTGGCCAATATGCAGGTTGTTTTGGTCACTGACATGAACCCGGAGACAGGTTGGACAGTCCCTGTCCATCACTGAGCTGCAGTCCATGCTGGATGAGCTTTTCTCCAGACAAAAACACCTTTATTTCTCTGAAATGCTGCAATGATGTTCGGATTGTGTGACGAGTAGGGGGGGTCACGATATCCACATTTCACACTGCAAAAACTCTTACTGAGTATATTCAGTCTGCTTTCTCGGGAAAATATCTCATTACACTAAATATAAGATATAACGACCTAAAGAGAAACATTTCAATGAGATAAAGGAACTTTTCTTCAGACTCTGCATCATAAATGTCGTGTTAAACATTGTGTAGCTACTTCTGTTATCTGTTCACAAAAATGGATCATTCCGTTCCTAAATGTTTTTCCATTAATCAGTAATCACTCCCACCGAACTGAAGTGCTCCTGCACACCCACAAACAGAGGTACCAGTTTAAGGGTCCAAAGCTTGTTGCTGGGGGGGGGGGGTTCCTTTCTGAAAGACATTTCTGTACCTTCATGGTCCATTTTTGTACCTTATCAAGCTGTATGAGTTAATAAAGTACAATTAAACCAATTAAAGATGATGAATAAAAGTCAATCAAATAGAGATTATGACAACAATCAAAGATGCTAATAATAAATGAATAATTATTATAGAAATATTAGGCCAAACACATATATAATTATATGTATAAATATTACTATGATTATTATGAAAATCATAATATAGTAACTATAATTATACTACTGTTTAGAAGTACTGCTATTTATAGTTATTGTACAAGCTACACACATTTTTCAATGCTGCAGGTACCCTTAGGGTTGAAATGGTACAAATGTGTACTTTATATTACTTTGGAGCCTTTTTCATAGTATATAGGTACTTCTGGCCTCATAAAGACCAATATTGTACTTTTGAGAGAACATTTGTAACAAATGTACGTACAGGTACAGAAACGTTCGTGTCTCGTACCTGTTTCTGTTTCTGAGTGTGCATCTAGCAGTTATATAGGATACTGTGGGGGCATGACCTTGACACAGCTTGAACAGGTTATGCTAATGCAGCGCTTCAAAAGGCTGCTCCTGATTGGTTAAAAGCTAAAATGAGGATGAATACTTTACAGTTTCCCTGAAATCAACAGATGAACTTTACTAGATTTTTTCCTTCCTTGGAGGAGGGAAAGCAGTTTTGGCGTTTTGTGCCTCCTTCGGTCGCTCATTAGTTCCCCTGAAGCAGCGATCAGCTACATAACGACACTTTCTGACGATCGAAGGTAAATGACGGAGTTGTAATTAAATAAAACTGGAATATTGTTAATTTCTCTGAAGTCTTGGAGGAGGCATCGCCTGCCTCGTCTCCTGTCAGCTGCTGCTGACGTTGAGACTTGATTGTAAATTCACAGCAATTTTCTGACAGCAGGAGAACATTTTTAGCGCTAATTGAGCATCTGTATAAAGATAGCATGTACGACGCTGACAGAAATAAACCACCTGCCCACGCCGGCTAAAATGAGCAAACGTTTGGGATAAAGTTGTCTTTCAGTGACTACAGCGTGATCCATGATCCGCCAGCCCTCATCTCAGGTTCTCCGCCGTCTGCACCACACAGACGGTCTTGCTGTGCTATTTTTGTTTGCGGAGGGGAGCGCAGCGTTGGCACTCTGCACAAACTCCACCCTCCTCCCAGGAGTGTGTGTTTGTTTTTGGAAATGATGCATTCACAACACAGCTGAAAACAGGGGAAAGGAAAGGAATGATGGTCACTGATGATGGTCAGACGTCCAGTCAGTGGCAAGCGGCCATGTTTGCCACGCGTGTGGTACATGCAGCAGAGCAGCTCTGTGATCTTATTATCATTTTTATGATTTTATGAGGCGTGTGCTGCAGCCTAGTGGGACAAAACAAACCTTCGTGCTGGCATATTTGAGCTGGAGCCAATGGGAAGCTGGTTTTACATTAATGAGCGCACTCCGAAGCCTCCTGCTTTAAAGTTGAGGGGATGCTTGTAATAAATATTAATAGTTGTAATATGTGTTACACGGGAACCAGTTTGCAGCCACTGCTGGTGTTTAGAGTGTACGAGGAGAGCCTGATATGAAACCTTTGCATTCAGTTTCAGTATCTGACACACAGTGAGATGTTGAGGCAGACACGGTCACTTTCTTTTTTAGCCGTGTGTTTACCTGCTGGCTTGTTGGGTATAAGCTGAGAAAACATGGAGCTCTCCAGGTACCACCATAGTGACCAAGCTGAACGTACAGCAGCGAAGGCTGACCCTGTTCGTTATGGCCCGTTCACACAGGAGCCGTTCATAAATCCATTACTCCTAAAATGAGAAGATCATCTTCACAAGTGGGACAAAACTCACACCTGCCATCTTTCATTTCTAGTCTGTAGCGATGATGGTATCTTTGGGCTAAATCTTTTATTTTGTTAATACTACATACATTTTCACTACACTACACCTGCTGTTTCGTGCTCTTATGACTTATATTTGTGAGGTTTTTACTCGAACATGCTTTTTTGTTTCGAATTTGGGGCGGAGAAAAAAATTCTCATCCATCATAAATGAGAAGGATGATGAATTTTCTTCATCAGGAGCTGTGGTTTGGGCTGTGCAATATACTGATATGATATCGCGGTATGATATTTGCATGAGAGAGATATGATATTTACACATATCGTTATATCGCAGTGTTAGTTGTACAAATTATTTTGCTTTATTTTTTCGTAATGACCCGGCTGCAGCTCGACTGACTACAAAGGGGTCACCTGATAATTTAATAAGGGTGGGAAAAAATATCGATACACTGAAACTGAAATATCGCAAGATTTTTATATGCCGATACCATATCCATATCCATAACATATCTATATTTAAGAACTTGGTTTTAAATAATAAATAAAACCAAGTTTTTAATAAATAATAAATAAATTTTATGAATGAAATCTTGTGAAATAAGGCTTTGGATTCTACCTTTAATCCACACAGTTAAACCAGAAGTCCAAAAATGGGAGGAAAGTTGTTGCTGTTCCTTTAAAGCGGACATGAGAGGATGAGGATGGAACGCTGTTTTGGCCAAATATGTGCGTCCAAACAACAGAAATGCGACCTGATACAAACAATCAGAGCAAAACCACCTGATCATTTATGATGTCGGAGCGGTTTTTTCACCTCAAGTTCAGGTGACAGAATGACATCAACATGAAGTAAAATTATATTTGTTTAGATATCTAAACAGATATTTGGTGTGGGAGAGATTTTCTTGGCCCACTTTGGGCCCCTTAGTACCAACGTGGCGGTTTAACCACCACAGCCGACCTGAGTATTGTTGCTGACTCTTTATGACCACAGTGTAGCATCCTCTGATGCTGCTTCCAGCAGGAGAACGCGCCATGATGTCATAAAGATGACATCATCATGCAGGAGAACGCACCATGATGTCATAAAGATGACATCATCATGCAGGATAACGCGCCATGTCATAAAGATGACATCATCCAGCAGGAGAACGCGCCATGTCATAAAGATGACATCATCCAGCAGGAGAACGCGCCATGTCATAAAGATGACATCATCCAGCAGGAGAAACGCGCCATGATGTCATAAAGATGACATCATCCAGCAGGAGAACGTGCCATGTCATAAAGATGACATCATCCAGCAGGAGAACGCGCCATGTCATAAAGATGACATCATCCAGCAGGAGAACGCGCCATGTCATAAAGATGACATCATCCAGCAGGAGAACGCGCCATGTCATAAAGATGACATCATCCAGCAGGAGAACGCGCCATGTCATAAAGATGACATCATCCAGCAGGAGAACGCGCCATGATGTCATAAAGATGACATCATCCAGCAGGAGAACGCACCATGTCATAAAGCAGGAATGGAACGGGAGGTTCTCATCATGGATCTGCAGCAACTGCGTGATGATGTCACGTCGATATGGAGCAAAATCTGTGAGGAATGTTTCCTTGTTGAATCTCTGACACGGAGGACGAAGGCAGTGGCCGGTGAGTCCATAGTAGCCCGGCTAACTTGAAAATGAGGCGTTATGTCAAATTTCCAAACTACCCCTTTAAAACTTATTTTATAAGGTCACAGTTTTCAGTAAAAAAACAAACAAAAAAATGATAAAAGAAGCTTTTAGCTGTTAATCAGCTCATTTGCATGCAAATAAACCGTCCCAAAGGATTTCCAAAAATGTTTTCACCACGCTGTAGTTTTAAACCTGTCCATTTTATGTGAGATTTTATAATGTCATTTCAAAAACAGAGAGCAGCACAATCAACTGGAATCCAAACAAACATTTGCATAAATACAAAGAAAACAAGAATTGCAGTCAGATTGGAGCGCCGGTGCCATTGTCAGCAATTAGAAAGAAAGCTGTGAGTGTTGCAAACTCTTACCCGAGGGAAATCCTCGTGTCTTCATTAAGGCTGGGAGGCAGATTTGAATATGTGAAGGGCGTTTATTAAGAAGTTCAGCAGGAAAGAATCAACTCAAAGGTTATAGATTTAAATTCAAGCATAAAATGTCATTGGAAACTGATAAGGACAAGTGGGGGGAGCCTTTTGGGGGGAGTCGGTGACACTGGCAAACACCGAAGAGTTCCTCACTAAGAGAAGCTTTATGTTGGTCGTTGGAGGTTTTATAAAAATCCAGTATTAAGGCAGCTCGTTCACGGAGCGGCGGGGGTGCATCCTTTCAATATTTTATGTCCATCAAAGAACATCACATGCTCCACTGCAGGATCTGCAACTTTCCACTTTCTACTCAGGTCCAGGATCACATTCCTCACATCTGCCCCAATAACAAAAGCTTTCAACCAGGGACCGACCGATGCAGATTTTTTAGGGCCGATACCTGACGATATTTGAGGGCCGATACTGCATTTGACCCCAAAATTACTATAATGGATACAATGAAAACTAAATTTAAAAACACTTTTAAGATTAAAAAAAAGGAAACAAAGCACTTCCAATAAATATACAGGAATAAAAAGAAACAGTGCATCTGTAACAATATCAAAATGACACATTAAAGGTGCAGTGTGTAACGAAATTAAAGATCAGTGGTGATGTACAATTCAAAACTGTTCCTACTGACGTGTTGGTCGCTGCACTGGAATAGCTGTTATGTAATTATTTTCTTAGAATGAACCATTTTTATCTCTTGTAAGTAACGCCTTAAAAGACATTGAAAGTAGTTCCTCATAGTCCAGTCATAGCTTCACCGGAGACCACAGATCACTCACATGAAAATATCTGTGAGACTATTGGCCACTGACGGCCACCGTACATTCACAGCAGTGCTGGCACATGAAGTCGTTGCTGTCTCCTTCTTTACCACGAGATGTCAGTAACTCTTACGCACTGTACCTTTAAACATGTCATATATAAAACGTGTATACAGTCGTCCTCAAAATTATTCATACCCTCAATTAAAGAAGTAAAACAGAAATCAGCTGTCAGTGAAATAAGTTGAAATTGACAAAAATAATATTAAATAAAAATTCTATGAAAATCGTGACATTTATTATTAATCGTGGTTTGAAAGAAATTTCTATCTATCCGTACATATATATATATATATGTGTGTACCTATATATATAGGTACCTATATAAAGTCCTCTATATATATATATATATATATATATATGTATATATATATCAGTCAGTCATTTTCTGCACCACTTATCCAGTTCAGGGTCTCGGGGTTGCTGGAGTCTATCCCAGCTATTATCAGGTGAGAGGCAGGTACACCTGGACAGGTCGTACAGTTTTGTTTTATTATATTTTTTTAAATATCATTTCCAGCCACAATCCAACAGCAATAGTTTATTTGACTAAATTATAATTTTGTAAATTTTTATTTATTATGAGTTTCTTGTCATTTGAATTGTTATTGTGAGTTTAGTTACTCTTTTAATTGGAGGGTGTGAATAATTTTGAGGATGACTGTATAAAAAAAATGCTGCCTGTATAGATGCCTGTCTGTAAATAATGCTGGGAGGGGGGATTGGCCAACACATCCATATAACATATCGGCCGGCTGATGTACTGGTCTATCCTTGCTTTTTGACTGATGCTCCGCTTCCATCCACCTCAGCCGGCTTCAGCAAAACCCCGAGTTAATATTGTCCACACCAACGTTGAAAAGTCCTTCACATCCATGCCCCGTCTGTCTTGTAGCCGAGTCCAATCAACAGGAGCAGATGAATAAAAGATACTGGTATGAATTGTAAGTGTGGGCCGGTGTGGTTGGGTGGAGGGAGGACTGGTGGCTTGGGTTAATGAGGTGGTCTGGGAGCGTAGACTGGATTCTGACTGCAGTATGCATGGAGCTTGCTTTAGCCTGGGGGGGATTTGTAGCCCTAAGACCACTGGTTAGACTCTCCTTGCCTCGGGCTGTGTATGCACTCCAACCTTAATGCGAGTGAGCGTTTGCAGAGTGTGTGTTTGTGCTGTAAGCCGTGAGGCAGCGAGCGTTATTTCGCCCTCAGGATGACACCGGTTGGAGCTTTTAGGTCTCCGTGTTTAGCGCCGGCATTCGTGCATCATTACGGATGCCTATGTTTGCATGTATGTCCATTCCTGCATGTGGGGGGTGCTTGCGCTCTGATCTGTGTGTTTTGTGATTTTTCCGATTAAGTCCCGACCAGGAATATGTACACAGACCCCCCCCCCATCTAGCTCCAGTCTCATTACCATTCTGCCCTTCTCTCCATCGCTTTACTCGGCGCCATCAAGGCCTCGCCTCCTGGTGTTTGCATTGTAAATCAGGCCTGACAATAAGGCGATGATTAGATCCCACTCATATTCAAAAACACCTGATTTATTTATTCAGCCTCCTCTTTTGCAGGCCATCAAGATGCCGAATATCTGACCAAGGTGACTACCCACTTCCAAATTTTATTCATTGCGTTTGCAAGCCAACCTTGCCCCCCCCAACAAAACTCAAACAGGACATATTAAATGAGATTTTGATGGCAAAACGTGGAGCTGGATCTCACGTAGGCGTGACAGATATAAATCAGACTAACGGTGTATTTGAATCCGACTCTAAGCAATAACCTGTTTCAGGATTCTGACATGTAGCTTCAGCTGATCACTTGCAACACCAGACAAGCTAAAACTTGATGGTTGTTGTTTAGATTTTTTAAAAATTGGCATCTTGGGGTTTGGACTAATTACTCTCCTAATTGGAGGCTGCCCTTTTAAACTTATTTAATTATTTCTTCTCAGAATCTGATGAAAGCAAAAGTCTTCTGCAGTGATTTTTCAAGCTGCTACAAGCCTTCTGAGAACAGAGTGGAGATCACGGATGGAGATGAATGCTCTGCCAATACCAAGCAGATAGGTGAATAAATAATGAATATAAATACGGTTGCTATGAGGTCTAGATCTGGAATTAAGTGCTTTAATGAGAGTCAAGTGTAATGACCACATGTAATCTGCAGGGTTCAAATGAGCCGTCAGTGCTTCGAATTCAGGTTCAGCAACATCCAGTATTTTTTCCTCTGCACAGAACTCAAGGTGGTTATGAGATGAAGCCAAAAAGTTACACTGAATAAAAACCAGAACAACACATGAAGCTAAAGGAAACATGATCAAAGGGGGGGGGGGTTACATTTCAGTCATGCATTTTTTTTTTTCCACATTAAAATTTTGTAGAAATTCACATTTAAAGAGAGAAGAAGCCGGAGATGATGGTTTCACCGAGCTTGACCACCTTCAGTCTGGTTTCATCTGGAACTGCTTTCAGGATCCACGGAGGAATATGTTTCTGTTTTTATGGCCTTCGGTCCTTATTGATGTTGTTGCTCCATGATATTGGCAAAGACCTCACAACATAATGAGTATCACGATACGTGGGACACAATACAATGCACTATTGCGATATTGTGACACTGCAGTATATTGCAATATTCAAGGCACTTCAAAGAAATTTAAAATGCAGTTTGAAGTAAAAGTTGTACCCATGCACATACATCGGATCAGTGAAACAACAAAATCAATTATAAAAATTGATTTTATCCATTTCCCATTTATTAAAGACAGTTTTTTTGCCACTTGTATCTCATAATAAAATCATTTACAATTGTACTCCTGAACATGAATATTTCAACCCCAACTAGATGTGCAAATAAAATAAGAATAAAGTGCTTTTGAAAACAATATTACCACAGCTGAGCTGGAATGGTAGAAATGTACATAAATCAATGTGAAATTAGTAAAACAGTAAAACAAAGTAGTATATGAGTACATGAAAACGCATATGCAGATGAAAAATTAACATTTCAGCCAGTCATTATAACCTCAGACAGCTGGGGGGTCGATGAAACCTGGACACACATTTTAACGTGTACTTTCTGCTGCATGTAAAGTTTAACCTGAATCTGCAGATGCACGAATATCAGAGTACAGCAGCGACTTTTCTGGATGCTGGACTGCTGCAAATACAACAAAAATTGTGAGATTTCATCGTTTTATTGAAAAATCTTGCAAGATTTCATTAGTAAAAAAATATTGATACCGCGTTTTTTAATATTGATATATTGCAACAAAAAATATTGCAATATTTCAGTGTATTGACATTTTGTCTCCCTTTATCCATGACATTTTCTAGCATATTAAGTTAATTTACAAACATGAGTAGATGCCAGTTTGAATGAATGAATGAATGAATCAAACGAATGAAAAAGAGAAAAAAATATATATATATCAAGACAAAAGAAAACAATTTAAAAGACCCTAAGAGAAAAATAATCCTAATTCATAATCAAATCATAATATTAACAGGTTTGAAAAAGGATTGTGAAGAAGTATAAACTTTTTAGGACTTCCCACTCCTTCCTACACGCCACTTTTTATCCTGTATATCAATTTATAACAATAAAAAACTCTACGTGATGTACGAACTAAGCATTTTATTTTCCCGAATAATTTGCTCCATTCTTGCAAAAAATACGCCCAAATCAAGCGAGTGAACTTCCAGCATCTGGGCATTGAAATGCAGGCGTGTATGCATGTGAGGGACCGAGTGGTCAAGCATAAGGACACAGGAAATTTCAAAAAGGAAAAAGGGTTTTATTTTACCCCAAAACAAGTTAACAACAATAGGGCCCTTAAAAGAGGTCAAATGAACAAAACCATACTAAAGTCATAAGGCAAACTTAAACCAACAGCAAATCAAACTGACCTTAACAAACATGAAACAAAGGGGAACTTAAATGCTGGCTGATCAGACCAGTCTTTAACACATGGAGGTAAGACTAACAAACAAATAAACTAACAATGAAAGAAACATAACAAAAGTCAGTTTAATTTCCCAAACAAAAGAATTACCAAACAGAAGGAACTAAGTAAATAAACTACTCAAATCCAAAAGAATACATTTAAATATTTAAAGAATAAACTAAACATTATCCCCCTCAACAGGGAGCCAAGTTGGTGCAGGCCTCTGTCACTTCCTGTGCTGGGATCTTTTCCCTGCACCTGATGCTCACTACTGCCCCCAGCTCTCGGGGGTCCCCAGCACCGGAAACAATAGAAAAAGAGTTAACAAAAAGCAAACAAAGTTGAATACAAATAATATCCAAATGTGCGCGCAAACAAATAGAATTAAAGTGTTTCAACTAAGTTTAAAGCAAATATATATATAAACAGAATAGTGTTAAATGATAAAATGTTGGTGCATGGGTTACCGACATGTGTGGCTGTAGTTACGGCCATCACAATGCACTTGATGTAAGCATAACGTAAAAAGCTGCTAGCTAAGGCTGCTAGCTAAGGCTGCGTTCACACCGCGCCGATCAGAAAAGAAGACGTAAAAGTGGCGTTTCGTCTTTGTCTTTTTATCCGCGTTTACACGAGCGTCATCATGAAGAAATCTGCGCGCATACGAGGATGCAAGAGTGTGGAACTGGATTGGATCTGCACGGCAGCCGTTAGGTGGTGCTGTGATAGAACTCCATGTCCGCACGCGTGCGTAGAATCTACCGTAGATCCGCTGGTTTACGTACACGGTTGTTTTTCCTGTTTGTGGGTGACGTTAACGTGCATGCGACGTGAGCAGGTCCACCATCATTTCTGCATTTTGGACCGTGCAGACGAGAACGTAACAGCATCGCGTCTTCAGGAATTCCACTTTGGAACGAGTCTTCAGCCCAGAAAACGCCGTTGCCGTGTGATCAAAAGGCACTTCCGATGAAACATTTTGCCATTTTTACCCGCAATCGTCCTCGTGTGAACGGCCCCTGTTAGTCTGCCAGGCTTCCTGCATGCTTTCCACGGTCCATGTGAGACAGACCTACGACTAATCACCAGCTCTTCATACAAAACCTGCTGGAAAAAGAAAAGGAAATGTCCCTTTTATGTGGTAAATGGTATACACTCTTTCTATGACCAGTGTCAGATCTGTGCTTGATAGCCATGCCGTTGCTACCCCCCCGCATCTCTACTGCATCTCCCGTCATTGCTGAACTTCAGTTTTGTTGCAGGGTGAGTTGATTTGTATTCGAGAGCGGCGATAAAAGCCAGAACATCACAGCTTTCGTTACATCAAACATCCAAATCAGCATTCATTCATTGATTATCTGCAATCACTCATTTCCTGCATTACCTGTTCATCACAGCTCGTGCTGCTGTCAGCTCCGGCACCTTCTTTCACTGCTGCACTGTGATGTGTTGATAAGTCAACATGAGCGAGCCAGGCGCATTCCCGGCAGAGACGCACTCTCCATGATGCTGCTAGTTCTTTATATCACCTTTGTCTGCAGCAGAAAGCGTTCCACTTTTATTTGAAGCTGAGTGCTGAACAATGAATCACCTTCAAACCGAGGCAGACACGGAAAGGCATCAGACGTAGCTGAAATGTAGAGGCCAGAGGCAGTGATCGCCCTCACATGTAACCAGATATGAATTTTCATTTCAATGCCACAGGTAAACGAGGTGAAGCGGCCATGCCGCAGACTCGGCGTACATGAATGCGGCGGAGCTGCTTTATATGCCCGGGAATTGTTGAAACGTTGAATGCTGAATAGAAATGTTTCAAACTGCACAGAAACCGATGAAAGAGTACAGCTGCCTCCAATCCAAACTCACAAAACCCTTTGATGTTTGTTGGAATAATTTTATGCCTACTTTTCATTTTCCACTTTTTGCTTTTGAATTTTGATTTGCGACTACAGGCACTTTTCAGATGATATGCATTATGAACTCTGTAATAATTCAAAGGCCTTTGTTGAAGAACAAACAAGTCATTTAGCTTAAAAATAGATTTTTACCACTCAATCCCCAAACATAATGTTGTTGTGTGGCATTCCGTGACAATTGTGAAACAGTTTGGTCTGCAGAGCATCGCTCTTTGCTCCCCGCTCACTTACAACCCCTTATTCCCACCGTCCATCCGTTCCTCTGCTTCTAAAACCTGGCAGGATAAGAGCATCAAAACCTGGAGCACTACATAGATGGTGTCTTCACCAGTTTCACACAACTTAAAAGAATAGGGGATTATCACGCTTACTGGAACTTCCCGGTATTTGGACACTTCCTCTTCCGGGCCATGTTAGCGACAGCCGTTCCTGCTCTGTTATACTGTTTAAATCGGATAAACTCCAAACATACTTAAGTTTTCATTCCAGACTGAAGTGATACTGGATCAAAAGCTGGATCAAAGCGATCGATTCGCCGCGGTGAAGGACCGAACTTTATAATAAAACACACGTTTGTTTGTCGCCGGTGGGGCACAACACCGGCACTTCACAGCATGCTAGCATTAGCCAGCTAGCGTTTACTGACGTGCTTAACATTGTGCGTCTTAAAACACACAAACATCTGAAAATCGGGTCTGTACCCCCCGTTTCCAGTGGAACAACTGGGGACTGCCAAGAAAAGGAGACGCTTTCAGATGCTTGTGTGTTTTCAGCCGCACAAAGTTAGGCACGTCATCGAGCTGGCTAATGCTAACCTGCTAACACGACTGCGCAGTCTGCCGGCCACAAACAAACGTGTGTCGTTTTATTATAAAGTTCGGTCCTTCACCGCGGCGAATCGGTCGTTTTAATCCACTTCTTCCTCAGCATCACTTCAGTCTGGAATGAAAACTTGGCATTGGCGTTTATCCGATTAACAAAGTTTAACAGAGTAGTAGCTGGCGGACTATTGTTAGCAGGTTAGCATTAGCCAGCTTGATGACGTGCCTAACTTTGTGCGGCTGAAAACACACAAACATCTGAAAGCGTCTCCTTTCTTGGCAGTCCCCAGTTGTTCCACTGGAAACGGGGGGTACAGACCCGATTTTCAGATGTTTGTGTGTTTTAAGACGCAAAAAGTTAAGCAAGTCGGTAAACGCTAGCTGGCTAATGCTAGCATGCCGGTGTTGTGCCCCACCGGCTGCAAACAAACATGCTACGTTGCTTCATTATAAAGTTCGGCCCTTCACTCTGGAGAATCGCTTTGATCCACTTCTTCCTTAGTATCACTTCAGTCTGGAATCCGTGAAAATTTCAGTAGGGTTGGCGTTTATTCACGTTATCTACGAAGTAAAGCAGGGACATGAACTGGGCCGGAAGTGGGCCGTCTGACTGTTTAAAACCGGAAGTTCGGAACACGGAAGCGTGATAATCCCCCATAGTCCACCCACAGAATGCTGAATGCCCGTTTAGTCTCTAAAATCTACTAAATGATGGTTCCCAGTAAATTCTGGACGCTACCCACTCAGGACACTTGGATTACATTGGACGAGCAGTATGGAGAAATTTTGACACGTTTTGTGGACTTTAAGGACCTTTTTGGCTCGGACCCCGGTGAACTCCATTATATGAAAGTTGGGGGGAAACGAGAAGCTTCCTGATCACCGGCTGCATTTGAGATATTAAAAAGTGCTGCAGAGTCTTTCTCACCATGAGGGGGGGTGGAAGATAAAGTTACATCATTCTGTGGGTGGAATGTTCCTTTAAAGAAAAATTTGTTCTCATGTTCTCCTTTTTTTTATGAGGGACTTCATTAGGAAACGTTCCCTGATTTTCCCTCTCGCCCACTTAAACCTCACCGGGATCATATTAGGGTTGGAAAGAATTTGACCGATGGCAGTGACGCGGTGCCCAGGCCCACCTCCAGGTTTGCAACGGCTGCTTGGTTCAGAACGATTGCGTAATTCGCCCACGTGAAGCCCTGCGCCAGCTGACGCATGTGTACTGCTGAGAAACAACATGGCCTCAACAGGATCCGTTGGTCCGATGCCGAGACGGAGTGTCTCATAGAAATTTGGTCGGATAAATGCGTCCAGAACGTTTCAGACCGGACACACAAAAAAACTGTAATTTACAAGAAAGTAGCTGCTTACCAGGACGAGAGAGGCTTTGACAACAAAAATGACTATTGGCGCCACCCCCTGGACTGGAGTGGTGGCGCGTCATGACATGGTGGCACAGTGGCACGCTTCCAACAACCGGAGGCCAGACTTTTGACACCTGGGGAGGTGAAACGGGACTAAACCAGTCGTGCCAGTATGACCCTGCCGTAAGATCGATTTTGGTCGTCTTTCTTTGACTTGTTTTCTGAAATATTTATGAAAACTTGTCCTCCCTGTCCCCTTATCCATGTTTGCGGTAACCTCAGGAAACATGACCTCATGTCAGTTCAGGGTTTTGGCGTTTTCCTCCTTATCAGCCAACGGTTGATTTAGCTACATTGGAGAAACTGGGAACACCCCCCATAATCATCATAGAGAGTCTCACGTGTAATCTCAGATTAGGAAAGATCAGGTTTACGGTTTTGCTGCTCCTCAGAACTTGGGACGTGCGACAGCGTTGTTGAATTTGTGAAGCGGTTAGATGGACTTAAGTTGGAGTGACAGGCTTTCATCGGACCCCCCTGTAGCCATGCCCCAGCTGTGGACCAGTGACTAAATGCACATCTGGACCCCCCAGCCCCGGCCCTTCCTCCCTGTCTTTGTTGTCTTTCCCTGTCTGTGTGTATTTGTCTTTTTTGCCCCCGCCCCCCCTTGTTTTGTTGGTTTGTTTGTTTGCTCTATTTCAGTTTCCTTTTTTCTTTTTCCTGTTTTTTTTATTCATCTGGTTATTTTATGCAACTTGTCCTGTTTTATGATTTGATTTGATTTGATCTTGTCATCGTTTTTACTTTGATATTTGCAATTTTTTTTATGAGATTTTTTTTTAATGTTGAAGTGAATCTGACATTATTTAAAATACATCCAAGGAAAATCAATAGAAAGAAAGAAAGAAAGAAAGAAAGAAAGAAAGAAAGAAAGACAGAAAGAAAGAAAGACAGAAAGAAAGAAAGAAAGAAAGAAAGAAAGACAGAAAGAAAGAAAAAAAGAAAGAAAGACAGAAAGAAAGAAAGAAAGAAAGAAAGAAAGAAAGACAGACAGAAAGAAAGAAAAGAAAGAAAGACAGAAAGAAAGAAAGAAAGAAAGAAAGACAGAAAGAAAGAAAAAAAGAAAGAAAGACAGAAAGAAAGAAAGAAAGACAGAAAGAAAGAAAAAAAGAAAGAAAGACAGAAAGAAAGAAAGAAAGAAAGAAAGAAAGACAGACAGAAAGAAAGAAAAGAAAGAAAGACAGAAAGAAAGAAAGAAAGAAAGAAAGACAGAAAGAAAGAAAGAAAGAAAGACAGAAAGAAAAGAATGAGAGAGAAGCTAGAGGACAGTTATTGCCTTGTACATTCTTTAAAATGTGTGCGTTGTGAAATTAAATGTATTTTTCTTCATGTTTGTATGTACATTCACAGCTGAGCAGCTGCCATGCGTGTGCTTGTGCACACGTGACGTGTCCCTCTCTGCATATTCATGGATGCACAATTGCCAGCTCAAACGTGGCATTTGGTGGCTCGTTCCTTCGAGGAATGGCGAAACTTGAGAGGCTGCCTAAAATACAGTGTGGTAATTGGAATTGCTTTATCTTCAGTCTCATCAATTAATGTGCAATTTTCCATTTAATCACTAACACGCTCGCTGCATTTGCAATTAAAATGAGCGCTGATAACGGAGAAGATGTCTTTCAGCTGATACCAGTTGGAATGAGAACAGAAACCAGAAGACGCAATCAGTACACGAAATGACTCGCAGAGACGCGAGCGTGGGACACAAACAAGTGTGAACACACACACACAACAAAAACAGCGATGCTCATCTGATGCTGCACTGGTTGCACACGTTCAAACCACGCACACACACACACGAGCAGCATGACACGTTAGAAAGAAAACAGATTTTCAGCTAAAACCCCAAATTAGAAACCAAACCGGCATTTAGCATGAGAATGTTGGCGGCAGCGTGGGATCTGGATGCCACTCAAACGCAGAAGGGTCTCAGACAGCTGCCTTGTTTTTGGAGACGTTGCCAGGGTCTGGATCTCTGTGGGAGATGAGCTCGGTCACGCTGAACCCTCCCAATGAATTGTCCTGATTCTCAGATCTTCCTGTCTGGCAGCAAGAACCTGAAAACTACCCCCAAACAATCGTTTCTGTTTGAGAAGCGCTGGGCTCAGATATGGAAGAGGAGCACCGGGAGCCTCCTCGTGCGGAAAATGAGGATATCCAAGCGGTCGTGTGTGAATATGATGACGTCAGACCGCCTCTTGTGTTATAGCTAAGTTCTGGTTCACACGAGAGGAAAGTTCATGCTATTCTGCTTTAATTTGTACAAATTAGGGATCAAACGATACAGATTTTTTAAGGCCAATACCATTATTTCTGCCTCAGCCCAATATTTGGGGCCGAAACTGCATTTGACTTCCAATTTGACAGAATGATGAAGTAATTTCAACTCTTAATTTAAAAAGAACAAATCCCTTCAAATGAATATTTAAAAAAGAAACAGTGCACTTGTTAGCAAACAGAAACATTAAACTTGTGACTAATATATTTATATAAAAAGTCTATAAATGATGACGAGTGGGGGAATCGGCTAACACACCCTATGCATCAGCCGATGCCGATACCAGGAAAAAAAGGAAATATTGGTCTAAAATATCGTCGGGCCGATGTATCGATCCATCCTCAATACAAATAAACTTTGATGTCATTTTTCTTTTAGATGATGTGAGAATTGTAAAGCCTTAAACACAAAATGTGTCGTCTGTTTTTTTTAAGATTTTTTTCTTTTATCCATCTGACTGAGCTCAGATAGAAAATAACGCTTTCATGTGTTCGTTGCTTTTTGTGATTAGATATGAATGGAAGTAATTTTGTTTTAATTAAAAGAATTGTGGGATTCTGTGCATAAAATAAAAAGAATCAGATGTTGAAACTGGGACTTTTTACTGTTTCATGGGGAATAGGAGCTAATTTTGGGTTTTATGGCAGCAAAATAAATGTAAAACTGGAAGGCATTTGGCATAAATAAGATAAGAACTGGAGGAGCGTTTGCTAATTGACAAGCCAGCAGCATGACTGAGTTTAAGAAGAGCATTTCAGAGAGGCAGAGTCTCTCAGATGTAAAGACGGGCAGAGATTCACCCATGTGAGACAAACTGTGTCTAAAAATCAATAATTATTATAATACACTTCATCAGGGTCTCGCTGAGGACACCTCACAATTCAATCAACAAATCAAAGTAAATGAAAAGGTAAAAAGAATCTGAATGTCGTGTAAAATAAAGCAGTAGTAATTTCCTCAATATAGAATCGCAAAGACTTGGACGGTCCCACCATCTGCAGGGTAGAAGATCATCAGAAGATTCAGAGAATCAGGAGGAATCTCTGCGTAACGGTCAGAACTGGATGCTGGTCTTCAGGCTTCAGGTGGCTCCACATGAACGCAGATATGACGTCCACCAGAAACCACCGATGGACTCAGGAGGACTTCCAGAAACCTCCGTCTGTGAACACGGTTCACCCCGAAATCACCCTGGAGCCCACAAATGCAGGTTCCACTCTGTCATGCAGAGAAGAAGCCAGGACAGGATCTAGAACCACCGTCATCCATCTTCTGGACCACGTACAGGATCCAGAACCACCACCGTCCGTCTTCTGGACCACATACAGGATCCAGAACCACCACCATCCATCTTCTGGACCACGTACAGGATCCAGAACCAACATCATCCATCTTCTGGACCGCATACAGGATCCAGAACCACCATCATCCGTCTTCTGGACCACGTACAGGATCCAGAACCACCATCATCCGTCTTCTGGACCGCGCACAGGATCCAGAACCACCACCGTCCATCTTCTGGACCACATACAGGATCCAGAACCACCATCATCCATCTTCTGGACCGCGCACAGGATCCAGAACCACCACCATCCATCTTCTGGACCACGTACAGGATCCAGAACCACCATCATCCATCTTCTGGACCACGTACAGGATCCAGAACCACCATCATCCATCTTCTGGACCGCGTACAGGATCCAGAACCACCATCATCCATCTTCTGGACCACATACAGGATCCAGAACCACCACCGTCCATCTTCTGGACCATGTACAGGATCCAGAACCACCATCATCCATCTTCTGGACCACATACAGGATCCAGAACCACCACCGTCCATCTTCTGGACCACATACAGGATCCAGAACCACCACCGTCCATCTTCTGGACCACATACAGGATCCAGAACCACCATCATCCGTCTTCTGGACCACATACAGGATCCAGAACCACCACCGTCCATCTTCTGGACCACATACAGGATCCAGAACCACCATCATCCGTCTTCTGGACCACATACAGGATCCAGAACCACCATCATCCATCTTCTGGACCACGCACAGGATCCAGAACCACCATCATCCATCTTCTGGACCACATACAGGATCCAGAACCACCACCGTCCATCTTCTGGACCACATACAGGATCCAGAACCACCACCGTCCATCTTCTGGACCACATACAGGATCCAGAACCACCACCGTCCATCTTCTGGACCACATACAGGATCCAGAACCACCATCATCCGTCTTCTGGACCACATACAGGATCCAGAACCACCATCATCCATCTTCTGGACCGCGCACAGGATCCAGAACCACCATCATCCATCTTCTGGACCGCGCACAGGATCCAGAACCACCACCGTCCATCTTCTGGACCACCTCCAGGATCCAGAACCACCACCGTCCATCTTCTGGACCATGTACAGGATCCAGAACCACCATCATCCATCTTCTGGACCACCTCCAGGATCCAGAACCACCACCGTCCATCTTCTGGACCATGTACAGGATCCAGAACCACCATCATCCATCTTCTGGACCGCGCACAGGATCCAGAACCACCATCATCCATCTTCTGGACCACATACAGGATCCAGAACCACCACCGTCCATCTTCTGGACCACGTACAGGATCCAGAACCACCATCGTCCATCTTCTGGACCACATACAGGATCCAGAACCACCACCGTCCATCTTCTGGACCACATACAGGATCCAGAACCACCGTCATCCATCTTCTGGACCACGTACAGGATCCAGAACCACCGTCATCCATCTTCTGGACCACGTACAGGATCCAGAACCACAACTGTCTATTTTCTGGACCACATACAGGATCCAGAACCACCACCGTCAGTCTTCTGGACCACGTACAGGATCCAGAACCACAACTGTCTATTTTCTGGACCACGTACAGGATCCAGAACCACCACCATCCATCTTCTGGACCACATACAAGATCCAGAACCACCACCATCCATCTTCTGGACCACGTACAGGATCCAGAACCACCACCGTCAGTCTTCTGGACCACCTCCAGGATCCAGAACCACCACCATCCATCTTCTGGTCCACATACAGGATCCAGAACTGGTCTCTCTGCAATCCAAAGTCTGGATCTAGTCTCTCATACCTGCTAGTGTCTGATATATGGTAGTATCTAATACCTGCTAGTATCTGATATATGGTAGTATCTAATACCTGCTAGTATCTGATATATGCTAGTATCTAATACCTGCTAGTATCTGATATATGGTAGTATCTAATACCTGCTAGTATCTGATATATGGTAGTATCTAATACCTGCTAGTGTCTGATATATGGTAGTATCTGATACCTGCTAGTGTCTGATATATGGTAGTATCTGATACCTGCTAGTATCAGATATATGGTAGTATCTAATACCTGCTAGTATCTGATATATGGTAGTATCTAATACCTGCTAGTATCTGATATATGGTAGTATCTGATACCTGCTAGTGTCTGATATATGGTAGTATCTAATACCTGCTAGTATCTGATATATGGTAGTATCTGATACCTGCTAGTATCTGATATATGGTAGTATCTGATACCTGCTAGTATCTGATATATGGTAGTATCTGATACCTGCTAGTATCTGATATATGGTAGTATCTGATACCTGCTAGTGTCTGATATATGGTAGTATCTAATACCTGCTAGTATCTGATATATGGTAGTATCTAATACCTGCTAGTATCTGATATATGGTAGTATCTGATACCTGCTAGTATCTGATATATGGTAGTATCTGATACCTGCTAGTATCTGATATATGGTAGTATCTGATACCTGCTAGTATCTGATATATGGTAGTATCTAATACCTGCTAGTATCTGATATATGGTAGTATCTAATACCTGCTAGTGTCTGATATATGGTAGTATCTAATACCTGCTAGTATCTGATATATGGTAGTATCTGATACCTGCTAGTATCTGATACATGGTAGTATCTGATACCTGCTAGTATCTGATATATGGTAGTATCTGATACCTGCTAGTATCTGATATATGGTAGTATCTAATACCTGCTAGTATCTGATATATGGTAGTATCTAATACCTGCTAGTATCTGATATATGGTAGTATCTAATACCTGCTAGTATCTGATATATGGTAGTATCTAATACCTGCTAGTATCTGATATATGGTAGTATCTGATACCTGCTAGTATCTGATATATGGTAGTATCTAATACCTGCTAGTATCTGATATATGGTAGTATCTGATACCTGCTAGTATCTGATATATGGTAGTATCTAATACCTGCTAGTATCTGATATATGGTAGTATCTGATACCTGCTAGTATCTGATATATGGTAGTATCTAATACCTGCTAGTATCTGATATATGGTAGTATCTGATACCTGCTAGTATCTGATATATGGTAGTATCTGATACCTGCTAGTATCTGATATATGGTAGTATCTAATACCTGCTAGTATCTGATATATGGTAGTATCTAATACCTGCTAGTATCTGATATATGGTAGTATCTAATACCTGCTAGTATCTGATATATGGTAGTATCTAATACCTGCTAGTATCTGATATATGGTAGTATCTGATACCTGCTAGTATCTGATATATGGTAGTATCTAATACCTGCTAGTATCTGATATATGGTAGTATCTGATACCTGCTAGTATCTGATATATGGTAGTATCTGATACCTGCTAGTATCTGATATATGGTAGTATCTGATACCTGCTAGTATCTGATATATGGTAGTATCTGATACCTGCTAGTATCTGATATATGGTAGTATCTGATACCTGCTAGTATCTGATATATGGTAGTATCTAATACCTGCTAGTATCTGATATATGGTAGTATCTGATACCTGCTAGTATCTGATATATGGTAGTATCTAATACCTGCTAGTATCTGATATATGGTAGTATCTAATACCTGCTAGTATCTGATATATGGTAGTATCTAATACCTGCTAATATCTGATATATGGTAGTATCTAATACCTGCTAGTATCTGATATATGGTAGTATCTAATACCTGCTAGTATCTGATATATGGTAGTATCTAATACCTGCTAGTATCTGATATATGGTAGTATCTTATACCTGCTAGTATCTGATATATGGTAGTATCTTATACCTGCTAGTATCTGATATATGGTAGTATCTAATACCTGCTAGTATCTGATATATGGTAGTATCTAATACCTGCTAGTATCTGATATATGGTAGTATCTAATACCTGCTAGTATCTGATATATGGTAGTATCTAATACCTGCTAGTATCTGATATATGGTAGTATCTAATACCTGCTAGTATCTGATATGTGGTAGTATCTGATACCTGCTAGTATCTGATATATGGTAGTATCTGATACCTGCTAGTATCTGATATATGGTAGTATCTAATACCTGCTAGTATCTGATATATGGTAGTATCTAATACCTGCTAGTATCTGATATATGGTAGTATCTAATACCTGCTAGTATCTGATATATGGTAGTATCTAATACCTGCTAGTATCTGATATATGGTAGTATCTGATACCTGCTAATATCTGATATGTGGTAATATCTGATAGCTGCTAGTATCTGACATATGGTAGTATCTAATACCTGCTAGTATCTGATATATGGTAGTATCTGATACCTGCTAGTATCTGATATATGGTAGTATCTAATACCTGCTAGTATCTGATATATGGTAGTATCTAATACCTGCTAGTATCTGATATATGGTAGTATCTAATACCTGCTAGTATCTGATATGTGGTAGTATCTAATACCTGCTAGTATCTGATATAGGGTAGTATCTAATACCTGCTAGTATCTGATATATTGGTAGTATCTAATACCTGCTAGTATCTGATATCTGGTAGTATCTAATATCTGCTAGTATCTGATATATGGTAGTATCTAGATACCTGCTAGTATCTGATATATGGTAGTATCTAATACCTGCTAGTATCTGATACCTGGTAGTATCTAATACCTGCTAGTATCTGATATATGGTAGTATCTAATACCTGCTAGTATCTGATACATGGTAGTATCTGATACCTGCTAGTATCTGATATGTGGTAGTATCTGATATCTGGTAGTATCTGATATGTGGTAGTATCTGATACCTGCTAGTATCTGATATATGGTAGTATCTGATACCTGCTAGTATCTGATATATGGTAGTATCTAATACCTGCTAGTATCTGATATATGGTAGTATCTGATACCTGCTAGTATCTGATATATGGTAGTATCTGATACCTGCTAGTATCTGATATGTGGTAGTATCTGATACCTGCTAGTATCTGATATGTGGTAGTATCTGATACCTGCTAGTATCTGATATGTGGTAGTATCTGATACCTGCTAGTATCTGATATGTGGTAGTATCTAATACCTGCTAATATCTGATATTTGGTAGTATCTGATACCTGCTAGTATCTGATATCTGGCTGAGTTCAGGAGATTTGGGGATATTTGCTCTCAGAGCAGAATAAAGTTGTATTTCTCAGAATATGAGATTCAACCTCACAGTTGTCTGCAGAGATCGGTATCGGTTGATATCGGAAAGTTAGAGTTGGGCAATATCGGTATGTTTGATATCGGTAAAAAGACAATATCAAACATCCCTAATAAGCATGTATGTTTCCTTAAACGCAGGAAGTTCTTTTCCTGGTGTGAGAACGGCAAATCTGCCGTTCTCACGGCAGAGAGAGAGAGCGAGCGAGCTGCTGTAGCAGCAGAGAGCCTCTCCACGGAGGTCAGCTTCAACCATCCTGCTCACAGAGGTTTGAGCGCCTGTGAGTTTTCTGAAAGCGGAGAGTGAAGCAGTTTGACGTCGGTCATGATCTGATCTGTGGGTTTCAGGTCGGTTTCGTCTGGTCTGAGTCTGGTCTGAGTCTGGTCTGAGTCGGGTCTGAGTCTGGTCTGAGTCTGAGTCGGGTCTGAGTCTGGTCTGAGTCGGGTCTGAGTCGGGTCTGAGTCTGGTCTGAGTCGGGTCTGAGTCTGAGTCTGAGTCTGGTCTGAGTCTGGTCTGAGTCTGGTCTGAGTCTGGGTCTGGTCTGAGTCTGAGTCTGGTCTGAGTCGGGTCTGAGTCGGGTCTGAGTCTGGTCTGAGTCTGGTCTGAGTCGGGTCTGAGTCGGGTCTGAGTCTGGTCTGAGTCTGGTCTGAGTCTGGTCTGGTCTGAGTCTGGTCTGAGTCGGGTCTGAGTCTGAGTCTGGTCTGGTCTGAGTCTGGTCTGAGTCGGGCTGAGTCGGGCTGAGTCTGGTCTGAGTCTGGTCTGAGTCTGGTCTGAGTCTGGTCTGGTCTGAGTCTGGTCTGAGTCGGGTCTGAGTCGGGTCTGAGTCGGGTCTGAGTCTGGTCTGAGTCTGGTCTGAGTCTGGTCTGAGTCTGGTCTGAGTCGGGTCTGAGTCGGGTCTGAGTCTGGTCTGAGTCTGGTCTGAGTCTGGTCTGAGTCTGGTCTGAGTCGGGTCTGAGTCTGGTCTGAGTCTGGTCTGAGTCGGGTCTGAGTCGGGTCTGAGTCTGGTCTGAGTCGGGTCTGAGTCTGGTCTGAGTCTGGTCTGAGTCTGGTCTGAGTCGGGTCTAGTCTGGTCTAGTCTGGTCTGAGTCTGAGTCTGGTCTGAGTCTGGTCTGAGTCGGGCTAGTCTGGTCTGAGCGGGCTGAGTCTGGTCTAGTCGGGTCTGTCGGGCTAGTCTGGTCTGAGTCGGGCTAGTCGGGTCTGAGTCTGGTCTGAGTCTGGTCTGAGTCTGAGTCTGGTCTGAGTCTGAGTCTGGTCTGAGTCTGGTCTGAGTCCGGTCTGAGTCTGGTCTGAGTCTGGTCTGAGTCGGGTCTGAGTCGGGCTGAGTCGGGCTGAGTCTGGTCTGAGTCTGAGTCTGAGTCTGGTCTGAGTCTGGTCTAGTCGGGCTGTCTGGTCTAGTCTGGTCTGAGTCTGGTCTAGCGGGCTGTCGGGCTAGTCGGGTCTAGTCGGGTCTTCTGGTCTGAGTCGGGTCTGCGGGCTGCGGGCTAGTCGGGCTGTCTGGTCTGACTCTGGTCTGTCGGGCTAGTCTGGTCTGTCGGGTCTAGTCTGGTCTAGTCTGGTCTAGTCGGGCTAGTCTGGTCTAGTCGGGCTAGTCTGGTCTGAGTCTGGTCTAGTCGGGTCTAGTCGGGTCTAGTCTGGTCTGGTCGGGTCTAGTCTGGTCTGAGTCTGGTCTAGTCTGGTCTAGTCTGATCTGAGTCTGGTCTAGTCTGGTCTAGTCTGGTCTAGTCGGTCTGAGTCAGGTCTGAGTCAGGTCTGAGTCGGGTCTAGTCTGGTCTGAGTCTGGTCTGAGTCTGGTCTTCGGGTCTAGTCTGGTCTGAGTCTGGTCTAGTCTGGTCTGAGTCGGGTCTGAGTCGGGTCTGAGTCTGGTCTGAGTCTGGTCTGAGTCTGGTCTGAGTCGGGTCTGAGTCGGGTCTCGTTCCCTGTTTTATTTTGTAGTTTTTCACGTGTATTCTGTCGGCTTTTATTTTGTAGTTTTTCACGTGTTTTCTGTCGGCTTTTATTTTGTAGTTTTTCACGTGTATTCTGTCGGCTTTTATTTTGTAGTTTTTCACGTGTATTCTGTCGGCTTTTATTTTGTAGTTTTTCACGTGTTTTCTTCGTCTTTTATTTTGTAGTTTTTCACGTGTTTTCTGTCGGCTTTTATTTTGTAGTTTTTTACGTGTTTTCTGTCGGCTTTTATTTTGTAGTTTTTCACGTGTTTTCTGTCGGCTTTTATTTTGTAGTTTTCACGCGTTTTCTTCGGCTTTTATTTTTAATTTTTCACGCGTTTTCTTCGGCTTTTTTTTGTATTTTTCGCTGTTTTCTTCGGCTTTTATTTTTAGTTTTTCACGTGTTTTCTTCGGCTTTTATTTTTAGTTTTTCACGTGTTTTCTGTCGGCTTTTATTTTGTAGTTCTTCACGTGTATTCTTCGGCTTTTATTTTGTAGTTTTTCACGTGTTTTCTGTCGGCTTTTATTTTGTTGTTTTTCACGTGTTTTCTGTCGGCTTTTATTTTGTAGTTTTTCACGTGTTTTCTGTCGGCTTTTATTTTGTAGTTTTTCACGTGTTTTCTGTCGGCTTTTATTTTGTAGTTTTTCACGTGTTTTCTGTCGGCTTTTATTTTGTAGTTTTTCACATGTATTCTGTCGGCTTTTATTTTGTAGTTTTTCACGTGTTTTCTGTCGGCTTTTATTTTGTAGTTTTTCACGCGTTTTCTGTCGGCTTTTATTTTGTAGTTTTCGCGCGTTTTCTTCGGCTTTTATTTTTAATTTTTCGCGTGTTTTCTGTCGGCTTTTATTTTTAGTTTTTCGCGCGTTTTCTTCGGCTTTATTTTTAGTTCTTCACGTGTATTCTTCGGCTTTTATTTTTAGTTTTTACTTATTCTTGTTTATTTTTATTTTTCACGTGTTTTCTGTCGGCTTTTATTTTGTAGTTTTTCACGTGTATTCTGTCGGCTTTTATTTTGTAGTTTTTCACGTGTATTCTGTCGGCTTTTATTTTGTAGTTTTTCACGTGTTTTCTGTCGTCTTTTATTTTGTAGTTTTTCACGTGTTTTCTGTCGGCTTTTATTTTGTAGTTTTTTACTGTTTTCTGTCGGCTTTTATTTTTATTTTTCACGTGTTTTCTTCGGCTTTTTTTTTATTTTTCACGCTTTTCTTCGGCTTTTTTTTAATTTTTCACGCTTTTCTGTCGGCTTTTATTTTGTAGTTTTTCGCGTGTTTTCTTCGGTTTATTTTTATTTTTCACGTGTTTTCTGTCGGCTTTTTTATTTTGTAGTTTTTCACGTGTTTTCTGTCGGCTTTTATTTTTGTAGTTCTTCACGTGTATTCTGTCGGCTTTTATTTTGTAGTTTTTCACGTGTATTCTGTCGGCTTTTATTTTGTAGTTTTTCACGTGTTTTCTGTCGGCTTTTATTTTGTAGTTTTTCACGTGTTTTCTGTCGGCTTTTATTTTGTAGTTTTTCACGTGTTTTCTGTCGGCTTTTATTTTTAGTTTTTCACGTGTTTTCTGTCGGCTTTTATTTTGTAGTTTTTCTTATTCTTGCTTTTATTTTTATTTTTAGTTATTCTTCGGCTTTTATTTTTATTTTCAGTTTTTCTTCGGCTTTTATTTTTATTTTTCACGCGTTTTCTTCGGCTTTTATTTTTATTTTTCGCCGTTTTCTTCGGCTTTTATTTTTATTTTTCGCGTTTTTCTGTCGGCTTTTATTTTGTATTTTCGCGGTTTCTTCGGCTTTTATTTTTTATTCTTCATTATTCTTGGCTTTTTTTTTATTTTTTTTTTTGGCTTTTTTATTTATTTTTTCTTTTTTTCTTTTGCTTTTTTACTTTTCTTTTTTTATCACTTTTTCTTCGTCTTTTTTTTATTCCTTTTTCTTTTTTATTTTTAGTTTTTTAGTGTTTTCTGGCTTTTTTTAGTTTTTCTTTTTCTTGGCTTTTATTTTTAGTTTTTCACGCGTTTTCTGTCGGCTTTTATTTTTATTTTTCACCGTTTTCTTCGGCTTTTATTTTTAGTTTTTCGTTTTTCTTCGGCTTTTATTTTTAGTTTTTCACGTGTTTTCTTCGGCTTTTATTTTTGTAGTTTTTCCTGTTTTCTTCGCTTTTATTTTTAGTTCTTCACGTGTATTCTTGGCTTTATTTTTATTTTCTTTTTTTGGCTTTTTTTATTTTTTTTTTTTCTTTTTTATTTTTTCTTCGGCTTTTATTTTTAGTTTTTCACGTGTTTTCTGTCGGCTTTTATTTTGTAGTTTTTCACGTGTTTTCTGTCGGCTTTTATTTTGTAGTTTTTCACGTGTATTCTGTCGGCTTTTATTTTGTAGTTTTTCACGTGTTTTCTGTCGGCTTTTATTTTGTAGTTTTTCACGCGTTTTCTGTCGGCTTTTATTTTGTAGTTTTTCGCGCGTTTTCTTCGGCTTTTATTTTGTAATTTTTCGCGTGTTTTCTGTCGGCTTTTATTTTGTAGTTTTTCACGCGTTTTCTGTCGGCTTTTATTTTGTAGTTCTTCACGTGTATTCTGTCGGCTTTTATTTTGTAGTTTTTCACGTGTTTTCTGTCGGCTTTTATTTTGTAGTTTTTCACGTGTTTTCTGTCGGCTTTTATTTTGTAGTTTTTCACGTGTTTTCTGTCGGCTTTTATTTTGTAGTTTTTCACGTGTTTTCTGTCGGCTTTTATTTTGTAGTTTTTCACGTGTTTTCTGTCGGCTTTTATTTTGTAGTTTTTCACGTGTTTTCTGTCGGCTTTTATTTTGTAGTTTTTCACGTGTTTTCTGTCGGCTTTTATTTTGTAGTTTTTCACGTGTTTTCTGTCGGCTTTTATTTTGTAGTTTTTCACGTGTTTTCTGTCGGCTTTTATTTTGTAGTTTTTCACGTGTTTTCTGTCGGCTTTTATTTTGTAGTTTTTCACGTGTTTTCTGTCGGCTTTTATTTTGTAGTTTTTCACGTGTTTTCTGTCGGCTTTTATTTTGTAGTTTTTCACGTGTTTTCTGTCGGCTTTTATTTTGTAGTTTTTCACGTGTTTTCTGTCGGCTTTTATTTTGTAGTTTTTCACGTGTTTTCTGTCGGCTTTTATTTTGTAGTTTTTCACGTGTTTTCTGTCGGCTTTTATTTTGTAGTTTTTCACGTGTTTTCTGTCGGCTTTTATTTTGTAGTTTTTCACGTGTTTTCTGTCGGCTTTTATTTTGTAGTTTTTCACGTGTTTTCTGTCGGCTTTTATTTTGTAGTTTTTCACGTGTTTTCTGTCGGCTTTTATTTTGTAGTTTTTCACGTGTTTTCTGTCGGCTTTTATTTTGTAGTTTTTCGCTGTTTTCTGTCGGCTTTTATTTTGTAGTTTTTCACGTGTTTTCTGTCGGCTTTTATTTTGTAGTTTTTCACGTGTTTTCTGTCGGCTTTTATTTTGTAGTTCTTCACCTGTTTTCTGTCGGCTTTTATTTTGTAGTTTTTCACGTGTTTTCTGTTTGTTCACGTTTTCTGCTTTTATTTTGTAGTTTTTCACGTGTTTTCTGTCGGCTTTTATTTTGTAGTTTTTCACGTGTTTTCTGTCGGCTTTTATTTTGTAGTTTTTCACGTGTTTTCTGTCGGCTTTTATTTTGTAGTTTTCACGTGTTTTCTGTCGGCTTTTATTTTGTAGTTTTTCACGTGTTTTCTGTCGGCTTTTATTTTGTAGTTTTTCACGTGTTTTCTGTCGGCTTTTATTTTGTAGTTTTTCACGTGTTTTCTGTCGGCTTTTATTTTGTAGTTTTTCACGTGTATTCTGTCGGCTTTTATTTTGTAGTTTTTCACGTGTTTTCTGTCGGCTTTTATTTTGTAGTTTTTCACGTGTTTTCTGTCGGCTTTTATTTTGTAGTTTTTCACGTGTTTTCTGTCGGCTTTCCTTCCTGTTCCCTGACTCACCGGCACCAGCTGGTCCTCGTTCATCCGTCCTCCTGCGTTCATAAACTCCCAGTTTTCTGTGGTTCGTTCCCGGATCCTCGCCGTTCCTTCCTCTGTCTCCTCCTCGTCTTCCTCGTTGTCCCCTGTCTGGGAGTTTGGGGGATTTTTGGTAAAATTCCAGCACCTGATATTATTATTTCACTGTCTAACTAGCTGGCTTTACTTAAAAAAAACTACGCAAACTTGCTTCCTGAGGAAAACCAAGTATTCATTAACAGGAGTGACTAAGTAAACTCAGCTGGACGGTTTAAGTTTGTAGAACTTTTTTGAACTTGATAAATGTGATTTAAGCTGTAAGCGAATGAGGTGGAGGAAACTCGATGTGATTATTTTCACAATAATTAGATGAGATGCTTCCTACAAACGTAATTTTATTTTGTACCAACATGATTTCAAGTTCGTCTTACTTAAAGTAAATGATGAACTCAAAATTGTTCTTATTTTTGTATCAGGAACTTGTTCTGGGTGGTTTTAGCTAAAACTATCAGACCATCTGTCACAGCGCAGCAGCTGCTGGATGGTTGGTTTTATATACAGGAATAAACAACCTGAGAGCAGTCACATGACAACATTATTACAAATCCCTCATTTGTGAATTATCTCAAATTTGTCGTCAAAGGGACTAAAGGCAGGAATTACGAAGGAATAAACATGCATGTCCAGTTTTTTTATTACCAATGGTTGATGAAGCGTTAAAAAGCAAAAAGAACGTTTCCACACGTTTCTCTGCGTTGCCTTGAACAGGCTGTGTGCTGCATGATGCTGTAATTCGGTGGTGAATTTCCCGCGCTGCCCTGCAGACGTGACGTCAAATGACGCTGCATCCGTGTCCCCGACAGATTTGATCCAGGAAGGAGACGTCGTGGTAAATTCAAACACTGTAAAGCCCGGCATACACTGTGCGATTTTTGGCCGTTTTTGAGCCGATTTTCCAGTCGTGCGACAAGTTTGGTGATCGGGCCGACTTTTGGCCAAACCGTGTGTCGTGCAGTATACGGGGGGGTCACGAGAGGCGATCGGCACCTCACGACGAGCTCACGATCAGAAATCGTGAGTCCCAAGAAAATCAAACCTGTGTGATATTCTGGTCGTGGCTCATGAGTGAATCGTATGTTGAAGCGACGCCACGACCAGACTGAGAACTCTTTCCTCGGAGATTTTCACATTTCACATGCGCGAAACAAAAACCAGAGGTAAACCAGAGGCAGCACGGCGACCCGGCGTGTCATTTGGATGGAGATCTCGTTGTCGAACCGGCAGACTGTACAGCCCACGTCTGCTCAGACGATTCCTCGTCCACACGCGACGTCGTCGCCTTTTATTTTTGGCGAATTCTTCACAAAGAAGAGCGCCAATCGCCAATGCAGCACAGTTTTTTTGGTGATAGCATAATGTTGCTGCTGCTGTTGTTGTTGCTGTTATTTTCTTCATCTTCTTCTCCATTTTCTTCTTCTTCTTCCTCTTCTTCTCCTCTGTTTTCTTCTTCTACTACTACTGGCTGTATTCATTGCGTTGCATGTCAGGATTCTTCAAGACCCCAACGTGTCTTTGAGGACTTACTGTGCGTTCAGACCAAGAGCGACTAAAGCTGTAAAATCGCCGGAAGTCATTCACTTTCAATGGAAAGGAGCGACAAGAGCGAATAAAGCGACAGAAGCGACGAGCTACAAAAGTTGAGCGATTAGAGCGACTAAACAAAGTTAAAAATAGTTTAACTTTATGCAAATTGGCTTTGACACGTTTCAGCTGTAAAACCCTGACAACCAATCGGAATGTTTGGCCTGAGTGTTGCAAGTCACACCGCGTCTCCTAGTGTTGCTTTGGTATAGTGTCTGAGCCCCAAACATGAATTCATGCTCATTCAGTCACAAAGGCGGTTAACACGCTCACGTGTTAAAAATGCCCGTTTAAGCGTTTCTCGCCGAGATATTGCGTTTGGGTAATTTTCGCTCCTGCTTCCCAGGAACGACCCGGAGCTGCTTCCAACCTTTTTGCTCTTCTTATTTTGGACACTAGCTACCAGCTACGTTTGGAATTTTCAAGATCGGATGTTCAGAAAGAAAGTTATGAGCTCTGCTTTTTCACCGGCTCTCGCGCAGAAACGTGTCCGCTTTACGGGTGCTCACAAGCGGCCTGAGTGTTGAGAGTCACACCGCGTCTCCAAGTGCTGCAAAAAGCAACAGAGGCCCAACTTTTTGCAGGTTTCTATGAGCCCCAAACACGAAACTTGCCTGCTAATCGAGCGCCTAGCATGCTATGTGAATGGGACAATATCATTTATAAATATGGAAAGTACTATGTTATAATAATAATAATTGACAGGGATAAAAATACGTATTTCCCTTTTGTCCCTCGTCTTGACATTTAGTTTGAGAGTGAGAGATGAATGAGTGAAGATCTGCAGATGCAGATCAGTGAAGATGATGTACTTCACTAAGCTACAACATTATTTTGTTATGGGGTGTAATTTAATCAGTTATGTCCAGACCGTTGTTTTTCAGTAGGAGACGGATTTCTGGTTAATCGCAGGCTAAAACTTGTCAAAGCGGAAGGCAGCAATCAGGAAAAGCATCACTGCAAAAGCTCTGCTAATGGTAAAAAGCATGCGGTCCTTTTAAAAGGACATGCAAAATTGAATGTGATGTCATAAGCGACTTGAGCGACAAAAGCAAACAGATATTTTGTAGCAGCTATTTTTATGAACGACAAAAGCTATTTTACAGCTTTAGTCGCTCTTGGTCCGAACGCACAGTTACAGTGTGAGTAGTCAGCTCGCATCCGAGCGTCAGTTCGTACAGTATGAGGACAAACATCGCACGCGGTGAACTTTTGAACTCTGCGACTGATTCGCACAATTTGAGTTGGAGCTGCGAGCAACGATTGAAAAAATCGCACAGTGTGTCCCAGGCTTAAGCGATAGTAATGGATAAAAAGTGGAACTACGAAGAAAAAGCGTAGAAACAACATTATAGCTTCAGTTTTTACTCCGTGGCGGCTTTGCTCGTGGCTGCAGGTACCCGAAGCGCCAGCAGTGGACAGGAATACCTGCTACACTTAGATTCTTCATTTCCAGATGATTACACTGCAAAATGTAGTCGTCTTAATATAAGTTATAAAAAAAACACTGAAATTGAGAAGAATCAGACTCAATCAAGTGAAATGATCTGTCCATGCAGGAAGATAATTACACTTGCTAAGATTTATTTAAATAAGAAAAAAATTTTCACGAAAAATTTTTCTCATTTAGAAAAAAATGCTTCAAAACTAGTCTGTAATGCTTCTTTTGGGTGTTCTTTCTCATTTTAAAGTAAAAAAATCTTAAAACAAGATCATTTTTTTCAGATTTACTTTCCTGTAAGCAGCATGTGTGAAGGAGCAGCACATCACCCACCAACCTCCAAACCCGCATGAACCTGAATGAAGTTTGGTGAAGGTTCTTTTACCAAGGGTCAGATTGGTTTGGATGACCTGGGGCTTGAACTCATGATGTTCTGAGTAGGAGACAACCTGCTCCCCCACCCAGCCGCTGTTTCAGACTGTTAGATGTTCACTTCTGACATCATTTCTGGAAATCTGCTTAGTTGTTCTGGTTTTAAGATCTTTTCTCTTAAAACGAGAAGCAGCAACACTAAAAATCAGCATCAGCAGACTAGTTTGAAGTGTTCATCACTTAATAAGAAACTTGAAATGAGTTTTTCAGCTTGTTTTAAGCAAGTTTCCATTTGTCTAACATCTAGATATTTTTTCTTATCACAGGAAACTTGTGTGTCTGATCTGGTACAGGAGGTCTGAAAACAAGTTTTTACAGCTAAAACTGGGAGCGAAAGACACAAAGTGATCTGAAACAGCGTCTTAGTGACATGATTTACCTTAATATGCAAATAAAATATCCAATTTTAAGATTCACTTACTAAATATGAAATAAAAGACATTTTCTCTCAAAACTAAATTAATAATCTGACTTATTCTGGTCTTGTCAAGTTTATTACTCTCACACTGAGATAGTTAACCCTCACTAGCTCCTTAAGCTTTCTGAAGGGGGGTGAACGACCCATTATGTTGCTTTTTTTTCTACTAATGCAAACAGCATAAACTTGGTGCAGGTGTGTATTCTGGTGTGACTCATGATCTTCTAGAAGATGGGGGGTGTAACTCTTTCTCTAAGGTCTCTAACTAAAATCCTCCTCATTTCCTCCTTAGAGCCAATCCGTGCCACATTGACTTGCATTGAAAAGGACCTTTCTAGAATCAAATGTTATTCCAGAATAAATGTTTAGGAGAACATTTTTCTCCTCACACACTTGCTCTGCACTTCAATGATGTAGTTTGAACTGTTTTCCATGACATCAGACCATTTACTCAGAAGGAGCCCCCCCCCGCTTTTTATCTTAGTGATGAAACCAGAGACTTCAATGTTATTTCAGCCAATCAGAGTCCTTCAAACACTCAGAAATGCTGAACGTCCAATGAAGTAAAAATATTTTTTCTTCTTTCATGTGAGGTTATCTGAGCGTGAAAGAGTCTCACATTTGTCATTTTGGTGTTTGTTTTTTTCCAGCATTGTGATCAGTCAGATCACATGCTAATTATTTAGCTCAGTCTTTTGCAGGGAATTTAGTTCCCTCTCTGTAATGCTGCCATTCCAGTTCAAACTGGAATTTGTCCCACATTTTTTTGCATTTTTATCTTGAAACAACTTCTCATTGAGCTTTTTTAATTGTGGTTGCTATAATCTATGCTTAGGTCTGCTCTGTATACCTAATAATAACCTGCCACCTACAGGCTAGTTTTTACTTATTTTAACCCACTTTTCAGTTTTAGGCAGTGGGAACATTGTGTGTACAAACTGGATCTTAAAGGGTTAAAATGTTGAAACTCATTGATTTTTTGGTATTGATGGTTCGGCCAGAAGTCAGTGATGACAGCCATGAAAGAAAAATGTAACTTTTAATTTTTAGATAATATTTACAGGCCATTGGTCAGTCCGTGCCCTTAAAAAGCTTCACGTAACTTAAAAAAACACACACAAAAAAAAACACTGTAGCACAAAAAGTAAAGATGCATCATAAAACATTTTTATACCTTTTTTTTAAAAAATACTCCAGGGCTCTGATAATCCTGCACAAAAAATGTGATTTTGCATTAATCACATTTATTTTAACCCCATTTCCAATTTTTGGAAGTTGGAGCACCATGTATGCAAAGTGGAATTTAAAGGGTTAAAATTGTAAAACTCATTGACTTTTTGCTGTTGATGGTTCGGCCAGAAGTCAGTGATGACAGCCCTGAAAGAAAATGGCAACTTTTCATTTTTAGACAATATTTACAGGCCATTAACTGACATTGGCCAGAATGTGGCCTTAAGAAGCTGAACGTAACTTTTTCTGAGGGTTAACACAGTTTTTGCTGAAAATAAGAATCAAAGACTTGGTCAGACTGTTTTTGCAGTGTAAACATCGACCTCCGGCACTTCGTCTGAAACTTTGACATAATGGGAGATTTGTTGTGCATATTTCTGTCTTCTTCGGGGCTTTTCGGTCGTTATTACGCCTCTCGTCGTGCGATTGGCTGTCAGTCACAGCTGATCGGCTTCTGCTTCCCACCGGATTATAATTAGAGCCTCATCAAACTGCTTCCAGACGGTTGAAGCTTGAATGTTTTAAACGGATGAAAATTCATTCTTCTGTGACCCCCCCCCCCCAGTCTGATTATGACGGGAAATCTCATTATCCGTCCCGATACGACAAATAATACTGAAAACAAATAACACATCATCACCATCCGTACATACAAGTCATCATTAGTCGGAGCAGACGAGCGTGATCTCGTTTTAAAGTTGGATAATTGAATTAATCGGTTTTGTGTGGTGGAAGATATGAATATGCATTTGTAGAGAAAGATTGTGTCTCTGAACCGGAGCTCTTCTCCCGGCTGTTTGTCTCTAATCAGATCAGTGGAGTCTCCTTTGTTTCTATGGCGACGCCTCCAGTTGCCTCTGCTGTGGTTTCCCTCTCGAGGCGACTCTTATCTCCTCGTCTCTCCGCCTGCTTTCCAGCATCACTCATCACCATTCCTGCGTTTCAAACGCACGGACACTTTTTCACCTGCAGCGCAGAACGATGCTTCATCTGGAGATAGTTCACATATTTTTATTTATTTTGTTTTAGGAGCGTCAGATTTAACATACAGAGGTTGTCATTTCAGTTCGGTGTTGGATTTTGCTAATTATCTTTATATGAACACAATTATGAACTATTATTATTATGACTAAAGTGAAACGTAATGAACTGAACGGGTTTATACTTCAATGAAAGTTTATTTAAAACGTATTTTTCAGCTTTTACTTCCTAGTTGAAGTGTTCGTTCATATTCAGACCATTTTTTTTATTACTTTACGGTTTTATTTGATTTATTTGTGCTTAATCATTGTATTCTTTTCAATTCTATCTTGAGAAATTAATTGATAAGCGATATCGGTATTGGCAATATTGGCTTTAAAACTGAGTATTATCGGCCCAATATCGAACTGATATCGGTATGTATTTTTGAAGTTATTGTTTATTTGATAGGGGCAGAGCTTACAAAAAAGGAAACATCTAAATTTACCAGATTTAGTCAAAAATCTAGTTTCCATCTGTCGCTAGGCAGATTCTAAAAGGATCCTGAAATGAGGAAATACAGAAATATCACATTGTAAATGAAGCAGTTATCAATAAAGTTAACCGGCACCAGGCACTGTTCGGTGGTGAAACCGCAGAATGCTGTTTTTAATTTTGAATCTGTGGAAATGGGAGCAACATTAGGCCACGCCCACCGGTGACATCACGACGTCTCCGGCAGCTACCAGATCTGCAGAAGATGGATTTTTCTCATTTTGCATGAAGAATTGTTGTATGAACGTGCTGGTTGGTCCTCGCCGTCCTTACGCAGGCTGAAACGCTGCTACGTCATCGTCTTCAAAGCCGTCACTGGTCTGCGTCCCTCGTACCTGACAGCTCTTCTCCAGCTGAAGAGTTCGGGTTCTTACAGTCTTCGTTCTCAGGAGTTCGTATGACTTTCAGTCCCGAGGACGAGAACTGAAACGGGAAAAAGGGCTTTTTCATGTGCAGCGCCGTGTGCCTGGAAGCAGCTGCAGAAAGACCTGGAACTGCGTGACCTGGTCTCATTTAGGGTTTTTAAGAAAATGCTGGACGACTTGGACGTACGTGAATCTGTCGTAAATCCTTTGCATAGTTAATTTATTGGTGATTTATTTTAGTTTTATCTTTAAACTTGTTTTATGAGTTTTATTGTATGGGGATGATTGTTTTGTAACTTTTATTTCTCTGCTGTCTTGGCCAGGACACTCTTGGAGAAGAGATTTTCAATCCCAATGAGGTTTTCCTGGTAAAATAAAGGTTAAGTAAATAAAAATGAATAAATTTAAAAAAGAATGGATATTACATCATTTCCACATTTGACATCGGTATCGGCCACGATAAGCAGAAAATTATCAGTTGTCAGTATCGGTTGAAATTTTTCATATTGTGCTTCACGAGAGCAATTAGTTTTCATCTGTGTGTGTGTGCGTATTGTGTGTGTATACACACATATACTGTGTGTGTATGTGTGAGTATGCACATGTGTTTATGTGCATACATCAGTGTATGTGTGTGTATTTTGTGCAGCACTTTGTGCGACTGTTGGACTTTAGACGCACCTCGAGATGACTGAATCATGAGCTGAAACTACATACGGTCGTTCTTAAAATTACACTCCAATTAAAGGAGGAAAAAATCAGCTGTTGGTGAAATAAGCTGAAATTGACAAAAGTAATAATAAATAAAAATTCAATAAAAATCGTGACATTGATTCTGAATTATGGTTCAACAGAAATATTAAAAACAAACACAGAAAAATTAAACAAGTCAACAAACATGACGGGGCTCCGGAGCTAAAATGTAATTGAGCAACACTTTGATTCAATCACTGCAATCAGGTGTTTCTGTAACGTCCAATCAGACGTCTGCACCTGCTGACAGGTATGTTGGTCCACGTTCATGAGAAAGATGCTCTGATGTGCTTTTGTTTGTTGTTTTTTTTGTTAATAATCATTTCTAACTAGGGCTCCTCGATTATGGAAATAATCATCACGGCTTTCTTGGTTTATATTGAAATCACGATTTTTCAAACGATTATTTTTTAATAACACGTTGCATTTATTTAGCATTTCACTCTTGTCAAGTAAAGTAAAGAGCAGAGCTCTCGGTTTCAGACACGCAGTCGTACAGTTTCACACCGCTGCTAAGTGTTGTCTTTTATTTTGTTGAAAGACTCGAAAAGGAAGACATGAACCGATGTGATCTGTCACTTCACAATGCGGCAAGAAAATCTACGTTTTTTGGAAATGCTGGTGCGGTTAGGAACCCCTAATATTTTTTGAGAAAATAAAACATCTTGAACCAGAAGAAGCAAGTGTTTTAGATTTCATGGTCACTTTAAAAATATATGACAGCGCTGGAGCACGTCGGACTTGATTGTAGAAGTGCATCTTTGTAGGAAAAGATCGTGCTTTTACTTCCAAACACGATCATTTCAGTTGATCTGGATCGTTTGCTGACGGCAGAAGAATCCATAACTATCGCTTACAGTGCCTGAATCCACCGCGACCGTCTCTTCCTGGATCAAAACTGTCGGGGACGCGGATGCAGCGTCAACGACGTCACATCCGCAGGGCAGCGCGGGAAATTCACCGCCGAATCACAGCATTGTGCAGCACACAGCCTGTTCAAAGCAACAGAGAGACGTGGGGGGGCTCGTTCTTTTTGGTTTTTAACGCTTCATCACCCGTTAGTATTAAACACTGGACTTGCTGGTTTATTCTTTCACAGTTCCTGCCTGTAGTCCGTTTGAGTGAGCCGCGAACTGAAGCTGTGTCTGGGACCAGGGTCTCCTGATCAGACAGTCACATAGAGCAGAGAGTCATCGGCATAGTTACGATCAGATATTTGGTAGCAATGCAGGATATGAAAAAATTCAACCGATAGCAATATCTGATCATTTTCTGCTTCTCATGGCTGACACTGATATTAAAGCTGAAAATGATGTAATAGAATAGAAGCTTTATTTGTCACAGCATAAGATACACAGACAATGTCTGCAGGGGGGGGGGTTGCTTTGGTTCAGGGATCGTATCGCCCGGGGAAAAAGCTGTTGGACAGTCTGGGAGTGCAGCTTTTAGTGACCTGAACCGCCCGGCGGGGGGAAGCAGGTGGAACAGATGGTGCGCTGGGTGGGCGGAGTCTTTGAGAATTGACCTGGACCTGGAGAGGCAGCGGGAGTCAGCGAGTTCTTCCAGGGAGGGCAGGGGGCAGCCTGCGGTCTTTAGGGCTGTAGTTATGACCCTCTGCAGAGCCTACAGATCTGGGCATGGAAAAAGTTCCTCTTTCAGCTGACTGCCAGCCACTTACCAGCCACTTACCAGCGACTTACAAGTGACTTACCAGCCACTTACCAGCCACTTACCAGCGACTTGTCTGCTAATTCAACTGCATAGAGAATCGTCTGTGTGCCCGGGGAAAACGATTTCAGAGCATAAATGAACGCCCAGAACAAGGATGTTTCCGCACGCCAAGTTTGGACACCGTACGTGATGGCGTATTTCCGGGACAAATCGTTTAGCCAGTGATAGTGCAGTAATGGTGCACTATTACTGCACCACTGCTAGCAGAAAAAGGAGGAACTTTTTCATGCCCAGATCTGTACCTATCTGCAGAAAGAACATTCAATTTTTGTGCAAAATCTGAAAAGTTTTCACCATAATGTTGCACAGTGGGCGTGGCCTAATGTTCCCATGACGAACAACACATCCTGATCCGTCTGGTTCAGGATGACGTTGGTCCACCTTTGCAGCTAGAACAGCTTCATCTTCTGGGAATTCTGTCCACAAGGTTTAGGAGTGTTCCTGGGAATCTTTGACCATCTTCCAGAAGCACATTTGTGAGTCACACTGATGTTGGACCAGAAGGCCTGGCTCTCAGTCTCCGCTCTGATTCATCCCAAAGCTGTTCTATGGGGTTGAGGTCAGGACTCTGTGCAGGCCAGTCCAGTTCCTCCACACCAGACTCTGCATCCAGGTCTTCATGGACCTGCTTTGTGGTGCACAGTCATGTTGGAAGAGGAAGGGGCCAGCTCCAAACTGGTCCCACAAAGTTGGGACATGGAATCGTCCAGAATGTCTTGGTATGCTGAAGCATTCAGAGTTCGTTTCACTGGAACTAAGGGGCCAAGCCCAGCTCCTGAAAACACCCCCACACCATAATCCCCCCTCCACCAAACTTTACACTTGGCACAATGCAGTCAGACAAGTACCGTTGTCCTGGCAACCACCAAACCCAGACTCCTCCATCAGATTGCAGATGGAGAAGCGTGATTGGAAGAGGTGTGCCAAAATATCGATAAACTGAAATATTGTCATATTTTATCTTGAGATATCATATCAATATTAAAAAACGCTGTATCGATTTTTTTGCTAACAAAATCTCACGAGATTTTGTAAGAGAACACTGAGATCTCGTGAGATTTCGTTGTTCTATCTTGCAGCGGTTCAGCATGTAGAAAAGTCCCTGCATTAGCGCTGATATCTACGTGCATCTGCAGGTTTAGGTTAAACTTTAGACATGGAGTAAAGTACAAATTAAAATGTGTGTACAGGTTTTCATCGACCACCCAGCATGTTTTTCATATGCTCCCTTAAGAAGAACCACTGTGTACTTTGTTTTACTGTTTTGCTCATTTCATATGAATTAATGTCACTTATGTGCTACTGATTGATAATATTTTGTAATTCATTTCACATGGATTCACTTTGGTCAATAAATTTGGAATGTCTTCAGGGACAAATACTGTGGTCAATCGTGGATAAATTTATTGGGATATATTCAGCATTTTTTCATTAAATTTTTTATTTTGTTCCACTTCAATATGTAGTAATTTAATTACTGCCAGTCCATGCTGTCCAAAGCTAATTACACACAAATAAATGAATGTAATGATATTGAAATAATATTGAAACCACCGGGTCTCTCAGTGCAGCAACAGACTTGAAAAAACATCCAAAGTCTAAACTGTGGGCTGGACTCATTATTCATCCGTATCTGGGTTAAATCTGAAAATCAGAGTTGTATTGGACCCATCCTTCTGAGGAAGTCATTTTAACGGAGAAAGCTGCAGGTTTCATTTGGGGAAAATGCAAACTCTGCATTTTCTGAGGAGCCGCGCTTCCATGTGATAATATATGGCTGTTATGGAAATATGAGGCAGGCCGAGACTCATAACGCCATAAATCACACAAACCAGCAGCTGTTTGCAGCAGCTTGGAGGTTTGAAGTATCTTGTACTGCATAGGAGACACGCACAAACCAGAAATTATTAGTACACAATAACCCCCACACCCTCCACTGTGCGGGTGCTCCTGCTTTAATTGTTTCCTGCTGATGTAAATCCTGCAGCTACATGCTTTGTTCTCCCGTGTTTGGCTGCATCGTCTCTGTTGCACCACTTCCAGCATGCGGGTTCATCATCCTTCACACTCCATTAGAGACGTTTTACCGGGCCTCGCCTCCTAAATGCTTCTGTACACACAGCAGTACGTAGGTTCGCTCCGGCTTCATGTGCAGCTCATTGTCAGAGTCGTTTGTCTGTTTGTCCAACGACTCATTCAGCAGGAATTACAGGAACAGTATTTGTATTCCTGGGGTGGTTCAGTGGCGTGTAATTGAAGCTGGTTTGGAAAACACTCGTGCACATGCACACACACACTGATGGCCCTGTATTCAGTGATGCAGGCAGCATATATTCAAGCTAAAGCAGATAACTGCCTGACCACGGAGAAGAACAGCCCATCTCTCTCCCATTCTGCGTCTACACCAGCTCTACCTGGAAGCTCCATTAGCAGCCGGCAGCAGCAGGTGGAGCGGAAAGCAGCCAATCACGTCAGGAGGAGACGGCCGGCTCTGCAGCAGCAGACTGTGCAGAGGAGCTCAGAGGCAGGCGTGAGATCATAAAAGCATCCTTTCTGGAGATGCAGATGAAGCCACTTAGAAATGCTGCTCCCATTCACAGGGTGGCCAAGTTTCCAACCTGTTTCCGGCCTGTTTCAAGTCTGATTCCAGACTGTTTCCAGTCTGATTCCAGTCGAGGTCCAGCCAGTTTCCAGTATGATTTCAGCCAGTTTCCAGCCAGTTTTTAGTATGTTTCCAGCCAGATTTCCAGCCAGGTTCCAGCCAGTATCCAGTATAATTCCAGCCAGTTTCCAGCCAGATTTGCCAGGTTTCAGGATTATTTCAGCCAGTTTCCAGTATGTTTCCAGCCAGATTTCCAGCCAGATTCCAGCCAGGTTCCAGCCAGTATCCAGGATGATTCCAGCCAGTTTCCAGTATGTTTCCAGTATAATTCCAGCCAGTTTCCAGCCAGGTTCCAGCCAGTATCCAGGATGATTCCAGCCAGTTTCCAGTATGTTTCCAGTATAATTCCAGCCTGTTTCCAGCCAGTTTCCAGCCAGGTTCCAGCCAGTATCCAGGATGATTCCAGCCAGTTTCCAGTATGTTTCCAGTATAATTCCAGCCAGTTTCCAGCCAGGTTCCAGCCAGTATCCAGGATGATTCCAGCCAGATTTCCAGCCAGATTCCAGCTATACTGGAAACTAGTTTCCAGCCAGATTCCAGTCGGTATCCAGGATGATTTCAGCCAGTTTCCAGTATGTTTCCAGTCAGTTTCCAATCAGTTTCCAGCCAGGTTCCAGACAGTATCCAGTATAATTCCAGCCAGTTCCCAGTATGATTTCAGCAATTACACAACTACTGATTATAATAAGCTTTCACAAACAGCCACTCGGCCGTACCTTGAAGTTTTTCTGATAAATCTGAGGACCTGCAAATGTAAGGTCTTTGACTCTCAGCATCTACAATAAACCAGAATGGTATTCTGCAACTTACTTCAGGGTGACTGGGAGGAATTTCCCAGTAGCCCTGGTGGTTCATAGATGCACAAAATCTTATAGAGTTGTTTAAAAAGTTCTGTTATCGCTGAAAAATCTGTTTCACAGCCTGTCACCACCAAAACGATGCGATGAATACATGTAGATGTGGTAGAAAAAGTCTGATCAGAGTGAGTCTGCTTCCAGAGTGACGACCTGCCACAATCATCCGGTGATCAATATTCACGGTGACAAGCTGCCAGAGCCGATCAGATTTCCCACCATGGAGCAAATATTTTTATATGCTGATATATTGATATTTAAAAACGTGGTATTGATCGATTTTACTAATGACATCTCACAAGATTTTGTTATTCTGTTACGAAACATCACAGGTTTTCATGAAATTTTGCAAGATTTTGTAACAGAATGATGAAATATTGCGATATTTTGTTGGTAAAATAGATCAATATCACGTTTTTAAATAGCAATCTTATATCAGCATATGAAAAAATTGCAATATTTAAGTGTATCTATATTTTTTCCCAGCCATAAATTTTAGGTTGTCTTCTGTAATGTAACAAAAGCCAAACAGACAGGACAAGGATGGGATTTCTTTTTATTTATTTACTGCTATACAATGGAAATGTCCGATATTAACAGCCGATATCAGCATTGAAATATGAAATCTGAATTAATAGTTTTTTTCAGACCGATATTTTTACTAATGAATCTTGCGCGATCTCGTTCCATCAGCATTGGTCCAGCATACATAAAAGTCCCTGCTATCCCAGAGGAACTTCATTTCCCAGCATTCCTTTCAGAGTCATGTGACTACGGTGCAGCTGCTGCTGCTACAGACTGACTTGCTTTGAAGTTGCTGATAATATGTCTGCTAGTTTCTGATATATGATAGTATCTAATACCTGCTAGTATCTGATATATGATAGTATCTAATACCTGCTAGTATCTGATATATGGTAGTATCTGATACCTGCTAGTATCTGATATATGGTAGTATCTAATACCTGCTAGTATCTGATATATGGTAGTATCTAATACCTGCTAGTATCTGATATATGGTAGTATCTGATACCTGCTAGTATCTGATATATGGTAGTATCTGATATATGGTAGTATCTAATACCTGCTAGTATCTGATATATGGTAGTATCTGATACCTGCTAGTATCTGATATATGGTAGTATATATTACCTGCTAGTATCTGATATATGGTAGTATATATTACCTGCTAGTATCTGATATATGGTAGTATCTAATACCTGCTAGTATCTGATATATGGTAGTATATATTACCTGCTAGTATCTGATATATGGTAGTATATAATACCTGCTAGTATCTGATATATGGTAGTATCTGATACCTGCTAGTATCTGATATATGGTAGTATATAATACCTGCTAGTATCTGATATATGGTAGTATCTGATACCTGCTAGTATCTGATATATGGTAGTATATATTACCTGCTAGTATCTAATATATGGTAGTATCTGATACCTGCTAGTATCTGATATATGGTAGTATCTGATACCTGCTAGTATCTGATATATGGTAGTATATAATACCTGCTAGTATCTGATATATGGTAGTATCTGATACCTGCTAGTATCTGATATATGGAAGTATATAATACCTGCTAGTATCTGATATATGGTAGTATATAATACCTGCTAGTATCTGATATCTGGCTGAGTTAAGGATATTTTAGAATCTTTGTTCTCAGAGCAGAATATAGTTGTATTTCTCAGATTATGAGATATACAACCTCACAGTTTTCTGCAGAGATTAGTATCGGTTGATATCAGAAATTAAGAGTTGGGCAATATCAGTATATCAGATATCGGTAAAACTCAGCAAATATTGAACATCCCTAGAAAAAAGTGCAAATTAGACAAAACTATTTCCTGCTTTTTTATATAAAGATGACTAACTGAGCAAGAGAATAACATCAATCTAAAAATTAATAAATAGATAAATAATAATAATATAAATAATAATAACAATGAATAAATAAATGAACAAACAAATAAATAATAATAATAATAATAATAACAATAATTAAAGAATAACATCTATGAATGTCCAACCAGTTAAACTGGGAAAATAAAGCATAAACTTGTTATTTATACTTATTAGAAGCTATTACAGCAGAAACTTGCTGTTTATTTATATTGTCATTTTTTTCTTATTTTAAGTGTTTTTATTTTTGATTTCCAGCCTGGGAAAGGATCCGTCCAGCCTAACGCTGTGGTAGCTTCAGCCATACACTCGCGCTGCTCCTGCATTCAGACTGACCCCAAAATCTCATATGCAGTTGAATATTCATGACAGCGCCATATTTGGACTTGGATAGAGACCAAGAGAATATCCTCCTGAAGCAGTGAGGAAGAGTAGTAGTGGAAGAGGGGGGTTAGGTTCAGACTGGGGAAGTAATCTCATTAAAAGTTCATTTGTTGCTTCGTTCTGGCTGCAGGTGTCTTTTAACCACCCAGAGATGATTTGCTGTCTCAGGTGTTATTACGACTTTAAAATGTCGTCTTGTTGTGTGTTTGAGTGCCAGAATAGGAGGAACAACGTTTGTGGCAGTGAGTTTAAGTTTTTTCCAGGACACCAGCGGACACTAGTCCTCAGAAAAAACAAAGACAATTATGGTTTAATGAGAAGAAGACTGAACAGAGACGATCATCATTAATGCTGCGTTTGCAGTTTAAACTGCTGAATGATGCAACAAGACCCTAGTCTGCAATGTAAAACTGAAAACATCAAATATGTTCTGCTTTTCCCTAAAATCAACACAACAAATCCTCATAACACATCAGAACGAGTGTCACAGCTGCTGCATCGCAGGTATTCCCGTTAGCTTAAACTTACCAGCATGCAGGTGCAGTTTGCTTTTGAAATGATGTTTTCCAGACTGACGATGGTCCACGTCTCATGTCGTTCTTCTCGCTTCGACCTGGTTCAGCAAAACTTCCGACTGCAGCTCACAAACATCCAAACCCACATTGGTGTATTTTATAATTAGAACGTGTCGTGACCGTTTCTGACATAGTTGTCAGCATCCAGCTGTTTCTTTGCTCTGAGCTTCTCTTTGCTGGACACACATGGTATCAGCTTCTATCTGCTAGCATTGATTTACTAAACCATCCGTCACGGTCCGTAGAGTGTCTGGACATGTTCCCACAGTTCCCAGACTGAAACACTTGTTTGAAAACTCTCCATTTATGAAAAAGCCACCAAAACCTGCTAGCATTGTTAGCATAGCGGCTAGAGCTGCGTTTGCCTCCAGGCTAAGCCCCGCCCACCAAAAACGTCACCGTGATTGTAAACTTTGAAAGGGTCTAAAACTATCAAATTTGAATTTTCACTTTGAATTTTAATATTTCGAAGTAACAGGGCAAACTTTGGTTATTATTTGACCTACAGCCGTAAAAGATGAAATGTTTCAACATTTCCATCTGACTTTTCATCACAGGCAGGAGCTCATCACCAAACACGGACGTTTTCCGCCTTTATGGCCCAAAACGTCACACGCAGCAATGAATCGTGGGTAAAATTCTTCGGCGAAGTCCGCGAGGATGCTGACCTTGCTGAAGTGTTGATTGAGAGCGCACAGGGGGCGGGGCCAATGGCCGCTCCGGAGAAATGGGACACGCTAAACTCTTGAACCCGTAAATGGGAGCGCACATTCAAGGATGCAAGGGTGGAAAGAAAAGTGGAATCTGTTGTCATGGTACCGTTACGAACTCTTTGTCAGTACCAGGTATGGCCACATGGGGGAGCAGCTTCCCTTTGTGAGGTGGGGTTGGGGGCTCCTTGGTGGAGGTGTGCACCCTCCGAACCTCATTTCCTGCTCAGAAGTCTTCCAGATGACAGGAAAATGACGTCATCCGGCTCCTTTTCGGATAATCTGTAACTTTTTTCAATAACTTCTTTATCCTTTTTATGATGTAACCGAGCTTCTGGGTTCGTCTCACTGAGTAGTTGATTACAATAAAAACTCAGAGACGAGTTATTAAACTCCCGCTTCCGCAGGTTCGCGGTAACTTTATTGTCTTTTGTCACAACTGAACTACAAATCCCACTGCTGGGAAACAGTCTGCCTCTCCTACGGTAACTCTGTAGGGACATACTTCCTATTTAAATTGAAACTCTATGATGGGAGATTGTATGTTACATACGTTCGCCCCTCCTAAAGAAATATCCCCATTTCTCTAAGCAGCCCATGCGTGACAACATAAACTTAACCATACTTTTACAAGGTCTTTTTTTTTTTTTTATAAATTTATCCATAGAGTCAAAGACACATAGAGGCAAGAACATGTCATAACCAGTGATAAAGAAAATAGGTTAACCAGAAAAGTCACCAGTAAATGGAGCAGGTAGATCCACTTTAACATCCCTCCGGGTGGAGTATTCACCAAGCCGATGTGTGTAGGGTTTGAAAGGGTCTTTGTTTCCACGCCACATGTTTGGACGGTTATAGGAGCTTAAACACGGAGCTAGCTGTAGCCGGATGCTATCTGATGCAGCTAAACGAATTACAGAAAGCAATCAAAACTTCTTGAACGGACAAAACTCCTTTTTGACCGGGATCCCACCGCTGCCACCAATGTAACCGAGCTTCTGGGTTCGTCTCACTGAGTAGCTGATTACAATAAAAACACAATTAACAGGGAGACGAGTTATTAAACTCCCGCTTCCGCAGGTTTGCGGTAGCTTTATTGTCTTTCGTCACAACTGAACTACAAATCCCACTGCTAGGAAACAGTCTGCCTCTCCTACGGTAACTCTGAAGGGACATACTTCCTATTTAACTTGTAGCTCTATGACGGGAGATTGTATGTTACAGTTACCTTTTCTAAAAGTAACGTATGGGAAGGCAGTAAGGGGGAGTTAAACTGTTCTGCAGATCTTCAGGAACTCCGGGACGAGCTGGGACACCTGGAGGACCTGTGTGGGTGTGGACATGAGTCCAGCTGGCATGAGGAAAGAGCGTTGCTGGAAACTCAGCCAGCTTGACTCGGTCTTTGCTTGTGTGTGCAGGATCTTGGCGACCGTCGGGGCCGACTTCGACCTGAGAACACTGAGGGCCGTGAGGGTACTGCGACCCCTCAAACTGGTCTCCGGGATTCCAAGTAAGTTTCAGGGCAGAGATGTTTCCTTGCAAACATCAGCTAGGTTGTAGATGAAGCATTTCTCTACCAACACGCTGTTCCAGTCAAACCAAGCTGAAATGATTCTGCTGTTTCTGCTCATCTGCTTCAGGTCTGCAGGTGGTTTTGAAGTCCATCATGAAAGCCATGGTGCCGCTGCTGCAGATCGGCCTGCTGCTCTTCTTCGCCATCCTCATGTTTGCCATCATTGGCCTGGACTTCTACATGGGCAAGTTCCATCGCACGTGCTTCAGGACGGACACAAGTAAGAGTTTTACCTGGAACTTCCGCCAGGCCACCGTAGCCTTACTGCAGCTTTGCTCCGTACGATCATGTCACGCCATCGGACAGTAAACATGACGGTGCAGCTTTATTTGTGGACCTGTGCAACAACACAAGTTTTTGTGCTATTTTTGAACTCTTAAATGCATGAACAACCAAATTATTATTCATACCATAAAAATCTGAGTATGGATTTCCTAAATTGAAACTTCTGGAGGAGACTTGATTCCAGCAGTTTCAAACTAAGATGCTGTACAACTGTGGATCAGAGCCAATCAGAGTGAAGACCCGCCCTTCTCTGCCTTAAAGTGGCTTTTTATTCTTGCCTGAGCTCCATAAGGAGATAATGAACACTGACAGATGCAGGCCTACATCTTCCACCTAGACCAGGGGTGGCCATGTTCGGTCCTCGAGAGTCACAATCCTCCAACTTTTAGATCCACCCCTTCTCCAACACACCTGAATCAAATGAATGGCTCGTTATCAGGCCTCTGCCGGGCTGAATGACATGCCCATGAGGTAATTCAGGTGTGTTGGAGAAGGGGTGGATCTAAAAGTTGGAGGATTTTGACTCTCGAGGACCGAACTTGGCCACCCCTGCCCTAGACCTAAAAAATGCAACCAAGAAAAAGTTAGCCATGCTGGACAAATCTTTGGTCGCAATGAAGCCCTGCTTCTACACTGTATCCACGGGTGTTCCTCAGGGATCTGTTCTGGCCCCCATCTTATTGTCTAGTTGATGAAAATCATGTTTTTCATGTTTATATGTTCTTGTGACATATTTTGAGAAAACTAAACTAAAAATTGCATTTCTGAGTATTTCTGCATTCAAATCAATTCATTCAATTCAACCAATGGCAGGCCCTAAAAGGCGGACTCAGACAAACTGGCTGAGTCCGAGTCTGCCAGACTCATGGTGCATTCCAGTTGTCTTGGGATTCCGAGCAGACGTGAGGTGACGTCATTACCAGGTATTTTGCGTTCCAGTTGCACCAACTCGGGGGGAAAAAATAGACATCTTCAAAACAGCTTATTTGTGAGCAAGAACAGCTAGAAAATACCACATTTCTAGCTAGAAAAAAAACAGACGTTATAACAATGTTACCATGACAACAACTAACCTGATCTCACAAAAATACATGACATGGGTACAAAAAGGTTTACTCATTTTCATGTCCCCGACACGTAACTGCTCCAAATTACGTGCCCCTGATACATAAAGTTGCGCAATATTCGGTCAATGGTGAAGCTTTTCGTGTCCCCAGACACAAATTTTTCTGCTTCAAATTACGTGCTGCTGACACGTAAAACTGTGCAATGTAAAATCAACAAGTCCTCTAAAAAAATAACACCAATATTAGGTTGTTTGTGCACAAAATACGGACTATATTACGCTTTTAATATCCAGTCAGTTTATATATGCGATCCACAGTTCTTCTCATTTTGGCGTAGCCTAAATCCCGTAGCTTTTTTGGTTGCATGTTGCCTGGAGAAACCTGGAATCAATCTACCAAACTTCCGGATGACACCTGCTCCGTGTCCAAGTCTGTTCCTCCAGAGCTGCTGTCATGCTAAATGGCTTGTTACCTCTGCAAAGCTGAATCTCAGCGCATAATTCAGGTGACGGGGAAGAAATGCCTCTAACCGTCGCATGACAGCAGCTCTGGAGGAACAGACTTGGACACGGAGCAGGTGTCATCCAGAAGTTCGGGAGATCGATTCCAGGTTTCTCCAGGCAACATGCAGCCATGCAGCTGCAAGTGTAACCTGGAGACGACACACGAGACTAAACACTTGGAAATCACACATCGTTCTGCATGTGGATGCTTTGGATTTTAACTTTTGTATTATTCATGAATGTAATGAACTCAAACGCACCCGGGGAAATGCTGATATGTTTCTATCAGACTTTAGAAGATATGAGTCAAGGTTTTATTTTTATTTTACGATGAGAGGAAGTGCATCACACCTTCCCTGCCCTGGCTCTGAAAATACATCAGCGTGTTATTGTTGATTTGACGCTGTGTGAATGTGTGTGTGTTGCTACAGATGAGCAGGCGGCAGATTTCCCGTGCGGCTCGGAGGCTCCGGCGAGGACCTGCGGCAACGGCACCGTCTGCAGGGAATACTGGATTGGACCCAACTTTGGCATCACCAATTTTGACAACATCCTTTTTGCGATTCTCACCGTTTTCCAGTGCATCACCATGGAGGGATGGGTGGACATCCTCTACAACGTGAGTCCAGCTGCAGAACACACAGTTCGGGTTATCCAGTGAATGCGGCTTCCATGTCTGTACACAGAGTCTATGCTAACATCGCTTCATATGCAGCATCTCTGGGGAAGCATAGGAATGAGAGCGTTGTCTCTACATACAAATCGTACATCAAAACACAGCAAGACGATTACAATCTCAATTCCTGAAAAGTTGACCCTCAGTGTAAAATGCCAACAAAACCAAATGCAGTGATTTATAAATCTCCATGTTTTATTCCCAGTAGAACAAAAACATCTCAGATGATGAAACGCTTGATGCAAAATCTTCTCTAATTGTGAATCTGATGCAGCATCGTGTCTGTAAAAAGCTAGAAGATGATAATTGGAGGAGACTTTAATATCTAATCAGGTTAATTGGTTAAAGACCAGTAACATGACTGGGTATAAAGGAGCATATCAGAGTCTGACAGATGGACAGATGGACAGAGGTTCACCAATCTGAGACAAACTGGAGATAAAAGTTGTGGAACAAGTTCCTCAGACTTTGAAGATCCTCCAACTACAGTGTAGAAAATCATCAGAAGATGGAGAGAATCAGGAGGAATCTCTGTGTGCCGGGGACACGGCTGGATGCTGGTGATCTGCATTAAAAGCAGAAATGATTCTCTACTGGAAACCACTAATGGACTCACCCTGAAATGGTAAACATCACCCTGGAACTACTTTTTACAGACGTGTTACTACACGATGGTAAACGTCACCCTGGAACTACTTTTTACAGACGTGTTACTACACGATGGTAAACATCACCCTGGAACTACTTTTTACAGACGTGTTACTACACGATGGTAAACATCACCCTGGAACTACTTTTTACAGACGTGTTACTACACAATGGTAAACATCACCCTGGAACTACTTTTTACAGACGTGATACTACACGATGGTAAACATCACCCTGGAACTACTTTTTACAGACGTGTTACTACACAATGGTAAACATCACCCTGGAACTACTTTTTACAGACGTGTTACTACACAATGGTAAACATCACCCTGGAACTACTTTTTACAGACGTGTTACTACACGATGGTAAACATCACCCTGGAACTACTTTTTACAGACGTGTTACTACACGATGGTAAACATCACCCTGGAACTACTTTTTACAGACGTGTTACTACACGATGGTAAACGTCACCCTGGAACTACTTTTTACAGACGTGTTACTACATGATGGTAAACATCACCCTGGAACTACTTTTTACAGACGTGTTACTACACGATGGTAAACATCACCCTGGAACTACTTTTTACAGACGTGTTACTACACGATTGTAAACGTCACCCTGGAACTACTTTTTACAGACGTGTTACTACACAAAGGTAAACATCACCCTGGAACTACTTTTTACAGACGTGATACTGCACGATGGTAAACATCACCCTGGAACTACTTTTTACAGACGTGATACTACACGATGGTAAACATCACCCTGGAACTACTTTTTACAGACGTGTTACTACACGATGGTAAACATCACCCTGGAACTACTTTTTACAGACGTGATACTACACGATGGTAAACATCACCCTGGAACTACTTTTTACAGACGTGATACTACACGATGGTAAACATCACCCTGGAACTACTTTTTACAGACGTGATACTACACGATGGTAAACATCACCCTGGAACTACTTTTTACAGACGTGTTACTACACGATGGTAAACATCACCCTGGAACTACTTTTTACAGACGTGATACTACACGATGGTAAACATCACCCTGGAACTACTTTTTACAGACGTGTTACTACACGATGGTAAACATCACCCTGGAACTACTTTTTACAGACGTGATACTACGCGATGGTAACCATCACCCTGGAACTACTTTTTACAGACCTGATACTACACGATGGTAAACATCACCCTGGAACTACTTTTACAGACGTGTTACTACACGATGGTAAACATCACCCTGGAACTACTTTTTACAGACGTGTTACTACACAAAGGTAAACATCACCCTGGAACTACTTTTTACAGACGTGATACTACGCGATGGTAACCATCACCCTGGAACTACTTTTTACAGACGTGTTACTACACGATGGTAAACATCACCCTGGAACTACTTTTTACAGACGTGTTACTACACGATGGTAAACATCACCCTGGAACTACTTTTTACAGACGTGTTACTACACGATGGTAAACATCACCCTGGAACTACTTTTTACAGACCTGATACTACACGATGGTAAACATCACCCTGGAACTACTTTTACAGACGTGTTACTACACGATGGTAAACATCACCCTGGAACTACTTTTTACAGTCGTGTTACTACACGATGGTAAACATCACCCTGGAACCTCTTTTTACAGACGTGATACTACGCGATGGTAACCATCACCCTGGAACTACTTTTTACAGACGTGTTACTACACGATGGTAAACATCACCCTGGAACTACTTTTTACAGACGTGTTACTACACAATGGTAAACATCACCCTGGAACTACTTTTTACAGACGTGTTACTACACGATTGTAAACGTCACCCTGGAACTACTTTTTACATACGTGTTACTACACAAAGGTAAACATCACCCTGGAACTACTTTTTACAGACGTGATACTACACGATAATAAACATCACCCTGGAACTACTTTTTACAGACGTGTTACTGCACGATAGTAAACATCACCCTGGAACTACTTTTTACAGACGTGTTACTGCACGATAGTAAACATCACCCTGGAACTACTTTTTACAGACGTGTTACTACACGATGATAAACGTTACCCTGGAGCTACTTTTTACAGACGGGCTACTACACGATGGTAAACATCACCCTGGAACTACTTTTTACAGACGTGTTGCTACACTATGGCAAACATCACCCTGGAACTACTTTTTACAGACGTGCTACTACACGATGGTAAATATCACCCTGGAACTACTTTTTACAGACGTGTTACTACACGATGGTAAACATCATCCTGGAACTACTTTTTACAGACGTGCTACTACACGATGGTAAATATCACCCTGGAACTACTTTTTACAGACGTGTTACTACACGATGGTAAACATCATCCTGGAACTACTTTTTACAGATGTGTTACTACACGATGGCAAACATTGCCCTGGAACTACTTTTTACAGACGTGTTACTACACGATGGTAAACATCACCCTGGAACTACTTTTTACAGACGTGCTACTACACGATGGTAAACATCACCCTGGAACTACTTTTTACAGACGTGTTACTACACGTTGGCAAACATCGCCCTGGAACTACTTTTTACAGACGTGTTACTACACGATGGTAAACATCACCCTGGAACTACTTTTTACAGACGTGCTACTACACGATGGTAAATATCACCCTGGAACTACTTTTTACAGACGTGCTACTACACGATGGTAAATATCACCCTGGAACTACTTTTTACAGACGTGTTACTACACCATGGCAAACATCGCCCTGGAACTACTTTTTACAGACGTGTTACTACACGATGGTAAACATCAACCTGGAACTACTTTTTACAGACGTGCTACTACACGATGGTAAATATCACCCTGGAACTACTTTTTACAGACGTGTTACTACGCGATGGTAAACATCACCCTGAACTACTTTTTACAGACGTGTTACTACACGATAGTAAACATCACCCTGGAACTACTTTTTACAGACGTGTTACTACACGGTGGTAAACATCACCCTGGAACTACTTTTTACAGACGTGTTACTACGCGATGGTAAACGTCACCCTGGAACTACTTTTTACAGACGTGTTACTACGCGATGGTAAACATCACCCTGGAACTACTTTTTACAGACGTGTTACTACGCGATAGTAAACATCACCCTGGAACTACTTTTTACAGATGTGTTACTACACGATGGTAAACATCACCTGGAACTACTTTTTACAGATGTGTTACTACACGATAGTAAACATCACCCTGGAACTACTTTTTACAGATGTGTTACTACACGATGGTAAACATCACCCTGGAACTACTTTTTACAGACGTGTTACTACACGATGGTAAACATCACCCTGGAACTACTTTTTACAGACGTGTTACTACGCGATGGTAAACGTCACCCTGGAACTACTTTTTACAGACGTGTTACTACGCGATAGTAAACATCACCCTGGAACTACTTTTACAGACGTGTTACTACACGATGGTAAACATCACCCTGGAAGTACTTTTTACAGACGTGTTACTACGCGATGGTAAACATCACCCTGGTAAATGTTAACTAGTAGTTGAAGTTTGTTTCTCCTGAATCACAGTGAGCAGTCGGAGACGGCTGTTAAAGACTGTATCAAGATCTCTGCACAAACTAGATCTTTAAAATGTATTTATTTTACATTTATAAGGTCCTTTTTCATATGTTTTCATATATTTTTTTTGCAATGTTATTTATTTGCCAAATTTTTTCCCCTTTAGTATTGAAAATAGTATCGAGTATCAACCACCATCCTTAGTATCGGTATTAAGAATGAAATTTTAGTATCATGACAATCTTATCGTGTAGTTTTAAAAATGCTTTAAAGAGGAGGCTCAGGGGTTATTTATTTCCTATTTTAATAAACTTTTATGTGTTTAGATTATTTTGCTGTGTATATTGTATTGTTGTATATTGTCTGTGCATAGTCTTAAACAAACCCTCCCCCCTTCCCCTTTTTAAAATTTTTCTAAAAAATCCCCTATAAAACACTTTCCGCCACCACCCCAATCTCTTCTAATTTTTTAAAAAACTAAATTTTCCCCCCTTCCGAAAACGACCCAAAAGAACCTTTCATTTTTTTTTTTCCCCAATCCCATAATGCTAACCTGCTAACACGACTGTATAGTCTGCCGGCTACAAACAAACGTGTGTCGTTTTTATTTAAAGTTCGGTCCTTCACCGCGGCGAATCGGTCGTTTTGATCCACTTCTTCCTCAGCATCACTTCAGTCTGGAATGAAAACTTGGCATTGGCGTTTATCCGATTTACAAAGTTTAACAGAGTAGTAGCTGGCGGACTACTGTTAGCAGGTTAGCATTAGCCAGCTTGATAACGTGCCTAACTTTGTGCCGCTGAAAACACACAAGCATCTAAAAGCGTCTCCTTTCTTGGCAGTCCCCAGTTGTTCCACTGGAAACGGGGGGGGTACAGACCCGATTTTCAGATGTTTGTGTGTTTTAAGACGCAAAAAGTTAAGCACGTCAGTAAACGCTAGCTGGCTAATGCTAGCATGCTGGTGTTGTGCCCCACCAGCTACAAACAAACATGCTACGTTGTTTTATTATAAAGTTCGGCCCTTCACTCTGGAGAATCGCTTTGATCCACTTCCTCCTTAGTATCACTTCAGTCTGGAATCCGTGAAAATTTCAGTAGGGTTGGCGTTTATTCACGTTATCTACAAAGTAAAGCAGGGACATTGAACTGGACCGGAAGTGGGCCGTCTGTTTAAAACCGGAAGTTCGGAACACGGAAGCGTGATAATCCCCTATTGCGCTTCCTTGTGTGATCCCTGAGCATTTATCCTTTTTATTTTATGACTCTAGTGATGTCATGGTAACTCAATCAGTCAGAGCGACATCTGTTTATCATATTCAGTGTTAAATGCAGGAATCCAGAGATGTAATTTCCAGACCTTCGTGTTTCGTTAGTACCTCACAAACAGTTCACTCCATCAGAGATGTTTGCTGGGTTGTAATTGGTCAACTGCTGTAACCAATCACAGCAGGCTTTGTCTGCTCGTTTAGCTCATTTCTTCAATTCAGACAAAAATCTGAATGTTTTCTGATCGTTGAATCCTCATTAAAAACTTCTCCTGTGTTCCACTAAATTTGCGGCTGCAACAGTTTAGTTTATCTTCAGTAAAACGCTGAACGAGGATCAGATCTGGCCTCTCGGTGTGATTCCACACCAGCGCTCTGCTTTCCTCCCTGCTGCTGCCTCCCCTCCCCGCCCAGCCTCGGGGGGGTGATTAGAGGCAGCAGAAGAGCCTGTGGAGGATGACTCACGCATGCAGCCACATCTCCCGTTAGGACCTGAGCTCCAGCACTCTGCCGCACGCATGAAACCAATCACAGCGTCCTCCATCTGCACCGGAGTCACAATTACAACATGACAGGAAAAACAATCACGCCATAACTTCAATCATTCAGCAGCTGAAGAAAGAGAACAGCAAATAACGTTTGTGATCAGTGAGAACGCTAAAGGATGCAGCTTTTATCAAGAATTATTTCCTCTTTGTGCTGAATGTGGACAACGGGACAGAAATCTTAATCACGGCCAGAGAGAAAGCAGTTTCTGCACCGTCCAGTTCATGCGCTCCCTGTACGACCGGTACCAGAGCTTAGCTTAGCTTAGCTTAGCGTAGCTTAGCTTAGCTTAGCATAGTCGCTGTAATCTGCTGGTTCCAACTCGCGCCACTTGGAGAATGTGAATTAATTAACTTGAGATTTTTTCCAATTACGTTTCGTGACCCGCACATTCTGATGGAGACTGACTAGGCAGCGATACAGGTTCAGTACGGGCCAATCACAGGGAAGCACCGCGGATAGTAGCACAGGCAGCACGTATGCGCAGCATTAGCAGGGCTGCACCCGGACGCTGCGCATGCACGCTGCCTGTGCTACTATCCGCGGTGCCTCCCTGTGATTGGCCCGCTCGCATTCGCCAAGTGGACCTGCTGGATCCTGGACCAGACACCCGGTCTGGTCTTCTGCTGGATCCTGGACCAGACACCCGGTCTGGTCTTCTGCTGGATCCTGGTCCAAACATCCGGTCTGGTCCTCTGCTGGATCCTGGTCCAGACACCCGGTCTGGTCTTCTGCTGGATCCTGGTCCAGGCACCCGGTCTGGTCTTCTGCTGGATCCTGGTCCAGGCACCCGGTCTGGTCTTCTGCTGGATCCTGGTCCAGACACCCGGTCTGGTCCTCTGCTGGATCCTGGTCCAGACACCCGGTCTGGTCTTCTGCTGGATCCTGGTCCAAGCACCCGGTCTGGTCTTCTGCTGGATCCTGGTCCAGACACCCGGTCTGGTCTTCTGCTGGATCCTGGTCCAGACACCCGGTCTGGTCTTCTGCTGGATCCTGGTCCAGGCACCCGGTCTGGTCTTCTGCTGGATCCTGGTCCAGACACCCGGTCTGGTCTTCTGCTGGATCCCGGTCTGGTCTTCTGCTGGATCCTGGTCCAAACACCCGGTCTGGTCTTCTGCTGGATCCTGGTCTGGTCTTCTGCTGGATCCTGGTCCAAACACCCGGTCTGGTCTTCTGCTGGATCCTGGTCCAGGCACCCGGTCTGGTCTTCTGCTGGATCCCGGTCTGGTCTTCTGCTGGATCCTGGTCCAGAAACCTGGTCTGGTTTTCTGCTGGATCCTGGTCCAGACACCCGGTCTGGTCTTCTGCTGGATCCTGGTCCAGACACCCGGTCTGGTCTTCTGCTGGATCCTGGTCCAGACACCTGGTCTGGTTTTCTGCTGGATCCTGATCCAGACACCCGGTCTGGTTTTCTGCTGGATCCTGGTCCAGACACCCGGTCTGGTCCTCTGCTGGATCCTGGTCCAGGCACCCGGTCTGGTCTGCTGGATCCTGGTCCAGGCACCCGGTCTGGTCTGCTGGATCCTGGTCCAGACACACGATCTGGTCTTCATATGTTCATCTTCCAGATCTCAGACTGACGGGGGGGGGGGGGGGGGGGGGGGCACAAACTCAGCCTGTTAATTTCCCCAAGAACTCTGTTATAAACTCTAGTTTCACACCAGTAAAATCACATTCACATGATCTGCTAAATCCTAAAAATGCTCTGTGATTCTACAACATATTAAACATTTATCATCTTAGCAGTGAAAAAAAATGAGGTCAAGTGAAGAACATGAGCCGTATTTCACTGCATCACAAACAGAAACTAAACCCAGTGTGAAAAAGCCTCCAAGCTTCTGTAGGAATGTGGAGAGTTGGTAGCCAGGCGCTGCTGATCGACGCACCGATTAACTGATCGTCAAAAGTGTGAGTAACTTCGTAATAACTGGAGTTTAGTCAGATTTCTGCTCTGCAGCATTCAGCTGTGTGCCGGCAACACAATGTCAAGGAGGAAAGACATCAGCAACGACGTCAGAATGCTGCTGTCCTTCCATCAGGGCAGGATCGTAAGGTCATGACAAGCTATTTGCACCAGGGATGGGAATCTCCCTACGATGGAGTATAAGGGCCTTATTTACAGACTTTTTTCTATATACTTCAAGAATAGGGGATTATCACGCTTACCGGAAGTTCCCGGATTTTGGGCACTTCCTCTTCCGGGCCATGTTAACGACAGCCGTTCCTGCTCTGTTATACTGTTTAAATCGGATAAACTCCAAACATATTTAAGTTTTCATTCCAGACTGAAGTGATACTGGATCAAAAGCTGGATCAAAGCGATCGATCGACAGCATGCTAGCATTAGCCAGCTAGCGTTTACTGACGTGCTTAACATTGTGCGTCTTAAAACACACAAACATCTGAAAATCGGGTCTGTACCCCCCCGTTTCCAGTGGAACAACTGGGGACTGCCAAGAAAGGAGACGCTTTCAGATGCTTGTGTGTTTTCAGCAGCACAAAGTTAGGCACGTTATCGAGCTGGCTAATGCTAACCTGCTAACAGTAGTCCGTCAGCTACTACTCTGTTAAACTTTGTAAATTCTAGTGAAGAAAGGAGAAAAACCCCATTCCCCGGGGGGGATATATTAAAAACACACGTTTGTTTTTTGCGGGCGGCCGGCCCAGCGTTTTTGGGTAGGTTTTACCACCCGGATTCCTCCTTTTTTCGGCGGATAAAACCCAAATTCTTATAAAGCCTCCTTTCTTGTCAGTCCCCCCTTTTTCCCCTGGAAAAAGGGGGGGACAGACCCGATTTTCAATGTTTTTGTGTTTTAAAACCACAATGTTAAGCACGTCAGTAAACGCTAGCTGGCTAATGCTAGCATGCTGTGAAGTGCCGGTGTTGTGCCCCACCGGCGACAAACAAACGTGTGTTTTATTGTAAAGTTCGGCCCTTCACCGCGGCGAATCGATCGCTTTGATCCAGCTTTTGATCCAGTATAACTTCAGTCTAGAATGAAAACTTAAGTATGTTTGGAGTTTATCCGATTTAAACAGTATAACAGAGCAGGAACGGCTGTCGTTAACATGGCCCGGAAGAGGAAGTGTCCAAAACCCGGGAACTTCCGGTAAGCGTGATAATCCCCTATAAAGTCTTAATCTTACAAGAAAAAAGTTATTTTATGAGATTATTATTTACGTTTCATATCCTGAAGGTCTTACCAGGTTTTTTAACAAAACACAAGCCTCTACCATGTTTTGTTTTTTTTCCTTTGGAATCTTGAAAATATCAAGACTTTAGTCTCGTTAAATCACCACTTTATTCTTGTAAATTACGACTTTATTCTTGTTAAATTAAGACTTTATGATTTTAAATTCACCACTTTCTTGTAAATCATTTAAATTTACTGCTTTATTTTAGTAAATTACAACTTTATTCTTGTAAAATAACATTTCTTGTTATACTACGACTTTTTTCACAAAGTCCTTATTTTCTTAATGTGGCCCTAATACTCCGTCGTATCTTCCGGCACATACCGATCTGGTTATGACTCAGATGGCTCAATTCGATTCTACAGCGATCACTGATGCATCCTTTTTCCGTGTCTGAAAACTTGAGTACGACTTCTCTACGGATGGAGACGTGTAACATGATTTCTGACATGAAAAACAGCACGGAAGAAAGCTGGTTCAGAGTAAATCATGGCTGTGTTGAGCAGATTTCTATCAGAACTTTTACCGGGTTCTTCCATGTTTGACATGAGACATTTGTCCCGGCTACATAAGTGTATGTTTTGTTTGTGTTTACCTGCAATGCACTTGAATCTAACTGGGAGCCACGTTTGTAGATGGACCAGAGTTCGCCTCTTTGATTCACATCAGCCCCCGTTCGTTCATTCACACCTCCCCAAACGAGCTGGACTTCCCAAGCAAACGAAGCCAAAGTACTTCCACACGCTAGCTTTGAATGCAGAAGGTGCTGGTTGGATTTCACACTCAGCTGTTAACGTGCGTGCCAAAATTCTGCACTAAAAATGCAACTGCTTCATGGTCGGTTTTCTCGTTGTGTCCAATAATCAAGTGAAATCATCTTTTCACCGCTAATAGAAAGGCGCTAATTCATCTTTGAATATGAGTATTCTTCCACTACACAATTACACTAACTGCACTAGGTTTAGTAACAAACTTCAAATTAATATTTTCTCCAACATTCTGCAGTAAAAACGCAAATCCTTCCGCAGGTCTTGTGATTGTGTCCAGTAATCAAGTGAAATAATTTTGTCACCTCTCATAGAAAAGCCAGAATTCATCTTTAAATATAAGTATTTTGTCATGTCTACTTCACTATTCCAGAGTTTCATGTTATGCACCGATGTTTGTTAATGAGTCATAGATCAGTAAATGCTGTTCAGTGTGGGAGGGGTTGCACTGTTCGTCCACTAGATGGAGCTCTGACTCCATTCAGTCCTCACTGCTGTCTTCTCACTAACTACAGCAGGAAGCTACAACCAGGCAACACTATAACGTTGCTAGGCAACAATACGTGAGCGGAGCGTGACCACAGTTACATTTATAACAACGTTGCTAGGCAACGCTACAGAGCTGAGCGGAGCGTGACCACAGCTACGTTTATAACAATGTTGCTAGGCAACGCTACAGGGCTGAGTGGAGCGTGACCACAGCTACATTTATAACAATGTTGCTAGGCAACGCTACGGGGCTGAGCGGAGCGTGACCACAGCTACATTTATAACAATGTTGCTAGGCAACGCTACGGGGCTGAGCGGAGCGTGACCACAGCTACATTTATAACAACGTTGCTAGGCAACGCTACGGGGCTTAGCGGAGCGTGACTGCAGCTACGTTTAGGACAATGTTGCTAGGCAACGCTACAGGGCTTAGCGGAGCGTGACTGCAGCTACGTTTATAACAATGTTGCTAGGCAACGCTACAGGGCTTAGCGGAGCGTGACTGCAGCTACGTTTAGGACAATGTTGCTAGGCAACGCTACGGGGCTGAGCGGAGTGGGACCACAGCTACGTTTATAACTACGTTGCTAGGCAACGCTACGGGGCTGAGCAGAGTTGGACCACAGCTACGTTTATAACTACGTTGCTAGGCAACGCTACGGGGCTGAGCGGAGTTGGACCACAGCTACATTTATAACTACGTTGCTAGGCAACGCTATGGGGCTGAGCGGAGTTGGACCACAGCTACATTTATAACTACGTTGCTAGGCAACGCTATGGGGCTGAGCGGAGTGGGACCACAGCTACGTTTATAACAACGTTGCTAGGCAACACTACGGGGCTGAGCGGAGTGGGACCACAGCTACGTTTGTAACGTGAAATTAACCCGACATGTCTCCAGTTTATTTTTTACTCTCTTTGCGTCATGATGGTGACGCTGCTTCATTGCATTAACATTGCTAAAGTTGTGCTAACCTAGCCTAAGTTACTCCATCTGTTTATGTTATCAATTACAGTTCTGTGGTTATGCTAACTTAGCATAGCATTAGCTATCAGCTTAAAAGTCCAGAGGGAGGCGTTCATCACCCCGTCAGCTGCGTGTTGAGACAAATTTAGGAGTGATGTGAAGGCAGAGGGGGAACATAAAATGATGAACATCACTGTCTTCAGCTACGGTCATGTCTGTCAGAAATACTACACGGTGACAGGCTGGAACATCAGTACCAGCCTGTCACCGTTATAGATTTAAACTCTGTCAAAGAGGACGTCTCTGCTTTTTATTTGGCTCCATGTGAGTCTCCTGTTAGAGCAAACTGCATCAGCTGTAACTGCATTGTGTCTTTTACAGGGATCCCTCAGGGTTGGATTTAATAAATCTGTATCTCCTGTTGGATTTCTGCGGTAAAGACATCAGGAGAGCCTCTCATTTCTAACTCAGACTCTGCAGTTAACAGCAGGTGGGGAGAGAAATCAGGTGTTTCTGCTTGCTCCTGCGTTAATGCCCCTCTAATCGGTCTGGAGCAGATTTAGCTGCTGCTTGCTTTAATTAGAAGGAATAACAAACTACATAATCACATTCAGCTTTAAAGGGGAGCTGTGCTGGAGCTGATCATCTGGGCTGTGCCACGGCATTGCAGTGCAGAGATGTGGTTCTGATCGGCCTTTTCCAGCCTGTCAGGTCTGGTTACGGCCAGATGCACCGGTGGTCTCTGGAGACGGTGTATCCACGAACCTACAAGCAGCGAGCAGATGTCAGACGCTGTCAGACACAACTGATGTTCACAAGAGCCGCAGAAAACATCCATGTCGAGATGCACTCCAGAATATTCTCAGCTTTTTCTGACCCGGCACGGCCACAGCCAGAGTCTCCGATGGTCCCTGTCCACCTCATCAGCTCCACGTCCCCCACATATCCAACCAGCCAATCACACGGCAGCGTGTGGTCACGTAGACGTGGTGAAGACGGCCACAGCCAGAGTCTCCGATGGTCCCTGTCCACCTCATCAGCTCCACGTCCCCCACATATCCAACCAGCCAATCACACGGCAGCGTGTGGTCACGTACACGTGGTGAAGACGACCTGCTGAAGCTAAAACTGAACATCAGAATGAGGAAGAAAGGAGACATAAAGGGGTAGTTCGTGTTTTTTCCAGGTGCTGTTTATCACTGTACAGCTTCAGCTAGGGCCGTGCGATTGCCTCTAAGTTTCAAATTGCAGATTGTCATTGCTCTAGATTACCAATATAGATTAAATTGGAAAAGGGGCGGAGCCTTATGTTGATCACTACCAGTCAGCATGGCTGTGACGTGGCTTTGTAATAAGTACTATTGTACTTATTACATGTATCGTACATGTATATATTACTAATAATATGTACAATAGTATGTAATTGTATAATACTTTAATATTTTAACTTCCATCTAACAGTTTTGCTTTATCAAGCGGAGCTTTATGAATATAAGGCTCCACTTGATATCATGTTTATTCATTTTATTTCTTTATTTAAACATTTGTCTATTACACCATTCCATTTCATACTGCTGGGCCTGACAAGGGAGAAATGAAAGTTAACAGAGGTAATGATAGAAAGTGAAACAGAGAGAGAGGAGTAAGGAAGAGGAAGAGAGAGAGGAGAGAAAACATGAATCCACTTACACAGTTCACTGGTACATCTGTACCGCGATCCCTAAACAACCAAGGTCTCTGTTGGAAAACAAAACAAGCAATCCCCTACAGGAGGACCTGCAGGTGGCTTAAATATCCTCAGATCATACAAACACACACAAACACACGCAGAACTACGCAGAGAAGAGGTACAACCTAGTCAGCGCAATGGGAAGTAGAGAAGAGGTACAACCTAGTCATCGCAATGGGAAGTAGAGAAGAGGTACAACCTAGTCATCGCAATGGAAAGTAGAGAAGAGGTACAACCTAGTCATCGCAATGGGAAGTAGAGAAGAGGTACAACCTAGTCATTGCAATGGGAAGCAGTGTCACAGTGTCAACATGCATAATAAAGGGTGCTCCGTGGTGATACAGTCATGCAGATGCAGCCTCGTCTCCGCAAGGAGGAGGAAGCCCGCAAGGCTCACGACCCAGGCCCCCAGCAGCCACCCAGAGGCCCAGATCCCAGCTACCCCCCCCCAAAGAGCGGACATGCATCCCCGAAGGGCGGCAAAAGGCGGCCCCAGCCGGAGCCCCCTGCAGTCTGGAGGCCCAGGCCCCAGCGGACCAAGACCAGCAGCTGCCGACCCCACCGGGCGCCGGGCGTCCCCCGGAGCGGAGACAGCGCCGGGCCCAGGGCCCAAGCGCCCAGGAGCAGCCACCCCCCCGGACCCGGGCGGCCCAACCCGAAACCCAGGAGGACCGGACCCCCCAGACGACGCCCCCCCAGGGCAGGCCAGCCCCCCACCCCAAAGTCCCTGCCCCATACACCTGACACCAGGGCGCCACCACCTCCACCACCCCCCACCCCACCACCACGCTCACACACACACCCCCCACACACCCACCCCAACACTAGGGCTGAAAGATATACCGTCACCGCCCCCACATCGAGACACGGGCACCCAAGACATCAATACCGCAAGAGCAACCACATACAAGATACAGATCCCCCCTGCGCCCGCCCCGCACAAAAAGCCCCGGAAGCCACAAACAAAACCGCACCCCCCACCAAAGCGCCCGGCCCCCAACCAACCCGCAGCCACACCGCACCACGCCGACACCAAGATGCCCGGCACGAATACCGAGATACGAACCTTCGCCCACACCGCCCAGCCCTACCCAACACCTCCGTGTACCCCCCCCCACACATACATACACCCCACCCACTCCGCTCTCCGACCTTACATACCCACACTCACTCCTCTCTCCACCCCCAACACTCTCCTCCCTCTACCGTCCACACCTACCCCCACCTCCTCATACCCTCTAACACACACATGCACTCCCCCCACATAACTGCACCAACCCCTCCCCACCCCCCCCACACATACGCCCCCACCTCCCCTATACCCCCAATACCCCATACAGTCCCCCCTTACATGTCCAGCCCCGCCCATCCCTCTGACCTATCACACTCCCACCCTTCCCTTCCTTCAGCCCCTCATGACCATCCCTAATAGACACTCACGAGCATGCCACTCCTTCCTCCATCCCCCCTTTCCTCCAACCACTTACCCACATCTCCTCCCTCTTCCAGCCCAAGTTCCTCCCTCCCACATTTCCTCTTTCACACTCTCATTCATTATTCTCACATACCCACCTCTCTCTTGCCCATGCCCTCGTGCCTCCTGAGTGGTAGCTCGGGCCGGGGAAGGAGCCGCGAGCTCCAAGCCCCCAACACGTCCCCCCCCCCACCACCATCCCCATCCCCCACCCCCGGACGCAGCAGGCCAGCAGATCCCCCGCAATGCAGCCAGCCTTAACCACTGGCGCGTGAAGTAGCCACTGTCCCCCCCTCCCCCCAGTAGCGCCCGGGAGACCGGGGTATGAAAGGACCCTGTCCCCCCCCCCCCCCACTCATGACTGTGTGTGTAAGATGTGTGTTGTTTGCAGTTAAAACTAAGGGGCAGTGCCAAGTCATGCCGGGAGTGGGGTCGCGTAGGGGGCATGACCCCCCCCCAACCGGCTCCGCTTGATAAAGCAAAACTGTTCAACAGAATAAAGCAATCAGATTTCCATTCTGCTTGCTTCGATGCTGGACAGGACAAGTAAAAAAAAAAAAAAAAAAAAAAAAAAAAAAACTTCCATCTAACAACTGTAAAATCAGCTTTTCTTGATGACGCGTTCGTGAAATCTCTTTATGAAAGCTCTTGTGTGAACATTTCAGTAGTTACACATTAAAACAATATTTATTTGCAGTTCGTCTGCTCTGCTGAACGACCCTGAAGCAAACGGGCTGCGTCAGTTCGAATCGAAGAGATGCTCCCCGTCACCGTCACAGGGCTGCTGACATGCAGCTGCAGGAGAGAGGATGTGGATTGTAGGTCTGTTAGTAAACGGGGCTTCTCTAACAGTCATGTGTTTCCTCCAGAAACATCTCTGAATGCACAGTAGAGCGCCGTTTTTTTTTTTTTTTTCTAAATTGCCTCGATAAACAGCAGTTCCCTGGCAACCTTCCAACTGCCAATATACGATTTAATTGGGAATCGTCCCTGCCCTAGTTTCAGCATATTTCATCATTATTCTAGTTGCAGGAGGTCACTGATGCTAATGCTAGCACACGTCGCGCACGTCGTGCATGTCAAGGGGACCTTCTAGCCCAGCGGTTCTCCACCTTTTTCATGATGGGGCCCAATTTTCCAGTCCAAACTGGTCCAGGGTCCATTCATATTTAACTCTGTATCAGTGTAATGATCATTTCTGGTTTCTTTCTTTAATAACTAAAGCAAATCCAGCTGCTTTAACAGACTGAACCTGTAAAATGTGGCTGATAAACATGAATAAGATCATATAAAAATATATTATGAGATGGTCACAAACACATTTATGGAATAAAATCAGACTCCTACTAGAACAAATCAGAATTAGAGTATAAACACAAAATGTACAACATTTAAGAAAAAACTGATGGAAACTGATTTAAAAAAGAGATAAAATGCTGCAGTAATAGATCACATTGAAAATAAAAAGGCTCAATTTAAATAATCTGTACAAACCTGGATTTTCTTCTTTAGACAGGAAATTAAAGCACAAATCATTTAACATTTTATTTATTTAAACTTTTCTCATATCTTTTTAAAGAACTTCCAAACATAACAGACATTTTCTGCATCAACAGCTGATTTTCTCTTTTTTTCTTAAAAATTCTTTCTTTCCAATGAGTGTTAGATGTTTGTTTCTAGATGAAGCTGCAGATGCAGTCTTCATGTTAGCATTAGCATTAACGTTAGCATTAGCTGGTGCTCCATCCATCTTCCAGCTCTGCTTTATCTCCACTCACTAATCCGTATTTAATAAACTGGGGTGGATTTTTCCTCTTTAGGGGCGGTTTGGGACCATTTTTGTCTCAGTATTTCGTTTTAATTCTTCTTTACAACGTTAGCTACAGGCTAGCGGCTAGCTGAGTGTCTTCTTCTGCTTCTTTGTTGAACTCTGACAAGTTAGCGCCCCCAGGTGGGGGGAGGCTACATTGCAACTCATCCAGTCATAAATAACAGTGTAAATATACGGTCCTCGCGGCCTCTAGGTGGCGCTGGAGGTCTGAGCTTGGACCCCGTGGTGAAGAATCACTGATCTAGCTTGTCATTAAAAACAATCTCATCCACTCTACAGAACACCAAAGGTAAATAAATGTAACTAAGGATGTACGATATTATCAACCTACCAATACTATCAGCAGATTTCAGCATTTTTAAATGTGGAATCAGAGAAATTTCTGTATCTTTTTTTCCTGTTTTTATTTTTACAAACAAAATCTTGTTCCATTAGTAGCAGTCCAGCATGTATAAGTCCCTGTTATCCTGTTATCCACATTCACACTGCATGGTCTCCCATCTTTTATTATGGCTTTGAGCCATAACAGAAGGATGGAGGACGGAGGTTTCACTGGAGAGCATCAGCACACGCTCCACCAGCCACCAGCAGGCCTCAGCCGGGAAAATCAGGGAAGTATCCGGTAAAGTCCTGAAGTGTTTTCCTCTGAATCTCTCTGGAATGAGGAGGAGATGCATCGAGCTTTCCTCACGGTTCTGAGGAACTGGAGATTATCCTCAGATCAACAGGATACGGAGGCGTAGCGCTGCAGAGATCCACCATAGGTTTTCTGTTTTCCCGCATCAGTGATGGACGAGCCGACTGAACACACGATCGCACGCCGCGCTGCTGCCGGCCTCCGGGTTCAGCCGGGGATCGTCTCCGGGATGAGGAGGGCATCATTTGGATACCAGGAGCTGAAAAACGTCTGCAACCTCCTTTTTTATGGTGTCGGCACCAACCTCTTGTTTTTGTCTTTTTTTAACATATATTCTTTATTCATTTATTCAAGAATAAGGACGAGGCACATTGATGTACATTTAGTGATGCATGGTCCAATATTGGTATCGGCCAGATATCGACCCAATGTCGGCCAATATTTTTTATTTTATTTGTTCCTTTGATAGGAACAGAATATATAAAAAACAAAGAAAAACTTCCAAATACGCCAGATTTAGCCAAAATTCTGGTTTCCATCTGTTGTCTCTTACCGAGTCTAAAAAGGCTCCTGACATGAGGAAATATAGAAATATCGCAGAGTAAATAAAACCGTTATCAATACAGTTATGTAACAGGTGTTGTTTGGTGGTGAAGTCCATGGGGCATCGGAGCATTAGGCCACGCCCACTGTGCAACATGATGACGTCTCCATCAATGACTGGATCTGCAGCAGAAGTGTTTTTCTAATTTTGGACAAAGAATTAAAATTATGTCATTATTGGTATTGGCCATGAGAAGTAGAAAATTATCGGTTATCTGTATCAGTTTAATTTTTCAATGTCAATCATCACAAGTTTTCACATTTATATGCAAAATTATAGTCAGTGGCTTTTTTCCATGTTTGGTCCCCAATAAAATAAACAGTAAAATACAAAAATGTAAAAGATGAAAAACCGTACCGTCTTTTTCCGTTAATTGGGGGGCGGGTCGGGTCGGGTCGGGTCGGGTCGGGTCGTGAGGGCAGCTGCTAAGCAGGGAAGCCAGACTTCCCTCCCCCGGTCACAGCCACCAGTTGAACACCAATGGCACAACAAGATTTTGCAGGGTTTCATTAGTAAAAATATCAGTACAATATAACCGATATACCAATATCACATTTTAATGCTGATATCGGCAGGCCGATGATATCGGACATCTCTGCTTTTTTGGGTTTGTTCCGGTTTAGAGTCAAACTTTGCCTCTGGTTAGATGTCGTGACAAACACAGAATGGGAAAGTGTGTCCAAACTTTTGACTGATCCCGGACGAGCCCCCAATTTCTTATGACTGGGTCAAAGCCATAACAAAAGATGCCATGGAAATGATTCTCTTAATGTTTTAGATTTGACAAACAAATGAGTTCTGTTGTCAAATCTAGTTTCTTTCATTTACGGCTTCGGGGTGAAGAAGTCGCATCGACCCCAGAAAGACCTGGAAAGGGGCTGTTCGTGCTTTAACACGTGTCACCTTGATGATTGTAACTCCCGTTATTTTGGGATCGAACAATCGTTTCTCTGTTGTTTCCAGGCTGTTCAGAACTCAGCAGCTCGTCTCCTGACGGACGTAAATGACGTGAGCGCATCACTCCGGTGCTGGCATCTCTGCATTGTCTGTTACATTTAGGATCCAGTTCAAGATTTAATTGCTTTTATCTGAAAGTCTAAACGGCGCAGCACCACCGTATCCTGTCAGATCCCTGAGGTCAGCTCACCAGTTGCTCCTGACGGTTCCTAGAACCAGACTACGGGCTTTTCTGTTGCTGCACCACATGTGCAGAGTATCGTTCATTTGAAGTCTTTCCTAAAAGCACATCATTCCTCGCTGGCCTTCCCTCCAGCTTCAGCATCTCCTTAAGGCTTTTATGGGTTTTATGTTATTTTATGTATTTATTTTTCTCCTGTGGTTTCATTTATATTTTATTTATGCTCTGTTTCATTTATTCTGCGCTCTTATTCTATTGTTGACCTTTTGATTTGATTATTTCTATGTACAGCACTTTGGTCAACTGAGGTTGTTTTTAAATGTGCTTTATAAATAAATCTGACTTGACTTTTATTAATAACAAAGAAGCTAAAAATGAAGCTAAGAAGCTAAAGAAAATACATATGTATATATATATATATATATATATATATATTGAGGATGTCTGATATTATCAGCCGATATTGGCAATAAAATTTGATACCGGAAAATATCGGTATAGTTTTTGGGCGGATATTTTGAAAAATGAAATCTTGTTCCATTAGCTTCAGTCCGGCATGAAAATGATGTTAAAAGTCCCTGTTATCCTGGAAGAACTTCATTTCCCAGCATTCCTTTCAGAGTCATGTGACTACGGTGCAGCTGCTGCTGCTACAGACTGATTTGACAATACCTGCTAGTATCTGATATATACTAGTATCTAATACCTGCTAGTATCTGATATATACTAGTATCTAATACCTGCTAGTATCTGATATATGGTAGTATCTAATACCTGCTAGTATCTGATATATGGTAGTATCTAATACCTGCTAGTATCTGATATATGGTAGTATCTAATACCTGCTAGTATCTGATATATGGTAGTATCTAATACCTGCTAGTATCTGATATATGATAGTATTTAATACCTGCTAGTATCTGATATATGGTAGTATCTAATACCTTCTAGTATCTGATATATGGTAGTATCTAATACCTGCTAGTATCTGATATATGGTAGTATTTAATACCTGCTAGTATCTGATATCTGGCAGCCAGATGTCCAAAATGAACTTTTCTGGCTGAGTTCAGGATATTTTGGGATCTTTGCTCTCAGAGCAGAATATCGTTGTATTTATTAGAATATGGGAGATACAACCTCACAGATCTCTGCATACATCGGTATCAGTTGATATTGGAATTTAAGAGTTGGACTATATCGGATATCGGTAAAAAAGCCTTTATCGAGCATATATACATATATATATATATATGTATATACATATATGTATATGTATATATGTATACACACACCTGTATATATATATGGTGAGATTCCGTTGTTCCGTAACAAAATCTCGTGAGATTTCGTTTTTAGAAATATCGGCCCAAAAACCTGATATCGATATTTACAGATATCACATTTGCTTGCCAATAATATCAATAATATTGGACATCCCTCATTTACACTGGTTATAATAACGCAACACATGAAGGGAAACATGGAGCTTCGGTCTTTTACGTGTCGGGTACCGTGTTGCTGTGCTGAACGCTAATTTTAAATGATGAATAATTGTTGGTTTTCTGATAATTACTGGTGGTTTCTTTCTGGTTTCTCCTCTCGTTTATGTCCCGGTGAATCGGCTGCTGGTTATTTATGGTGGAGATGCAACAAGTCCATTCAGGAGTTTATGAATGAGACACGTGATCAGGAAAATTTGAGAACTTTAAAAAGGTTTTGTTTCTTTCTGATTATTTATGTGTATTTAAACAGGAGCTGTATCGCGCCTGTATGTGAACAGGTTGTTGGAGTTTTGTGTTGACGTGAAGCTGTGTTGATCCCTGCAGACCTTCATCCTCCGATGATGTAACTTTTGCTAATAAACGGTAGTTTGAGGCGTTTTTTCACAGTGCTGAAACTACTTAGTGACATTTTAAAGATCCAGGGGTCTCATTTATAAAGCTTGCTTACGCACAAAACAGGGCTTGAAAGTGGCGTAAGTGATTTTCCACGCAAAGTTTCTGATTTATAAAAACAAACCTGACGGGAGAATGTGCGCACCGGTGCGCACATTCTGAACTTTGCGCACGAACATTTTGGAGACGGGGAAACTGGCGGCACCGCTGGTGAGATGATGAACTTAAGCCACGTTCATGCATTTAACCATTAATATCAGACTGTAGACCCTCGTATGGTCCTCGATTAAGCCATACAACCCATAAGCACCCATTCAGGACTTGCAGCACAGTGTATTCGAAGTGTATGTTTATCTTCAAATTATGTAGCAATGACAAGTTTATCTATAAAGCAAATTAATGTACAGGATAATTCAAAATGCTTTACATAAAAAATAAAAAGCATTGCAGCAGGGGTGCAGAAGAGAAAACATCAAAACTTAAAAGAATAAAAGATTATTGTTCCATTAATTGTGACAAGCTGTATAGCAATTACTGTAATTACTGAGTAAACATAAATACTGCAGTGACACTGGTGCGTAATGCTTTACAATGGATGCGCTGGCATTGCTTCAAGACTATGCCAATGGCAGGATCAGGATGGAGAGAGTCTTTAGAGACCATGAGGATTTTATGGCCAATGATGATGACCGGCTAATAATCACATTTACTTTTGCAGCGCTTTTGTCTATGAACTGGACCCAGATACCCGACCACCGAAACCGTGCCCACCCCGACGCATCAGCAGCTGCTGACCACAGCGCACTCCGTTGTGGAGCCATCAACCTCAGCAAAGACCGGGGGAGGTGTTTACGGGCGTGGGGAGGGAGGGGGCACGTGAGGGGGAATCGCGCTGCACCACACCAAACAGGTGTTCTGTGTTCTGAATACAGTCGCTCTGACAGCCTTTCCTCCACAGCGACTTCTGGAACAGACCTCCGTCACATCATCACCTACAACAACCTGCTGTCACTCAGCAGACTTACGTTTATCTGTGTTTCCTGTGACGCCCAAATAAAATGATTTTGTGAGGCTCCACTTCACCAACAAGCACCTCCACTTCCGTCTCCGCGAAATTACGTTTAAATTTCTTTTCGATCGCCACAATTCAGTTTTAAATGCCTCAGATCAGCTGGATCATTTATATGCAGAAACATCCATGAGGTGCTTTGCATTGACCATTTATGGGAGAATGTGGGCGTGTAGGAGGCGGAATATGAGCCAAATTCACCTGCGCAAACTTCCAGGAAGAGTGTGATTTATAAAGGGGAAATTGCTTGAATCTGTGCGTACGCACGGTTTTATAAATCTGAATATTTTTTGGCGTACGCAAACTTTTGGTTTTGGGCGTACGTACACTTTTAGTAAAGATTCTACGCAAAGTTTTATAAATGAGACCCCTGGTCTCTGCTGGAGACTCAGACTTCCACGTTCCAGGATGAGCGACGGAAACAGAGAAGCTGGCTTTCACCGCTCCGACTCAACAACATGACGATCATCTGTTCTTGTCTGTTTTTAGGCCAACGATGCCTCAGGGAACACGTGGAACTGGCTGTACTTCATCCCTCTCATCATCATCGGCTCCTTCTTCATGCTCAACCTGGTGCTCGGTGTTCTGTCGGGGTGAGTACCAGCGGTCTTCCAGGATTTTCCAGGTTTGCCTGTAGAAGCTGGTCTGAAGCTGCAGATGGAAACCAAAGTAGTTCCAAACACCAGATCTGAACGTCACGGCTCAGTATGGCTCAGTCCGATACGAATGCATGTGTCGTTGCACGACATGTATTCGAATGAAACCACGGTATTTCCGTACCAGAAATCCTAAATGTGGTCTCTGTATTCTGTGATTTCTGTCAGACTTCTCTCCTTCATACATGCTCCATCTCTCCAGGGTCTGCACTTCTCGCATTTACTAATTTAGCTGAATCCCACATCTGTGGCAGCTCCAATAAAATTTTCATAAGGTTTTATTAAAACATAAATTCTCCTTATTATCGGAGTCCGCTGTGCAGAGCCTGAGTGGATATCTGAGGAATGCACTCCCTCATCCATAAAAGAGCATGAGTAGCCGACATTGATTCGAGTGTCATCGGCGTGAAGCAGAGCATCATGGGAGATGACGGTGCACCTCATCTTATGTAATATCACTCTGCTGTTATAACTTCCCTCAGAAATGTGAAAATAAATCTTATGAAGAACATGTCATGACTGGAGATTTCATCATAAGAGTATAATTATCCATATATGTATATATATATATATACACATGTACACATACAAATGTGTATATATATATTGTGCGTGTGTACATATATATCTACATTTACATGTATATGTGTATATATGGCTGTACCTGGTCGTAATCGACCTATTTTTAGCTTCTTTGTTATTAATAAAAGCTTGTTTTAAACACATTTCCATGGTATGGTCTCCCATCTTTTGTTATGGCTTTGAACCAGTCATAACAAATTGGGGGCTTGTCCGGGATTAGTCAAAAATACAGTTGTGTAAAAAAGTATTTGCCTCCATCCTGATTTCATATTTTTTTGGATGTTTGTCACACTTATATGTTTCAGATCATCAAACAAATTTTAATATTAGACAAAGATAACACAAGTAAACACAAAATACAGTTTTCAAATGAAGATTTTTATTTTTAAGGGAGGAAAATCCAAACGTCCATGTCCCTGTGTGAAAAAGTGATCTTCCCCTAAACCTAATAACTGGTTGTTCCACCTTAGCAGCAACAACTGCATCAAGCGTTTGTGATAACTGGCAGTGAGTCTTCTGCAGCGCTGTGGAGGAATTTTGTTCCACTCATCTTTGCAGAATTGTTGTAATTCAGCCACATTGGAGGCTTTTCCAGCATGAACCGCCTTTTTAAGGTCATGCCACAGCATCTCAATGGGATTCAGGTGGGGACTTTGACTAGGCCACTCCAAAGTCTTCATGTTGTTGTTCTTAAGCCATTCAGAGGTGGACTTGCTGGTGTGTTCTGGATCATTGTTCTGCTGCAGAACCCAAGTGCGCTTCAGCTTGAGGTCACCAACAGATGGCCGGACGTTCTCCTTCAGGATTTTTTGGTAGAAGCAGAATTCATGGTTCCATTTACCACAGCAAGTCTTCCAGGTCCTGAAGCAGCCAAACAGCCCCAGACCATCACACTACCACCACCATGTTTTACTGTTGCTATGATGTTCCTTTTCTGAAATGCCGTGTTACTTTTACGCCAGATGTAATGGGACCTCCACCTTCCAGAAAGTTCCACTTTTGTCTCGTCAGTCCACAGAGTATTTTCCCAAAAGTCTTGGGGATCATCAAGATGCTTTCTGGCTAAACTGAGACGAGCCTTTATGTTCTTTTTGCTCAGCAGTGGTTTTGGTCTTGGAACTCTGCCATGCAGCCATTTTTGCCCCCCAGTCTCTTTCTGATGGGGGAGTCATGAACACTGACCTTCATTGAGGCAAGTGAGGCCTGCAGTTCTTGGATGTTGTTCTGGGGTCTTTTGTGACCTCTTGGATGAGTCGTCGCTGTGCTCTTGGGGTCATTTTGGTCGGCCGGCCCCTCCTGGGAAGGTTCACCACTGTTCCATGTTTTCACCATTTGTGGATAATGGTTCTCACTGTGGTTCTCTGGAGTCCCAAAGCTTTAGAAATGGCTTTGGAACCTTTTCCAGACTGATAGATCTCAATGACTTTGTTTCTCATTTGTTCCTGAATTTCTTTGGATGGCAGCATGATGTCTAGCTTTGGAGGATCTTTTGGTCTACTTCACTTTGTCAGGCAGGTCCTATTTAAGTGATTTCTGATGGAGAACAGGTGTGGCAGTAATCAGGCCTGGATGTGGATAGAGAAGCTGAACTCAGCTTTCCAAAGATGATAAACCACAGTTAACAGCTCAGGCCAACCCTTTAAACTTGGTTTTTATTAGAGGGGGAATTTCTATTTCCCTTATTTTCCCTTTTTTCAGAGTGAAAACGTACGTACAGTAGGAGGTAATTGGATTGCAGGAGGACAAAGGAAGTAAAATATCAGAGCAGGTGTTTATTATTTTTCTAGAAGGATTAAAACCAGAACCTTCTGAGTTTTTGTATTTTGGAATAATCCTATTTAATGATTAAGAAGGAGTAGAAAAGTACCTGGCTGCTTTTAACAGTCAAGTGTTGCACTAAGCCTCAACCTGCTCACTTGTTGGAGGCAGATAAGAGTTTTACTTCCACACCAGTTTGAATAAAGAGAGCAGGAGGACAGGGTGGGGGTGGGGGATGTAAAAATGTCTGCAAGGTGACACAAACACATTAATGACTTTGCTGAACTGGCTCTGCATGCTGTTCAGTCTGAATCTTAAACTTTCGTCCCTCTGGCCTTCCAGTTAATTAGAAACTCAATCCTGCAAGTAGCAATTAATGTTCAAGCGTCCAGAGAGAGAAAGTCTTTCAGCTTCAGCTCATCTCCCACCTTTATATGAAAAAGAAGCTAATTGAGGACATGGATTCCTCAGAAGAAGAACAAGCGGCTGAAAACCAGCAGAGCAGAGTGGAAAGAAGGGAGGTGAGATGAGTCCAGCTGTTATATGAGCTGTTTGTTCTCTACAGGATTATCTATCGGCTAGCATCTCACCATCCTCTTCATCAGCTCCACCTGCTGTTAACACTCATATCTAACCGGCCAATCACACGGCAGCATCTGATCATGTAGACATGATGAAGATGACTTGCTGGAGTTCAAACTGAGCTTCAGAATGAGAAAGAGAGAGGTGCAACGGAAGATTCTCATCATGATGAGGTGCAACGGGGAGATTCTCATCACGATGAGGTGGAACGGGAGATTCTCATCACGATGAGGTGGAACGGGAGATTCTCATCACGATGAGATGGAACGGGAGATTCTCATCACGATGAGGTGGAACGGGAGATTCTCATCACGATGAGGTGGAACGGGAGATTCTCATCACGATGAGGTGGAACGGGAGATTCTCATCACGATGAGGTGGAACGGGAGATTCTCATCACGATGAGGTGGAACGGGAGATTCTCATAACGATGAGGTGGAGCGGGAGATTCTCATCATGGATGAGGTGGAACGGGAGATTCTCATCATGGATGAGGTGGAACGGGAGATTCTCATCATGGATGAGGTGGAGCAGGAGATTCTCATCATGGATGAGGTGGAACGGGAGATTCTCATCACGATGAGGTGGATCGGGAGATTCTCATCACGATGAGGTGCAACGGGAGATTCTCATCACGATGAGGTGGAACAGGAGATTCTCATCACGATGAGGTGGAACGGGAGATTCTCATCACGATGAGGTGCAACGGGAGATTCTCATCACGATGAGGTGGAACGGGAGATTCTCATCATGATCAGGTGGAACGGGAGATTCTCATCACAATGAGGTGGAACGGGAGATTCTCATCACGATGAGGGGGAGCGGGAGATTCTCATCACAATGAGGTGGAACGGGAGATTCTCATCATGATCAGGTGGAACGGGAGATTCTCATCACAATGAGGTGGAACGGGAGATTCTCATCACGATGAGGTGGAACGGGAGATTCTCATCATGATGAGGTGGAACGGGAGATTCTCATCACGATGAGGTGGAACGGGAGATTCTCATCACGATGAGGTGGAACGGGAGATTCTCATAACGATGAGGTGGAGCGGGAGATTCTCATCATGGATGAGGTGGAACGGGAGATTCTCATCATGGATGAGGTGGAACGGGAGATTCTCATCATGGATGAGGTGGAGCAGGAGATTCTCATCATGGATGAGGTGGAACGGGAGATTCTCATCACGATGAGGTGGATCGGGAGATTCTCATCACGATGAGGTGCAACGGGAGATTCTCATCACGATGAGGTGGAACGGGAGATTCTCATCACGATGAGGTGGAACGGGAGATTCTCATCACGATGAGGTGCAACGGGAGATTCTCATCACGATGAGGTGGAACGGGAGATTCTCATCATGATCAGGTGGAACGGGAGATTCTCATCACAATGAGGTGGAACGGGAGATTCTCATCACGATGAGGGGGAGCGGGAGATTCTCATCACAATGAGGTGGAACGGGAGATTCTCATCATGATCAGGTGGAACGGGAGATTCTCATCACAATGAGGTGGAACGGGAGATTCTCATCACGATGAGGTGGAACGGGAGATTCTCATCATGATCAGGTGGAACGGGAGATTCTCATCACAATGAGGTGGAACGGGAGATTCTCATCACAATGAGGTGGAACGGGAGATTCTCATCATGATGAGGTGGAACGGGAGATTCTCATCACGATGCGGTGGAACGGAAGATTCTCATCACGATGAGGTGGAACGGGAGATTCTCATCACAATGAGGTGGAACGGGAGATTCTCATCATGATGAGGTGGAACGGGAGATTCTCATCACGATGCGGTGGAACGGGAGATTCTCATTATGATGAGGTAGAATGGGAGATTCTCATCACAATGAGGTGGAACGGGAGATTCTCATCATGATGAGGTGGAACGGGAGATTCTCATCACGATGAGGTGGAACGGGAGATTCTCATCACGATGAGGTGGAACGGGAGACTCTCATCACGATGAGGTGGAACGGGAGATTCTCATCACGATGAGGTGGAACGGGAGATTCTCATCACGATGAGGTGGAACGGGAGATTCTCATCACGATGAGGTGGAACGGGAGACTCTCATCACGATGAGGTGGAACAGGAGATTCTCATCACGATGAGGTGGAACGGGAGATTCTCATCACGATGAGGTGGAACGGGAGATTCTCATCACGATGAGGTGGAACGGGAGATTCTCATCACGATGAGGTGGAACAGGAGATTCTCATCACGATGAGGTGGAACGATAGATTCTCATCACGATGAGGTGGAACGGGGAGATTCTCATCACGATGAGGTGGAACGGGAGATTCTCATCACGATGAGGTGGAACGGGAGGTTCTCATCACGATGAGGTGGAACGGGAGATTCTCATCACGATGAGGTGGAACGGAAGATTCTCATCATGATCAGGTGGAACGGAAGATTCTCATCACGATGAGGTGGAACGGGAGATTCTCATCACGATGAGGTGGAACAGGAGATTCTCATCGTGATGAGGCGGAACGGGAGATTCTCATCATGATGAGGTGGAACGGGAGATTCTCATCACGATGAGGTGGAACGGGAGATTATCATCATGAATTGGTGTCATGTTCATATGGAGCAAATCTCTGATGAATGTTTGTAGCATCTTGTTTGATTCATGATAACCGAAGTGAAGCCAGTTCTGGAGGTTTCAGGGTTCCAGTCTAGTTCTAGAAGATGGACTTGATGAAATGTTTTTCACACCCTGAAGATGAAGGAAGATGATGAAGGCTGACAAACCCAGTGGTTCTGGTTTATGATGTCTTTCTGATGTGTCAGAAGCTTCAGAGGGCAGCGAGCCTTCACCCCCCCCTCCTCTGCCCTCCCCGTTTCCTGAGCTCTCTGCAGAGGTCGTCAGATGTCTTTACAGTTACTGTGGAGGTGGAAGGTCACTGATGCTTTCTGGCAGGGCCGTGCGGGGGCCATGTCATTGTTTAAAGGCCACAGTCTGAGCTGGAGAGGAGGTGGGGGGCCGTGCACATGCAGGGTTTAGAGGCTGCGGACCCTCCGGGGAGGGTTGCACCAGCTTTTCACCCGTCAGTGGGGCCGGTTAGGATGAGATGTGGCTGTGATCAAAGTCCAGACCACAACAGTCTGTTCTGGAAACAGAACTTCTACCTGAACTGGACCTCCTGCTGTTCTGATGACATCATCACTCCGAGCTTTGAACATGAAGCAGGGGTGTTTTCCCAGAACCTGATCCCTGATTCAACCTGAATGTTTCACCAAAGGTTTTTAGACTTCAGCTTTTCACCTGTGTTAAATACAGCCTCACTACGAAAGTTCGTTTAGAAATGAGAAGTTCTTTTCTTTGGGTTGCAGCTTTTTTAGTTCTATCATTATTGTTTTGACCGCACCGTGCCACATAGCATCACTTCACACCGCATCGTATTGTACTGTATCGCATCCCGTTCCATATCCTATCCTAACTTACTCATTCATTCATTCGTTTCCTGTACCGCTTGTCCTGTTCAGGGTCGTGGTGGTTACTGGAGTCTATCCCAGATATTACCAGGTGAGATGCAGGTACACCTGGACAGGTCACCAGTCTGTTCAAGTCTGATGCACCGCATCATATCATACCCTACTGGATCGTATCGTATCCTTCCACATCGTACTGCATTGTAGCAAATTGGTCCCCTTTATATTTCCTCTCCTCCCTCACCCTCCCCCAATTTATTATATCGTATTGTATCTTATTGTATAGTATCGTTTTGTATCGTATCTTTTAGTATAGCATCGTATTGCATCTTATGGTAATGTTATATATTTTATCTTAACGGTATGGTATAGTATCATGTTGTATCTTATGGTATTGTATGGTACAGTTTACTGTATCGTACTGTATCATATCTTATGGTATTGTATGGTACAATTACTGTATCGTACTGTATCGTTTCTTATGGTATTGTATGGTACAATTACTGTATCGTACTGTATCGTTTCTTATGTCATTGTATGGTACAATTACTGTATCGTACTGTATCGTTTCTTATGTCATTGTATGGTGCAATTACTGTATCGTACTGTATCGTTTCTTATGTCATTGTATGGTACAATTACTGTATCGTACTGTATCGTTTCTTATGTCATTGTATGGTACAATTACTGTATCGTACTGTATCGTTTCTTATGTCATTGTATGGTACAATTACTGTATCGTACTGTATCGTTTCTTATGGTATTGTATGGTACAATTACTGTATCGTACTGTATCGTTTCTTATGGTATTGTATGGTACAATTACTGTATTGTTTCTTATGTCATTGTATGGTTCAATTACTGTATCGTACTGTATCGTTTCTTATGGTATTGTATGGTACAGTTCCTGTATCGTACTGTATCATATCTTATGGTATTGTATGGTACAATATCTTATGTAACTGTATCGTACTGTATCGTATCTTATGGTATTGTATCGTACAATTACAGTATCGTATAGTATCGTATCTTATGGTAGTGCATGGTACAGTATCCTATGGTACAGTATCCTATGTTACTGTATCGTTTCTTATCGTGTCGTATGATACTTGATGCTTAATGCAAATCCTGCCTAATGAGGAGCTGAGCACAAACTCGGCTCTGAATCAGCTGGTTGGGATGAATCTGTCTTTTCTTACTGAGTCCGAGCCGTTTCCCGAGCGTCCACACGTGTGAGCTGTGAGTGATGGACGCTCGTACGTGGCCTGTTCGGTCTGAAACGCTCATGTGTGGGATCTGCGTGTGAATGTGTCTCAGCTAACATAAACTGCTGTTCCTCACACATGGATTCAACGTGCACACATTCAGACGTGCAAGCACAGACTGAGATTTTCCTCACACTGGCAGCCGTATGCACACGCACACACACACACACACACACACACACACCAGGACGGCAGCAGACAGCCTCTGCAATGCAGGATAGAGCTTCCCCCTCCGCTGTGTGGGAGACTCACCAATCACGGAGCAGCTGGGGGAACCGTGCATCCCTCGCTCTGTTATTTCAGTCGTCCGTCTCCCTCCACCTCCTTTTCTTTCCTTCTTCCGTCTCCACCTCCCCACCTCTGCCTCCATCGCAGCTCGTTTCCCACTCAGCTTGTTTTTAACGGGAACGGCATCGGAAAGATCCGGACGGGAGAAACGGAGATGATGTTCTCAACCGTAACAAATGAGTCACAGAAGCAGAAACGTGAAGTGCAGGGACGATGATCTGACCATCACACGGTGGGGGGCAGAACGTCCTCATGTGCCCGGAAACTTGGTGACATTCAGGGGGGGTTCTGATGGAGCCTGACGTTGTTTTACAACCTGACCTCATGTTTTCTGGCATTTAAGTTCAGTCTGATAAATATTTCTGTTCGTACAGTCGGACAGATTCAAGACCGACTGAGAATAAAAGTGAATAAGGACGTAAACGGGCAGAAAACAGAGTTGTGATGGAAATAATGTAAAAATGAACACTGATGCATCTATTTAGTTTTTCTTTTTATTTAGTCATAAACTCTTTTCTTTCTTTAGTTTTTACATTTCCACTGTTTATTTCTCATTTATTTTCTTTTTATTATATTTACCTTTTTGCTTAATTTCTTTTAGTTTAATCCTTTCTTTCTTTCTTTCTCTTTCTTTCTTTCTTTATTCTTTCTTTCTTTCTTTCTTTCTTTCTTTCTTTCTTCCTTTCTTTCTATTTGATTCAAATTTTCTATTCTTTTCATTCGTTTTTCCATTTCTATTTATTTTCCTCTTAATCTTTTAAACTATTCTTTTCCTTTTTTCTGTCTTAATTTCTTCACTTTGCATTTGCTGTTTTTTTATTTTTCCTTATTTTCCTATTTTTTGTATTAATGTATAAATACATTTATATTCTATAAGTTCTCCAAGTATAACTTATATTCTTTTTTATTTTCTGTTCTTTTTCCTTTTTATTTAATTGTATTAATTTATTTTTCGGTTTATTTTAGTTTTACTTGTTATCTAAACTCTTTAGTTTCTCTTTCTTTCTTTCTCAATTTTATGTATTCATGTTTATTTAGATTTTCTTTTATTTAATTATTTTTGTATCTTTGTTTTCTTTTCCATCTTAATTTCTTGTTTTTTTAATAGATTTTCTCTTTTTCTTCCTTCCTTTCTTTTTATTTAATTTTATTCATTTATTTTTCTGTTAATTTTAGTTTTACTTGTCTTTTCTTGTTATTTGTGTTACTTATTATCTAATCTCTTTATTTTATTTTATTTGTTTCTTTATTAAAAGTACATCCTGGTGTATTCTGGTCTCATAGCTGATAAATGCATAAATGCTGTCGCTGACCGTCAGGGCTGTAAAACATGCAGATGAAGCAGCAGCATCTTGTGTTGAAATGAAATATTCATCCAGATCCAAACATCCATCCACGTTTGAAGTCCATCTGATGGGTCTGGATGAACTGAAAGGAGGAGAGTCCATCATGACAGTTCAGTGTGACATCATCACCTCACCTGCTGCACCTGCGTTGGCTCGTCACATCCGTGAAACATTTCTGTGTGTTTGTGATTCTGCAGGGAGTTTGCGAAAGAGAGGGAGCGTGTGGAGAAGAGGCAGGAATTCCTGAAGCTCCGGCGACAGCAGCAGATCGAGCGAGAGTTGACGGGTTACCTGGAGTGGATCTGCAAAGCAGGTGAGGAACGAGCACGCCGCCGCCGCCGCCGCCGCCTTTCAGCTGCACGATGGTTCGGTCAGCAGCAAAGACTCGAATTTAATCAGAGTCCTTTTACCTGGGACTAGGTATCGACCGATACAGATTTTTTTAGGACTGATACCGATATTTTCAATTAATATTATGGACACAATTAAATTAATTTTACATGTCTTTTAATATAAAGAAGAAACTGCACGTGTAAACAAATATTACATAGAAACATTAAGCTTGTAATAAATACAGTCGTCCTCAAAATTCTTCATACCCTCAAATTAAAGAAAGGCTAAATTCCCAACAGCAATTCAAATAAGAAGAAACTTAAGAAACTAATAATAAATAAAAATTTACAAAATTATAATGTTGTGATATAACATATTACTTTAGAATTTAATTGAAAATAATAATAAAAAAAATACCTGTCAACAGGTGCAGACTTCTGATTGGACGTTACAGAAAACACCTGATTGCAGTGATTGAATCAAAGTGTTGCTCAACATGCTTGTTTTATTTTTTGTGTGTTTGTTTTTAATATTTTTACTGAACCACAATTCAAAATCAATGTAATGATTTTCATGGAATTTTTATTTATTATCACTTTTGTCATTTTCATCTTATTTCACCGACAGATGATTCTTTTCTTCTTCAAATGGAGGGTATGAGTAATTTGAGGACGACTGCATGTAAAAAAGTCTACAAATTATGCTGGGAGGGGGGGGGTATTGGCCAACACAGTCGACGTATCAGCTGATGCTGATACCAACAAAAAAATGCAAATATCGGCCTAAAATATCGGCTGGCCAGTGTATGGGCAGATCCTTACTTGAGCTGTATGAACACGTTCTGGACATTTCTGATGTGTTGCAGAGGAGGTGATGCTGGCTGAGGAAGACAAGAATGCAGAGGAGAAGTCTCTGGATGGAGCGTGGTACAAACGCAAGCACAACAACTCCGGTGAGGAACCGGACGCGTCGGCTTCACCGCCGTTAGACAGCCGAGTGTTTCATAAACCTGCAGGAGGACAGAGCGTCTTCCAGGAATCCAGAGAAAAGCTGTAACCTCATTAGTTATTCAGAAAACATTAACTGTTCCCGACACGGAGGACGTATCCGTGGGACTGAACAGGAAATGACACGGGCCGAGCCCAGCAGCTCCATCAGCTTCATCAGCTCCATCAGCTTCATCAAACGTCTCAGATTCACTGGTACACGCTCAAAAATACAGGTACCAGTTTGTACCTAAAAGGGTCCAAAGCTTGTTGCTGGGGAGGGGGGGTTCCTTTCTGAAAGACATTTCTGTACCTTCATGGTCCATTTTTGTACCTTATCAAGCTGTATGAGTTAATAAAGTACAATTAAACCAATTAAAGATGATGAATAAAAGTAAATAAAATAGAGATTATGACAACAATCAAAGTTGCTAATAATAAATGAATAATTATTATAGAAATATTAGGCCAAACACATATATAATTATACATATAATTATTACTATGATTATTATGAAAATTATAATATAATAACTATAATTATACTACTGTTTAGAAGTACTGCTATTTATAGTTATTGTACAAGCTACACACATTTTTCAATGCTGCAGGTATCCTTAGGGTTGAAATGGTACAAATGATCCGTCTCTCCATCGGACCCGTTGGAGTACAACAGTAAAATATGGTGGTTTTAGTGTGATGGTCTGGGGCTGTTTTGCTGCTTCAGGACCTGGAAGACTTGCTGTGGTAAATGGAACCATGAATTCTGCTTCTACCAAAAAATCCCGGTTGAATTGGTACAAATTTGTACTTTATATTACTTTGGACCCTTTTTCATAGTATATAGGTACTTCTGGCCTCATAAAGACCAATATTGTACTTTTGAGAGAACATTTGTGAAACATGTACCTGCAGGTACAGAAATGTTCCTGTCTCGTACCCGTTTCTGAGTGTGTAGAACCAGTCTGACCGGGTTTAGATGTGTGTTTAGATGTGTTTTTGTAGCCAAATGTGTGATGTAATTCATAATAAAAACAAAAACTGGCCCATTCCCTCCATCATCGCTCATCCAGGGCGGGCTTATGGGCTAAAACTAGCTAAAAAAAGAAAAAGTAGGATCCCAGTTCCTCTTGGATTTGGAATTTTCTAGAGCGAAGAGCAAAACAACGACACGGCATTGATGTCGTATCTGTTGCAGTTGCAGGGGTGGAGCTACGGGGGTGACCGGAGGGGCCGCAGCCCCCCCAAGCCAATCACTGGCCACCCCCATGCTTTAACCAGGTAGAGCTCAAGCAGTTACTGAGACCCCAAGCTACTTCCAGACCACCGTTCCTTCTGATTTTAGACACCAGTTACCCCACACAGTTCGAGAGTATGTATGTACGTATGTATTAGGGTTGCAACGATACAAAAACAACACGGTTCGGTTCAGTTCGATACTTTAGCGTCACAGTTCGATATTTTTTCTATACAAATTTTTTTTCTCCTTTTCTAACCATAGTGCTTTTTTCCGCAATGGCTCACGTTAGAGTTATACCTAACAACGAAGACCATCAAAGTAGTTCCAAATGCCAGATCTGAATGTCGTTGAAGGAGTAGTTTAACACAGATCCACGGTGTTTTAAGCACAGGACTCTTCATCAGAAGACACGTTTATAAAACAAATTAAAAATGCTGGATTGTTCGATATTCGATACACGATGGTCGCGGTTCGGTACACCCCTGTACTGGATGGTTCGATACCAATGCATGTATTGTTGCACCCCTAGTATGTATGTGTGTTATCGGCCTTTTGGAGCTGAAATTTAAAGGTTATCGGTTATTATATATATGAGTGCTGTGTCAGGGACTCGAACTCAGGGGGGTGTAACGGGAGTTTCAACATGATGCGGTGAAACGAGAGATTCTCATCACGATGAGGTGGAACGAGAGATTCTCATCACGATGAGGTGGAACGAGAGATTCTCATAACGATGAGGTGGAACGGGAGATTCTCATCACGATGAGGTGGAACGGGAGATTCTCATCACGATGAGGTGGAACGGGAGATTCTCATCATGGATGAGGTGGAACGGGAGATTCTCTTCACGATGAGGTGGAACGGGAGATTCTCATCACGATGAGGTGGAACGGGAGATTCTCATCATGGATGAGGTGGAACGGGAGATTCTCTTCACGATGAGGTGGAACGGGAGATTCTCATCACGATGAGGTGGAACGGGAGATTCTCATCATGATGAGGTGGAACGGGAGATTCTCATCACGATGAGGAGGAACGGGAGATTCTCATCATGAAGGTGGATTGAGAGATTCACATCACGATGAGGTGGAACGGGAGATTCACATCACGATGAGGTGGAACGGGAGATTCTCATCAGGATGAGGTGGAACGGGAGATTCTCATCACGATGAGGTGGAACGGGAGATTCTCATCACGATGAGGTGGAACGGGAGATTCTCATCACGATGAGGTGGAACGGGAGATTCTCATCACAATGAGGTGGAACGGGAGATTCTCATCATGAAGGTGGAATGAGAGATTCTCATCACGATGAGGTGGAACGGGAGATTCTCATCATGATGAGGTGGAACGGGAGATTCTCATCACGATTAGGTGGAACGGGAGATTCTCATCACGATGAGGTGGAACGGGAGATTCTCATCACGATGAGTTGGAACAGGGAGATTCTCATCACGATGAGGTGGAACGGGAGATTCTCATCATGAAGGTGGAATGAGAGATTCTCATCACGATGAGGTGGAATGAGAGATTCTCATCATTATGTGCAGCAACACCGTAACACCGTCATGTCAGCATGAATCAAAAATTTGGAATGTTTTCAACATCTTGGTTAATCGATCACGGCAGAACCTAAAACGAGGTCTGACCCAGTTCTAGAACGTGGTCCTGATGATGAGAACGGTGGTTGGTAAATAAACTTCAACGTTGCCAAATCTACCAGGTTTTCACCCTTTTACTGAACACAGTCTGGTGTTTGATTACAACTATTAAAAAGAAAGGAATAAAAAGTAGGGGGGTGAAGAGATATAATGAGGGGGAAAGGAGAGCTTTAGTGCTGCATGAAAGCTCTCCTACTCCCACCCTCCCTCTGAACTGCAGTTAGCCTTCCTCTCTGCACTTGATTCTAATCTCATTAGCCTTCCACCCCGGCATCCATAATCACCGTGGAGCTACTCTGCAGACGAGAACCAGGACGGCCTTGATTGGAGTGTGTAAGCATACACACACACCTCGGGGGGGGGGGATGCTGGTGGAAGTGATCTGGATCGGCCACATACTGATGACTCAGGAGGCCGCCCAGATGGTGGTTGGTTCAAACAGACTCACAACTATCTGCTGAGGCTCAGCTTGTTTGATAATTTCGTAGAAAAATAGCAGCTTCTCAGCTATGAATAAATATTATTGAAGTGAACCGAGTCCTGCAGGCAGCCTCTACGTATGACAACTACGAACTGAGAGGGCTCAAAGAGAGTGGTAACAACTGATAAGTATAGGAGAGTGCTCTGGAAACAGCCAAGTATAAGATGAAGAACATGTCCAGGAAGGAGAAGCTACAACTTGTCCGTACGTAAGTGCCTTAGAAGTCTCAGTTTCAGCTGCCAGGCTCGGAGCTGACGGGCAAACCCAACCAGCCCCATCACCAGGAGATGTCCAACCGAAAGTCTCTATGTTAGGACAGACGAACCAGAGCGCCGTCTGAACTGACTGCAGCTACTATGAACACATGGAGTACTTGGCTGTGTACTTGCCCCTCTTATGTGTGGAGTACCTCAGGGCTCGATTCTTGGACCCCGTCTTTTCTCCCTGTATTTGCTCCCTTTCGGGGGAATTTTTAGAAGGCACGGCATGTCCTTTCATTTTTATGTGGATGACAGCCAGACCTAGGCCGTTTCTCAATTCCTAGTTTGCGTTCTGCATACTCGTGTACTTGTGAGTACAGACTTGTGGGTACGTACTGGAAGTCTGCACTTGTGGAGTTCACAAGCATGGACTCCGCCTACTTGACGGATTGAGACAACGCATACTTGTGACATCACCACCAACGGTGTGCAGCAGTGAGCAGGGCTGTCAACATGAAAATAATATTGTATTATTCTACAGTTTGTTATTGATTGTTGTGGAGATATAGTGATGGTACTGAAACCAATAAAAACAATTAAAATAACTGCTCCAAAAACAATTATACTAATGGAAGTTTTTTTTTTTTTTTTTTTTCCCCAACGTGTACATTATATTTATTTACAATGCATAAGCACATTAATGCAAACGGGTAATCAGGTCATAATTATATGATCAAAAACAGCTGTGAGAGAAAAGCGGGAGGAAGAGCTGCAGATAAAAGGCCAAGAACAGTGAAGAATGGAAATGATCGCTCAGGTTGGGCTGTTGGAGGCGGAGGAGGGAAGAGGAGGCTGCGCGTGTGCAGGTGCATGCTGGGATTTATATCTGTCCAAGTACGCACGGGCCTCCTCTGATGCATGCTGGGTAAAATGGGAGGAGGAAGTTTTCATCCGGGGATTTCCAACGAACTGAGAAGGGTCTATCTGCGGCTTGCAAGACAGGGGCGTGTTGTAGTGTGGGCGTGTCTTAGTGTGATGTTACGTGACGACACGCCCACCAGGCCAATGAGAGCACGGTAAAATCTAGCCCTACCCCTGACCCTTCCCCTAAACCTAACCAGACCCACCCACACTACGACACGCCCACTGGGTTGCAAGCCGCAGATAGATACACTTGAACGAACTTGCCGAGAAGCGAACTTTTTAATGGAACATGACTTGGACCGCAGGTGATGACGTTTCACGAGTCCACGAGCCCGCAAGTACGCACAAGTACGCAGATTGAGAAACGGCCCTATTTTCCCTTAAAGAAAGCGCATCCTCAGCTAAACAGTTACTTGACTGTATTGATGACATTAGAGCATGGATGTCATTTAATTTTCTTCAAGTTAATAACAGAAAAACTGAGGTGTTGCTATTTGGTCCCAGCGATGCCTCCTAGGGTTGGGTTGACCTGTGATGTTTGAGTAGTTATCTAAAACCTGCAGCAATAAGCCTCGGAGTGCACATTGACAGTAATCTCAGACTTGACACTCAAATCAGCTCAGTGATAAAGTCTAGTTTCTTTCAGTTAAAGGAATAGTACACCCAGAGAAAGCCGTGCGTTCATTTTCTACTCACCCTCATGCTGAGCAAGACTCTGGAGCACTTTTTTAATATGTCAAATGCAGCTGGAGATTGGACAGGTTTTTGTTTTCCCCGACTTTCATATAATGGAGTTCACCAGCGACTCAACCAAAAAGGTCCATAAAAGTCCACAAAAACTTGTCAATATTCCTCCAAACTGCTCGTCCAATGGAATCTAAGTGTCCTGAGTGGGTAGCGTCCCGAATTTACTGGAAACCATCATTTAGTAGATTTTTAGAGCCTAAACAGTAGAACATTGCACTTTCTATTTGCGCATTTGTGCAAGTTCACACCACTTCGGAAGCCGTGGCGCTCAGCGCCTACTCTGCTGATGATGCAAGTGTAGAAGAAGAAATTTGCTTTTTTTATTGTGCTAAGAGCGAACGAGCTGCGGACAAACACAAGAGGGGTTGGATATTAATTTAAAACAAAGAAAGAAGGAAGGAAAGAGGAAAAAAAGGTGGAGAAGAACTCTCTCCGCCTGTAGAGAGTTCCATTGGGGGAGTGAGTAACGTAGTGGTAATGTTGCGGGCTTTGGTGCAGCAGCATCACGATGAGAATCTCCTTTTCTTAGCTGACAGGAGTGCCCCCCCCGTCTGGTCTTCTGCTGCATCCTGGTTCAGACAACTGCTGCTCCTGAATATTTTCTCTTCTTCAGACCACCAAGCTTTAAATCCTCTTTCTTCCTCATTCAGGCGCAGGTTGAACTTCAGCATGTCTACATGACTAGATGCTGCCGTGTGATTGGCCGGTTGGATATGAGCGTGGACAGGTGGAGCTGATGAAGTAGATGAGTGTTTTTATAAAACTCAGAATGTGAGTTATTAAGAACGTGAATCCAGTGAGATGAAGTTAACTGTTAGAGAAACCGACAGATGGTTGATACGGAGTGCCAGAGATCACCGGAGGAAAACGTTTACATGCTTGATGTTGTCCCTCTTTGTTTTTTCAGTGCTGAAAAGGACGAAGAAGAGCAAGAACGACCTGATCAATGCAGAGGAAGGGGAGGACCACTTCACTGACATCTCCTCCGTTGGTGAGGACAGGACTTACGACACACTCTGCTAAATAACATGTTCTGCTTCGTTTCCACTTCGTCTCTGCTTCGTTTCTGCTTCATCTCATCTTCGTCTCTGCTTCGTTTCTGCTTCATCTCATCTTTGTCTCTGCTTCGTGTCTGCTGCATTTCTGCTCTGTCTCTGCTTCGTGTCTGCTTCATTTCCGCTTCATCTCTGCTTCGTGTCTGCTTCATTTCCGCTTCATCTCTGCTTCGTTTCTGCTTCATCTCATCTTCGTCTCTGCTTCGTGTCTGCTTCATTTCCGCTTCATCTCTGCTTCGTTTCTGCTTCATCTCATCTTCGTCTCTGCTTCGTGTCTGCTTCGTTTCCGCTTCATCTCTGCTTTGTGTCTGCTTCATCTCTGCTCTGTCTCTGCTTTGTGTCTGCTTCATTTCTGCTTCGTCTCTGCTTCGTGTCCGCTTCGTCTCCGCTTCATCTCCGCTTTGTTTCTGTTTTGTGTCTGCTGCATTTCTGCTTTGTTTCTTCTTAGTTTCTTCTTCGTCTCTGCTTCGTGTCCGCTTCTTTCTGCGTCATCACTACTTCATAACTGTATAAAATATAAGCTGCAATTGTAGAACACTTCTCAAAAGCTTGGTGTGGAAGTTATTAGTATATGTTTTGATAACTCGTACTGTAGCTGGACAAGTCCTGAAAATTTTCTGGAAAAGTCTTGGAAAATAATCTCAAGAATAGAGTGGGAACCCTGGGGATTCATTTAGACCCTGGAGAGAATCCTAACTGTCCCTTGAAGCTGAAATTTATTTATAATCATGAAGTGAAAGTAAATCCGCTCTCGTAGAAACGGAGGAGAGATGATGAATGAGCGGAGATGTGAACGTAGACAGGGACGGGATCGATCTTCAGGTGCTACAGGATGACTCAGAGCTCGGGACTAAAATAGAGCAGGAAATGATTAGCCCACTGGTCTTCCTGGGATGCTAATGAAACTCTCATACAACCATTTTTCTCCTTCCCTTCGTGTCCTGTCCTACTTGACATGTGGGCTTTATTTAACCCTCACATGTGGTGCCTTCATAGTCCACACGAAGTTCCTTAAAGTCAGTGTCCAAATTTCTATCTGCAGATCAACGTCGGACGTCTCAGTGGCTTTTGATACATTGACTGCACAATTAATTCATCATGTATTAGTAAATGTCTCCTTTTGGACTATTTCACAGTATCTGTTTTACATAAAACATGAAATCCATTATAATTTACATGTTACTGAATTTAACCCTCTATCTACATCATGATGCCGGTGAGGTAATAATATTTGGAATGTTTCTATGGCTCAAAATAGACTAAATAAACATAATTTGAAGAAATTTCAATTCAGTTTTACAGGTTTGTTGCCATGGCAATGCAGTACCATAATAATACAAAAGTGAAAGAGAAAGTTTATTTTCCCATTTAAAAAATTGTTTACTTCATAAACATATGTAAAAGTATTTGCTTCCTTTCTGCTTCCTCTCTGCTTCATCTCTGCTTCGCCTCTGCTTCATCTCTGCTACGCCTCTGCTTCGCCTGTGCTTCGTCTCTGCTTCATCTCTGCTTCGCCTCTGCTTTATCTCGGCTTCGTCTCTGCTACGCCTCTGCTTCGTCTCTGCTTCGTCTCTGCTTCATCTCTGCTTCGTCTCTGCTTCGTCTCTGCTTCGTCTCTGCTTCGTCTCTGCTTCATCTCTGCTTCGTCTCTGCTTCGCCTCTGCTTCGTCTCTGCTTCGCCTCTGCTTCGTCTCTGCTTCGTCTCTGCTTCGTCTCTGCTTCGTCTCTGCTTCGCCTCTGCTTCGTCTCTGCTTCGCCTCTGCTTCGTCTCTGCTTCGTCTCTGCTTCGTCTCTGCTTCCTCTCTGCTTCGCCTCTGCTTCGTCTCTGCTTCGTCTCTGCTTCGCCTCTGCTTCTTCACTGCTTCGCCTCTGCTTCCTCTCTGCTTCATCTCTGCTTCGTCTCTGCTTCGTCTCTGCTTCCTCTCTGCTTCGCCTCTGCTTCATCTCTGCTTCGTCTCTGCTTCGCCTCTGCTTCTTCACTGCTTCGCCTCTGCTTCCTCTCTGCTTCATCTCTGCTTCGTCTCTGCTTCGCCTCTGCTTCGTCTCTGCTTCGTCTCTGCTTTGCCTCTGCTTCTTCACTGCTTCGCCTCTGCTTCCTTTCTGCTTCCTCTCTGCTTAGTCTCTGCTTCGTCTCGGCTTCATGTCTGCTTTGTTTCTGCTTCTTCACTGCTTCGTTGCTGTAAAAAATAAGCGAAAATAGTAGAACACTTCTCCAAAAGCCTGGGGTGGAATTTACTTGTCTATGTTGTGATAACTTGACTTGTACTGTAGCAGCTGGAAAAGTCCTGAAAATGTTCTGGAAAAGTCCTGGAAAACAATTTCAAGAAAAAGTGGGAACCCTGTGTATGGTTTTGCTGATGGGTCTCGGTTTTAGACTCGAAGGGTCTCGATCTTTTCAGGCCGGGCGTCTTTATTGGCGTTTCGTGTGCTTTGGTCCAACTGCTCCCCCAGGGTCGCCGTTTGCTCGGGCCAGCGTGAAGAGCAAGAACGAGAGTTCGTCTTACTTCAGGAGGAAAGAGAAGAGGATCCGCTTCACCATCCGCCGCCTGGTCAAGTCCCAGAGCTTCTACTGGACCGTGCTGTGTCTGGTCGGACTCAACACGCTGTGCGTAGCCATCGTGCACTACGACCAGCCCGAGTGGCTCACGTATGCGCTGTGTGGGTACCAGTCAGGGTTCGGGTATTTATACTCCATCTCCCGGAAATGACGGATTAACGGGAATAACTGTTTTTATTCTCTCTGACAGACCTGGCAGAGTTCGTGTTCTTGGGCTTGTTCCTGGCTGAGATGTCCATGAAGATGTACGGCCTCGGACCCCAGAACTACTTCCACTCGTCTTTCAACTGTTTCGACTTCGGGGTGAGTTGTGCACGTGTGTATTACCGTCATGTTTAGAGGAATCAACAGTAAAAAAAAAAAAAAAAAAAAGCCGATAAAAAACTAATTTTAAAAAATTGGAAAAAAAAAAAACTTTGCTATTGGTGGAAAAATGCACAACCACCAATCAAAAACTTCTACGACCAGAATCCTCCAAAGGTAGACTGAAGTGCTGTCTCCTGGTGGACAGGAGGACGAACGCACCCTGGACGTGTCCAACCTGTGACGTTCTTTTAAATCAAATCCATTTTTTTCTGATTCAATTCGATACCGGTACCTGGACCAAGGGTATCGGTAGATACCAATAAGATCCGATACTAATGAATGAAGTGTATATCGCCATGTGAGTGAAGGCATCAAGCTTGACATAAAGATTTTGACTTTTTTTTTTCTAAAAAATGTGACAAATGAACACAGATATAAATGTATTTAATATCATTTATTAACAAATAAAGTTTACATTAGCAGCAAAAATAAATAATTATTGCGTGTCTGCTCTGCGTGATGACGTAACCGGCGTTGCAAACATAGAACTTAAGTGACTAGATGGATGTAACTGTGTTGCTGTGGATGATGTTAATAACAAAAGAAACGACTGGATCAGCCTCTTCATCCAATATTCGATCCAGCTAATAAGTCAATATCGGAGCCGATATCCGATCCAAGTATCGGATCTGTGCATCTGTAGTTTATTACATTAAAAACTTCATTAATATTTGATTAGTTGATTAATCATGTGGCACGTTTGTTTTCCAGTTATTTGTTGTTTATAAAATCGTTGTTTGGTAAATCTTTATTTTTTTTAATTAGCCATGTCTGTTTGCATCCTTAGTTATGAAAATGTTTTTTACACATTTGTGGTTTTCACATTGGAACAAATCAAATGTTTTCCCTCTCATGATGTTTTCAGGTCCAGTGTGTTAATTCAGGAGGTCAGAATGAAAAAATCATGTGTGTGTGAATGTAAAAGAGGCAGATAAACTGTGTTAAAGATTAAATATAGCAACAGAAGTCATAAACAGTCAACTAAACCTTCCACCTCGGTGTAGGGATGGGCATTTAGATACCCTGGAGTTGATACTGGCCTATCAGATTCTATCTTCTGTATCACATGATGGTGGTAGCCTATCAGATTCTATCTTCTGTATCACATGATGGTGGTAGCCTATCAGATTCTAGCTTCTGTATCACATGATGGTGGTAGCCTATCAGATTCTAGCTTCTGTGTCACATGATGGTGGTAGCCTATCAGATTCTAGCTTCTGTATCACATGATGGAGGTAGCCCATCAGATTCTAGCTTCTGTATCACATGATGGTGGTAGCCTATCAGATTCTAGCTTCTGTGTCACATGATGGTGGTAGCCTATCAGATTCTAGCTTCTGTATCACATGATGGTGGTAGCATATCAGATTCTAGCTTCTATATCACATGATGGTGGTAGCCTATCAGATTCTAGCTTCTGTATCACATGATGGTGGTAGCCTATCAGATTCTAGCTTCTATATCACATGATGGTGGTAGCCTATCAGATTCTAGCTTCTGTATCACATGATGGTGGTAGCATATCAGATTCTAGCTTCTATATCACATGATGGTGGTAGCCTATCAGATTCTAGCTTCTATATCACATGATGGTGGTAGCCTATCAGATTCTAGCTTCTGTGTCACATGATGGTGGTAGCCTATCAGATTCTAGCTTCTGTATCACATGATGGTGGTAGCCTATCAGATTCTAGCTTCTGTATCACATGATGGTGGTAGCCTATCAGATTCTAGCTTCTGTGTCACATGATGGTGGTAGCCTATCAGATTCTAGCTTCTGTATCACATGATGGTGGTAGCCTATCAGATTCTAGCTTCTGTATCACATGATGGTGGTAGCCTATCAGATTCTAGCTTCTGTATCACATGATGGTGGTAGCCTATCAGATTCTAGCTTCTGTATCACATGATGGTGGTAGCCTATCAGATTCTAGCTTCTGTATCACATGATGGTGGTAGCATATCAGATTCTAGCTTCTATATCACATGATGGTGGTAGCCTATCAGATTCTAGCTTCTGTGTCACATGATGGTGGTAGCCTATCAGATTCTAGCTTCTGTATCACATGATGGTGGTAGCCTATCAGATTCTAGCTTCTGTATCACATGATGGTGGTAGCCTATCAGATTCTAGCTTCTGTGTCACATGATGGTGGTAGCCTATCAGATTCTAGCTTCTGTATCACATGATGGTGGTAGCCTATCAGATTCTAGCTTCTGTATCACATGATGGTGGTAGCCTATCAGATTCTAGTTTCTGTATCATATGATGGTGGTAGCCTATCAGATTCTAGCTTCTGTTTCACATGATGGTGGTAGCCTATCAGATTCTCTCTTCACAGGTCATCATCGGCAGCATTTTCGAGGTGATCTGGGCCGCCATTAAACCCGGCGCCTCGTTCGGGATCAGCGTCCTGCGAGCGCTACGACTCCTCCGCATCTTCAAAGTCACCAAGTGAGTCCTGCAGGATCTGGACGGGTTCCGCTGGTCGGACGTTTGGCTTCACGCTTCGTGCTTTCACGTGTGCGTGTGCAGGTACTGGAACTCGCTGAGGAACCTGGTGGTGTCGTTGCTGAACTCCATGAAGTCCATCATCAGCCTGTTGTTCCTCCTCTTCCTCTTCATCGTGGTCTTCGCTCTGCTGGGCATGCAGCTGTTCGGGGGCCAGTGAGTAATCCAGCTGCTGGTGGTGGTTTTTCAACTACAGGTAGAAACCGGTTTAAACCAGCTGGCATATCTGGGTTAGCCTCTGAAACAGACCGTTATGGACCCCGGCTGACAGATATCGGGAGCGAGATATTTTCGGCCGATATCAGACTGAAAACGTGATACTGGAAAATATTGTATATTTTTTGTTTGGACGAATATTTTCACTAACAAAGTCGCTCTGTTACGAAATCTCACGAGATGTTATCAGCCAATATCAGCATTAAAATGTGATATTTGAAAATATTCAATTGTTTTTTTTTTGGACTGATATTTTTACTAACAAAGTCGTTCTGTTACAAGATCTCGCGAGATATTATCAGTCGATACCAGCATTTAAATGTAATATCAGAAATGATTGTATCGTTTTTTCAGATATCTGAAAATATTGTATCGATTTTTTTCAGACCGATATTTTCACTTACGAAGTCGTTCTGTTACCAGATCTCGCAAAATATTATCAGCCAATATTAGCATTAAAATCTGATATCGGAAAATATTGTTTAGTTTTTTTCGGACCATGATATTTTTACTAACGAAGTTGCTCTGTTTTAAAATCTTGCGAGATATTATCAGCTGATATCAGCATTAAAATGTGATATCAGAAAATATTAATAGTAGTAAAGGTAATAGAAACATCATGAATTAGCCCCATGTTGGCTAATACCTGCTAGTATCTGATATATGCTAGTATCTAATACCTGCTAGTATCTGATATATGCTAGTATCTAATACCTGCTAGTATCTGATATATGCTAGTATCTAATACCTGCTAGTATCTGATATATGCTAGTATCTAATACCTGCTAGTATCTGATATATGCTAGTATCTAATACCTGCTAGTATCTGATATATGCTAGTAACTTATACCTGCTAGTATCTGATATATGCTAGTATCTAATACCTGCTCGTATCTGATATATGCTAGTAACTTATACCTGCTAGTATCTGATATATGGTAGTATCTAATACCTGCTAGTATCTGATATATGCTAGTTCCCTAATACCTGCTAGTATCTGATATATGCTAGTAACTTATACCTGCTAGTATCTGATATATGCTAGTATCTAATACCTGCTCGTATCTGATATATGCTAGTAACTTATACCTGCTAGTATCTGATATATGGTAGTATCTAATACCTGCTAGTATCTGATATATGCTAGTATCTAATACCTGCTCGTATCTGATATATGCTAGTAACTTATACCTGCTAGTATCTGATATATGGTAGTATCTAATACCTGCTAGTATCTGATATATGGTAGTATCTAGTACCTGCTAGTATCTGATATATGGTAGTATCTAGTACCTGCTAGTATCTGATGTCTGGCAGCCAGATGTCCTAAATGAACTCCTCTGGCTGCGTTAAGGATATTTTGGGATCTTTGCTCTCAGAGCAGAATATCGTTGTATCACTCAGAATATGAGATACAACCTCACAGTTGTCTGCAGAGATTGGTTGATATTGGATATTGGAAATTAAGTGTCGGACAATATCGGTATATCTGATATCGGTGAAATAAAAGCCAGTATTGAACAACCTTTTTTATAATAAATGAACCAGTGATTGTGTCGTTGTCCAACATCTGTTCCGTTTCGTGCGATCAGTCCGTGTTGTCTCGGTTAACGAGGCCGTAGATGTGATTGTCAGTAAGTGGATGCAGGCGATTGGACCTGAGGAGGAGGCGAAGCTGCTCCTGCAGCAGGAGGTGGAGGAGTGATGTGACTGCGGTGGCTACGGAGGCGTAATTGCAGTCAAAGAGCTGTTTTTCTCCCTGCAGGTTTAATTTTGAAGACGAAACACCGACAACCAACTTTGACACGTTCCCAGCGGCCATCCTCACCGTGTTCCAGGTAAAGGTCACCTCCATCATGTCTGCTTGGCGGCTCCGCCTGAGCCCGACTCACAAACCCGTTCTCCTGCAGATCCTGACCGGCGAGGACTGGAACGCCGTCATGTACCACGGGATCGAGTCGCAGGGGGGGGTGCACGGCGGGATGTTCTCCTCCATCTATTTCATCGTCCTCACCCTCTTTGGAAACTGTATCCTGCCTCCACATCGACCTCATCGTTGATATAAAGAACAGCTGTGGCTGTAAATATTGATTATGTCCTTTATCAATCGCTCCCTCCCTCCTTGACACCTCCACCAACCAGACACCCTCCTCAACGTGTTCTTGGCCATCGCTGTCGACAACCTCGCCAACGCCCAGGAGCTCACCAAGGTACGTCTTCCTGTAAAGCGGGTTAAAGCCGCTACATCATGATGTCATCATGATGTCATAATGAAAGGCCAGAGCCTGGGTCTCCACCTGGCTCCCCACGCAGCCATGATTACCGCCCCCCCCCCCCCCCCCCAGCTCCAGTTAATCCAGTTACACACCTCACTGAGCTTACTGTGTTTCCGGACACAATCTGTGAACGAGAACAGACGAGCTTGGATAGGTTTGGAAGGAACTGTCCTCCACATTCCCTGACTTTCCAGGATGTTCAAGAGGAGTCGCACCCATCTGTGTTCAGGTTCAGAAGAACTGTTCATGTTCTAAAGAACTGTTCATGTTCAGAAGATCTGTTCGTGTTCAGAAGAACTGTTCATGTTCAGAAGAACTGTTCATGTTCTAAAGAACTGTTCATGTTCTAAAGAACTGTTCATGTTCAGAAGATCTGTTCGTGTTCAGAAGAACTGTTCAGGTTCAGAAGAACTGTTCATGTTCTAAAGAACTGTTCATGTTCTAAAGAACTGTTCATGTTCAGAAGAACTGTTCATGTTCAGAAGATCTGTTCGTGTTCAGAAGAACTGTTCATGTTCTAAAGAACTGTTCATGTTCAGAAGAACTGTTCATGTTCTAAAGAACTGTTCATGTTCAGAAGATCTGTTCATGTTCTAAAGATCTGTTCATGTTCTAAAGAACTGTTCATGTTCTAAAGAACTGTTAATGTTCAGAAGAACTGTTCATGTTCAGAAGATCTGTTCATGTTTTAAAGAACTGTTAATGTTCAGAAGAACTGTTCATGTTCTAAAGAACTGTTCATGTTCAGAAGATCTGTTCATGTTCTAAAGAACTGTTCATGTTCAGAAGATCTGTTCATGTTCTAAAGAACTGTTCATGTTCTAAAGAACTGTTCATGTTCAGAAGATCTGTTCATGTTTTAAAGAACTGTTAATGTTCAGAAGAACTGTTCATGTTCAGAAGAACTGTTCATGTTCTAAAGAACTGTTCATGTTCAGAAGATCTGTTCATGCTCTAAAGAACTGTTCATGTTCAGAAGAACTGTTCATGTTCAGAAACTGTTCATGTTCTAAAGAACTGTTCATGTTCATAAGATCGGTTCATGCTCTAAAGAACTGTTCATGTTCATAAGATCGGTTCATGCTCTAAAGAACTGTTCATGTTCATAAGATCGGTTCATGCTCTAAAGAATTGTTCATGTTCATAAGAACTGTTCATGTTCAGAAGAACTGTTTATGTTCAGAAGCACTGTTCATGTTCAGAAGAACTGTTCATGTTCGGAAGAACTGTTCATGTTCAGAAGAACTGTTTATGTTCAGAAGATCGGTTCATGCTCTAAAGAACTGTTCATGTTCTAAAGAACTGTTCATGTTCATAAGATCGGTTCATGTTCTAAAGAACTGTTCATGTTCAGAAGATCTGTTCATGCTCTAAAGAACTGTTCATGTTCATAAGATCGGTTCATGCTCTAAAAAACTGTTCATGTTCAGAAGAACTGTTTATGTTCAGAAGAACTGTTCATGTTCAGAAGAACTGTTCATGTTCGGAAGAACTGTTCATGTTCAGAAGAACTGTTCATGTTCAGAAGAACTGTTTATGTTCAGAAGATCGGTTCATGCTCTAAAGAACTGTTCATGTTCGGAAGAACTGTTCATGTTTTAAAGAACTGTTCATGTTCAGAAGAACTGTTCATGTTCAGTAGAACTATTCGTGTTCTAAAGAACTGTTCATGTTCTTAAGAACTGTTCATGTTCTTAAGAACTGTTCATGTTTAGAAGAACTGTTCATGTTCAGAAGAACTGTTCATGTTTAGAAGAACTGTTCATGTTCTAAAGAACTGTTCAAAGTAAGAACTGATTGGACTGAATCAGTGGTAATTTCCGTGGAGTACGGCCCAGTCTGACTCAGACTCCCTGCAGCAGGTAAGAGAGGAATGATTGGGAGGACTTTCTGAATCTGTCTCGCTCTCCCCGTCCAGGACGAAGAGGAGCAGGAGGAGGCCATCAACAAGAAGCTGGCTCTCCAGAAGGCCAAGGAGGTGAAGGAGGTCAGCCCCATGTCGGCCGCTAACATTTCCATCACAGCGTAAGTCTTTTATGTGATTGTAGCTTCTTTCTCAGCACATGAAGTCGGAAACTTGCTGCTCATGAAAGACCAGCTCAGGTTTCAGCGATGAAAACGCGTCAGTGTTCATGTCTACAGTCAGTAAGCAGATGCTAGCTCTCAGATAGCATAAACGTACCTCTGAAGCAGATGCTAGCTCTCAGATAGCATAAACGCACCTCTGAAGCAGATGCTAGCTCTCAGATAGCATAAATGTACCTCTGAAGCAGATGCTAGCTCTCAGATAGCATAAACGTACCTCTGAAGCAGATGCTAGCTCTCAGATAGCATAAACGCACCTCTGAAGCAGATGCTAGCTCTCAGATAGCATAAACGTACCTCTGAAGCAGATGCTAGCTCTTAGATAGCATAAACGCAGCTCTGAAGCAGCTGCTAGCTCTCAGATAGCATAAATGCAGCTCTGAAGCAGATGCTATGATGCTAGCTCTCAGATAGCATAAACGCACCTCTGAAGCAGCTGCTAGCTCTCAGATAGCATAAATGCAGCTCTGAAGCAGATGCTATGATGCTAGCTCTCAGATAGCATAAATGCAGCTCTGAAGCAGCTGCTAGCTCTCAGATAGCATAAATGCAGCTCTGAAGCAGATGCTATGATGCTAGCTCTCAGATAGCATAAATGCAGCTCTGAAGCAGCTGCTAGCTATAACGCACCTCTGAAGCAGATGCTGCTGTCCGTTAAACCTCTGAGCTGCAAGCAAACGTCCCTGAAGCTCCGCTGCTGCCAGGAGGCATCTGAGGAACCAAAGACTCTGAGGATTCATTCTACGCTTGATTACAATTCCCCCAATAGCAGCGAGAAAGTCCCACCTGGATCAGCGCTGATGGAGCTGCTTCACCTCCTGTTTGCTCCTCCTCCTCCCTGCTGCTGATGCTGTTAGCACGGACTGTTAGCACGGACCGTTAGCACTAGCACAGACTATTAGCACAGATTGTTAGCACAGACTGTTAGCATGGACTGTTAGCACGGACTATTAGCACAGGCTGTTAGCACAGACAGTTAGCACAGACTGTAGCACCGACTGTTAGCACGGTCTGTCAACAGCCTTTCCAACATGGCTGACCTCACAATGATAAAGCAGAACGCTACCGAAAACATTACCTCCTTGGCGAAAGTAATAATAAGACAAAATTACCTGAAGAGAAACATTTCAGTGAGATATGAGATCTTGTTTTAAGGCGATGCATTTTATTTCAAGAAATATTATCAAGAAATGTTTTTCTTGTTCTGTTGGCAGATTCTTTTTTTCTTAGTACAAACGAAAAAAAAGTCTTGGACACTCTTAAAATAAGTTGTTTTTTTTAAAGTATTTTTTGCTTGTAACAAGCAACAGAATTCTGCCAATGGAACAAGCCAAAGTTTCTTGATAAGATTTCTTAAAATAAGATCTTATATCTCACTGAAATGTTTCTCTTTAAGTGATTTTGTCTTATTTTGAGTGTGATGAGATATTTTGACTTGAAATTAAAAACATATTGTTGGTAAGATTTGAGTTTTTGCAGTGTGGAGGTAAAAAAAACTAAACTGATGTCCACAGCCCACATTGTAATTGTTCAAAATAAAACATCATAAAAAGTAATGTGGAAAATGAAAAACTGATCATTTGTTTTTCATGTTACTTTCCATGACGTTTTATTTTGAACAGCATCTTCTCACTTGTTCTCTGATCACGGGCTTCCAGATCTGAACCACAGCGCCCCCTACCCACAATGTGATGCAGTGTTTCCAGCTCTGGTCCTCAACCCTAATTATTCACCCCTGAATCAAATGATTGGCTCGTTAACAGGCTTTCAAAGAACTGGATGAGGATGTTCATGAATCGAATCAGGTGTGTCGGAGTACACACTCAAAAATAGAGGTACCAATTTGTCCCTAAAAGGGTCCAAAGCTTGTTGCTGGGGGGGTTCCTTTCTGAAAGACATTTCTGTACCTTCATGGTCCATTTTTGTACCTTATCAAGCTGTATGAGTTAATAAAGTACAATTAAACCAATTAAAGATGATGAATAAAAGTCAATAAAATAGAGATTATGACAACAATCAAAGATGCTAATAAGAAATGAATAATTATTATAGAAATATTAGGCCAAACACATATATAATTATACATACAATTATTACTATGATTACTATGATTATTATGAAAATCATAATATAATAACTAGGGCTGAGCAAAAATATTAATACACAGAAATATTGCAATATTTTCATCTGCTATTATCATATTGATAGATCGATACCGCATTTTTAACTATTTTCTAACAAAATCTCGCGAGATTTTTTTGTTCCGTTACAAAATCTTGCGCGTTTTCATGAAATCTCAAGAGATTTTGTAAGAGAACGGGGAAATCTTGCGAGATTTCATTCGTAAAATAGATCGATACCGTGTTTTTAAATATCGATATGATATCAGCAGATGAAAATATCACAATATTTCAGTGTATCGATATTTTTTCCCAGCCCTAACTATAATTATACTACTGTTTAGAAGTACTGCTATTTATAGTTATTGTACAAGCTACACACATTTTTCAATGCTGCAGGTACCCTTCGGGTTGAAATGGTACAAATGTGTACTTTATATTACTTTTGGACCCTTTTTCATAGTATATAGGTACTTCTGGCCTCATAAAGACCAATATTGTAGTTTTGAGAGAACATTTGTAAAAAACGTACCTACAGGTACAGAAACGTTCCTGCCTCGTACCGATATTTCTGAGTGTGTAGGAGCACATGAAGACTTGCAGGGCGGTGGGTCCTGACGACCGGAGCTGGGAAACACTGATGAAAAAAAATGTTCATTTGTGGTCAGGAAGGGAAGTGCAGCAATACACAAATATCCAAAAAATTTTTCACACTGCTGGGGAAAACATATTTTTAAAAAAAACAAGACAATGGGCCAAAAATAATAACTGACGGGCCAGCTTTGGTCCCCGGGCCCCAAACTGGACAGTCCTGGTCTAGACTCAGACATCATGTTGGCTTCTTGTTTATCAGCTGTGACCTGGATGAAAACCAGCACAAGCGACGGCTTTCATCACCTCACCAGTTTCATTTATCCCCAACATCCGGTCAGCTGACACAGACGGACCCGAACCAGCCGGAAGAAGTCCAGACCTGGAATGAATGAATACCGGATCTGCCGGGAGCGCTCTGAGTGCCGAGAAAGCGCCGCATTAATCTAATCCATCATCATTATTATTAACTGGAAACATGACTCGGCTCCTTTTGGTTCCTCAGCTCATCAAGTCCTCGGCTCTGTCCGCTTTTCATGAGGAACCGTGATGGGAAACAATCATGGACACATCCGAGTCAGACGTTCATCCCCAGACTGCTGCATGACAGCAGGAGAGCGATGCTGGAGCAGTTTCATCCGAGTCGCCCCAGAGACGTGAAGAACTTTCACTTCGCAGCGTTTAACTAAATCTTTGATATCGTAGCATCAAAGAGGGAAAAAGAAAATTCTTTGAAGCTGTAAATAGTTTGGAAAGATCTGAAATGATGAAAAGTCTGAATGATGCAGCGTTTAAGAAGCTTTTACACAACTTCAGCTCCTGATTGCAGATAAAGATTACAATAATTTTATATTATATTATATTATATTATTTTTTTTTTTTTTTTTTTTTTTTTTTTTTTTTTTATTATAATACTAATACTACTAATAGTAATGACAATAATTCTATTGTCTATAGAGCAGTTTTCCATCATCCGAAGGTCAGGAGATCGATTCCAGGTTTTTCCAGGCAGCATGCAACCAGTAAACCTAAAAGATCGTAGACTACGTCAAAATGAAAAAAACTATGAATCCCGTACATGAACTGAACGGATATAAAAAAACATAAATATAGTCTGTATTTTTGTGCACAGATGACCTCATATGGGTGTGATTCTATTTCGTCGGACTGGTTGATTTTACATTGGACAGTTTTACATGTCAGCAGCACGTAATTTGAAGCAGAAAAGTTCGTGTCTGGGACACGAAAAGCTGCACGATTAACGCAGCTTCACGTGTCAGCAGCTCATTGTTTGAAGCGGTTACGTGTCGAGGACGTGTAAACGACAGGTAGGACCATTTCACGTGTTTTTGGGAGATCAGGTTGCGATCAGAGCCGAGTCATGTGACGCGGGTCGGGTGTCGGATCTCTTTTCCGTGAAATGGTAAAATGTCTGTTTGATCATCTGATGTGTTGTTTATGTTCTACTGGGAATGAAATATGTTGATGAGATTTATAAATCGTTGCATTCTAGCGTCCCGAGTCCTTTGGGATCATGTGTAAATGTAAACATGCTCAGATACACGATACTGCCAAAAGTATTCACTCCCCATCCAGATGATGGAATCAGGTGTTCCATCACTTCCACAGGTGTATAAATGAAGCAGCTCGGCATGCAGACTGCTTCTACAAACGTGTGAAAGAATGTGTCGCTCTCAGGAATCAGTGAATTCCAGCGTGGAACTGTGATAGGATGCCACCTGTGCAACAATCCAGCGGTGAAGTTTCCTCCTAAATATTCCACAGTCATCTGCAGCTGGATTATAAGAACATGGAAGTGTTTGGGAACGACAGCAGCTCAGCCATGAAGTGTTCGTCCACGTAAACTGATGGAGCGGGTCAGTGATGCTGAAGCTCATAGTGAGAAGAGGTGGCCAACTTTCTGCAGAGTCAATCACTGCAGACCTCCAACCTTCATGTGGCCTTCAGATCAGATCAAGAACAGTGACAGAGAGCTTCATGGAATGGGTTTCCATGGCGACCAGCTGCATCCATCCATCCATCACCAAGTGCGATGCAAAGCGTGGATGCAGTGGTGGAAAGCAGCCGCCACTGGACTCTAGAGCAGTGGAGGGTTCTCTGGAGGACCAATCACGTTTCCTTATCTGCAATCTGATGGAGGAGTCTGGGTTTGGTGGTTGCCAGGGCAACGGTACTTGTCTGACTGCATTGTGCCAAGTGTAAAGTTTGGTAGAGGGGGGATTATGGTGTGGGGGTTGTTTTAATTCAGATTTTACTTTATTGCAGGATCGTGAGAGATCGGCACGGACACCATAGAAACACAAAACAGTGACTTTGCTAGAATAACGTGCTCTTTATTCCCCGCAATCAATCACTTACAGTCATAACAATCCGTTTTCATTTCAACAGCTGATCCATAAAAATCGCTCACTGGAGAGCCCAACAGTCCGGGTAAAGCAAAAATATCAGCAAGCTGGGCGATTTGGCCAGATCCCACAGCAGACTCACACCCGGTTGCAAGATGCACACTGTTTTATTAAGTTCAGGCTGCATACCTACCAGGCTGACAAGGCCTAGCAGCTAGGCGCCCCCCCTTAACAGCTCTTGGTCTGATAAGAATGGTATTCCAAAACAAGTTGATTCTCAAAGCAATTTAAACTTCTCAAAAAAAGTTATTTTCTCAGAGCGAGTTATATAAAGCAGTTTTTTAGGGCAGTTATATTCAAAACATCATTAAAATGTGCACAAAGAAATAAAAATAAAAATGTTGCATATCAGGGGTGTTTTCAGGAGCTGGGCTTGGCCCCTTAGTTCCAGTTTGGTGGAGGGGGATTATGGTGTGGGGGTGTTTTCAGGAGCTGGGCTTGGCCCCTTAGTTCCAGTTTGGTGGAGGGGGGATTATGGTGTGGGGGTGTTTTCAGGAGCTGGGCTTGGCCCCTTAGTTCCAGTTTGGTGGAGGGGGGATTATGGTGTGGGGGTGTTTTCAGGAGCTGGGCTTGGCCCCTTAGTTCCAGTTTGGTGGAGGGGGTATTATGGTGTGGGGGTGTTTTCAGGAGCTGGGCTTGGCCCCTTAGTTCCAGTGAAAGGAACTCTGAATGCTTCAGCATACCAAGACATTCTGGACGATTCCATGTCCCAACTTTGTGGGACCAGTTTGGAGCTGGCCCCTCCCTCTTCCAACATGACTGTGCACCACAAAGCAGGTCCATGAAGACCTGGATGCAGAGTCTGGTGTGGAGGAACTGGACTGGCCTGCACAGAGTCCTGACCTCAACCCCATAGAACACCTTTGGGATGAATCAGAGCGGAGACTGAGAGCCAGGCCTTCTGGTCCAACATCAGTGTGACTCACAAATGTGCTTCTGGAAGATGGTCAAAGATTCCCAGAAACACTCCTAAACCTTGTGGACAGCCTTCCCAGAAGATGAAGCTGTTTCAGCTGCAAAGGTGGACCAACGTCATCCTGAACCCGACGGATCAGGAATGATGTTACTGAAGCTCATATGTGGGTCAAAGCAGGTGAGTGAGGACTTCTGGTAAAATAGTGGACCTTCCACCGGCGCTACAGTCTCTCAGGATCAAACTCATTTTTAAAAGTCAAAAGTTGATTTTGTTCCTCATTTAAAGACCAGATTTGATCCGTGTCATATAAAAATGAGATGATTGTGTTTGTCCGAGCGGATCCTTGTTCTTCATGTGTGCCGGTTCCTGCATGAACGGATGCAGCTGCTGGTCTCTGATCTGCTCTCTCCTCAGCCTCCGTCCTGAGTCTCAGTGCCGGGACGTGATGGCCCATGAACGGACACGGAGGGTTGAGATTACCACCATGGTGTCTGGATGTTTCTCTGACTTCATCCCATATGTCCCCCCCCCCCCTCCCCACTTTTGTTTTGTGCATGTGCAGTTTTCTAACACGCAGTCGAGGTAACGCGCTCTCTAGCAGCTCATCCGTCTGCAGCGTTAACTCACTGTGAGTTACCTCTCCGTTACAACTTTACCCACCATCGTGTGCACGCCTCGCCGTACAGCTGTGTTGTTCTGTCGCTGATTCCCACCACCAATCACTGCTGCTGCTGTGCACGTGTGCATTGTGTGTCTTTTTGCAGATGCAGCTCATTTCCTGAGCTGATTTTGATGATGATGTCATGTTTGTACTGAGCAGTTAAACGTAGCAGGGTAGAAGTGACAGTGGATGAAAGTATTGTCTTTAGGGAGCGACCGATACAGATCTTTTTGGGCCAATACCTTAACGATATTTGGGACTGATACTGCATTTGACTCCAATATTAATACTACAAAGCAGGGGTGTCCAAATTCTTTACATTGGGGGGCCAAAAATGACTTGGGGTGGACGGTCGCGGGCCAAAACTAAAATTCAGTGTTTCAATGTATGAAATCCAACATTCTTAGCCGATAGCATAATTGTTAGAAATAAAACCTCATAAAAAGTAATGTGGAAAATGAATCACCCTATTTTTTACAGCCTGAAATTACTGAATATCCAAAAAACATTTAGTAAAATATAAATTCAAACCTCCATGAGACCAAAAATATATTACAAAGATTATGCTCCTTTGAAAACAGCAACTTTCTGCTTGAATATTTGGCATACTACTTTAAAATGGAGTTCTGTAAAAAAGTACTCATGTTCCCGACTAATTTTTAACTTTCTCTTGTTCGTGTTTTTCATGAACTATCTCTGACAAAATTTTAAAATTTTTGAAAAGAATGACAATTGGCAGTGGGCCAAAGATAGTAGCTCACGGGCCAACTTTGGCCCCCGGGCCCCTATACATATACAGCTGATTTCTTATTTTTTGCATGTTAGTCACACTTAAATGTTTCAGATCATCAAACAAATTTAAATGTGAGACAAAGATAACACAAGTAAACAGAAAATGCAGTTTTTAAATGAAGATCTTTATTAGTAAGGGGGGAAATCCAAACCGCCGGAAAGTGATTGCCCCCCCTGTTAAAACATATATAAACTGTGTTTTATCATCTTTGGGAAGCTGAGTTCAGTTTCTCTATCCACATCCAGGCCTGATTGCTGCCACACCTGTTCTCCATCAGAAATCACTTAAATAGGACCTGCCTGACAAAGTGAAGTAGACCAAAAGATCCTCCAAAGCTAGACATCATGCTGCCATCCAAAGAAATTCAGGAACAAATGAGAAACAAAGTCATTGAGATCTGTCAGTCTGGAAAAGGTTCCAAAGCCATTTCTAAAGCTTTGGGACTCCAGAGAACCACAGTGAGAACCATTATCCACAAATGGTGAAAACATAGAACAGTGGTGAACCTTCCCAGGAGGGGCCGGCCGACCAAAATGACCCCAAGAGCACAGCGACGACTCATCCAAGAGGTCACAAAAGACCCCAGAACAACATCCAAGAACTGCAGGCCTCACTTGCCTCAATGAAGGTCAGTGTTCATGACTCCCCCATCAGAAAGAGACTGGGGGGCAAAAATGGCTGCATGGCAGAGTTCCAAGACCAAAACCACTGCTGAGCAAAAAGAACATAAAGGCTCGTCTCAGTTTAGCCAGAAAGCATCTTGATGATCCCCAAGACTTTTGGGAAAATACTCTGTGGACTGACGAGACAAAAGTGGAACTTTCTGGAAGGTGGAGGTCCCATTACATCTGGCGTAAAAGTAACACGGCATTTCAGAAAAGGAACATCATAGCAACAGTAAAACATGGTGGTGGTAGTGTGATGGTCTGGGGCTGTTTTGCTGCTTCAGGACCTGGAAGACTTGCTGTGGTAAATGGAACCATGAATTCTGCTTCTACCAAAAAATCCTGAAGGAGAACGTCCGGCCATCTGTTGGTGACCTCAAGCTGAAGCGCACTTGGGTTCTGCAGCAGAACAATGATCCAGAACACACCAGCAAGTCCACCTCTGAATGGCTTAAGAACAACAACATGAAGACTTTGGAGTGGCCTAGTCAAAGCCCCCACCTGAATCCCATTGAGATGCTGTGGCATGACCTTAAAAAGGCGGTTCATGCTGGAAAAGCCTCCAATGTGGCTGAATTACAACAATTCTGCAAAGATGAGTGGAACAAAATTCCTCCACAGCGCTGTAGAAGACTCACTGCCAGTTATCACAAACGCTTGATGCAGTTGTTGCTGCTAAGGTGGAACAACCAGTTATTAGGTTTAGGGGAAGATCACTTTTTCACACAGGGACATGGAGGTTTGGATTTTTTCCCCCTTACTAATAAAAACCTTCATTTAAAAACTGCATTTTCTGTTTACTTGTGTTATCTTTGTCTCACATTAAAATTTGTTTGATGATCTGAAACATTTAAGTGTGACTAACATGCAAAAAATAAGAAATCAGGAAGGGGGCAAAAACTTTTTCACACAGCTGTATGTATATATATATAAAGTCTGTAAATTATGCAAAGCGGGTGTATCAGTCAGAACACCCGACGTAATGTCAGTAAAACCCACAAATTTTGGCTTAAAGTATCATTTGGCCAATGTATCGGTCTATCTTCAATTGTCTTCTCTTTGTCCACAGTTGTCATGGAAACACAGTGAATGACACACTTCTTCGTTCCCATTGTTTTGTCTGTACAGGCTGCATTTGCCACATTTATTATAAATACTCACTAATGCATGGAATGATGGTTAATCGATGTCTCCCAGCTGCACATTTGTTTAGCAAAATGTCGGTTTTATCGGATGCATCAAAGCTACGATATAAACTCACAGAACTACAACCCTAATTCCCAAAAAGTAGCAACTCTGAACAACAAAAATGTTAATTAGAACAGAATCTCAGCAGATATTTTATTCCCAGAACATAACCAACATCTGAGATGTTAAAAACTGACACATTTTACCATTTCATGTCGTGATACACGATATTATCGGCCAATGTTGGTTTTAAATCTGAATATCGATACCGATCCAATATTGACCCAATATCATTTGATGTTTTTTAAAAGAGTTTTGTTAATTTGTTTGGGATAGAGCATAAAAGACAAAAAAATTCTAAATAATGAGACGCATGAGAAGCAGAAAATGATCGTATCGGTTTAAATTTTCATATCGTGCATCACTAATTTCATGTTAAATATTCACTGATTGTGAATCTGATGGCAGCAACACGTCCGTAAAAAGTCTTTAACCTGGAACTACAGCTGTTTCAGAGCTATGAAGAGGACAAAAATGGTCTCTCATTGCTTTAACTTTAGACAGATGGTCCTGGTCCATTTTTGTACCTTATCAAGCTGTATGAGTTAATAAAGTACAATTAAACCAATTAAAGATGATGAATAAAAGTCAATAAAATGGAGATTATGACAACAATCAAAGATGCTAATAATAAATGAATAATTATTATAGAAATATTAGGCCATACACATATATAATTATACATATAATTATTACTATGATTATTATGAAAATAATAATGTAATAACTATAATTATACTACTGTTTAGAAGTACTGCTATTTATAGTTATTGTACAAGCTACACACATGTTTCAATGCTGCAGGTACCCTTAGGGTTGGAATGGTACAAATGTGTACATTATATTACTTTGGACCCTTTTTCATAGTATATAGGTACTTCTGGCCTCATAAAGACCAATATTGTACTTTTGAGAGAACATTTGTAAAAAATGTACCTACAGGTACATAAATGATCCTGTCTCGTACCGATATTTATAAGTGTGTACTAGGACCACCTCTGGTCCACAAAACACTCCATAATCCACGTTCAAGCCAACAAGAGACTTGCCCCCGGACTTCTGGTCCATCTGGTCCAGGTCTGGACCAGATCTGGTCCACACAGCGCTTACAGTGCTGCAACTGTAGCCGGATTCGGCCCAAACATGGCGACGACCGTTAAGCTGTTATAAATAATTATTACAAATTACAGACCATAATGACTAAAAGGGTCACAGTGTAACTTTTGGCCACTAGGGGCGCTAAACCTGAAAATTCCTACACAACTACCGGAACATTGAACACTACTCGTGCTGGAATCGTGAGTACAGACCTTTTACAGTCGCCCTCAAATTTATCCAAACCTTCCAGTTAAAGAAAAAGCTCAATTCACATCAGTAATTCAAATAACAAGAAACTAAAGAAACTAATGACAAATAAAAATGTACAAAATTACAATTTAGCGAAATGAAATATTGCTTTTGAATTGTGGTTGAAAAAAATAGTTAAAAAAAGCAAACAAAACTGTCTCAGACGCATTAGAGCATCTTCCTCATGAACATGGACCGACATACCTGTCAGCAGGTGCAGACGTCTGATTGGACGTTACAGAAACACCCGATTGCAGTGATTGTCTCACAGCTACAGAGCCCCATCATGCTTGTTTACTTGTTTTATTTTTGTGTGTTTGTTGTTAATATTTGTGTTGAACCACAATCCAAAATCAATGTCATGATTTTTATTGAATTTTCATTTATTATTACTTTTGTCAATTTCAACTGAATTCACTGACAGATTTTTTTTCCTTCTTTAATTGGAGGGTATGAATTATTTTGAGGACGACTGTACATCAGCTGATCGTGAAGTCATGGAGACATAAAGCAAAGCGCTCCAGGTCACATGACCCAGTTAGAGACGGATCCATGTTAATCTTTATGTCCTGACATGGAGCGATGTCCTCTGTCCAGGACAAATTCCTCCACTGGAGACACGGAAAGAAATAGTTTGACATTTTTTGCCAACTTTGATTTTTCAAAAACGTCATGTTTATTTACTTCAGGTGACTTTTATCTCTAATTCTACATCATCTTATCTGAAGACACCAGGTTTATTTCTGCCATTTCTGAGGTCAAATGAAGATGCATGGGTTTTATTTAATGGCTGTATTTATTTATTTCATGGATGGATGGATGGAAAATGCTTTTAAGCAGACGCAACCATAAATGTATATTCACTGTTTATGATTCTTTTCCTATCATTTATTATTTTTCTTGTAGAAAAAGAGTATTTCTCAGTTTTTTTGTTGTATATTTTTGCATTTATGTAGCCGTTTTCTTAGTTTCTGAAGTTAATTTGCTTCCTCTGTGCTTTGCTGTGTAACCTCTTGCTGTCCCTTTAAGTGTCCTTTTTCCCCTCTGCTTGTCTCAATGTTGCTCCCTTTATGTGTTTGTACTGTAGGAGTTATGTCTGCACCCCCGTCCATCACTACCTGAGGTAAAAACCGAACTGTCTGTTGGCAAAGTGGCCCACAAAGCCCCAAAACATACATACCCATGCTCTCATTGTTTGAAAACAAAGGTCAGAGTACTCCTCTGCTCATGCCGTCCATCCATCTCCTGTACGAGTTTATATGTGCAGTGTGTTTGTGTAGGAGGTGAGTTCAGATTCGTACCTGGTGCAATAATCAGATACTCGTGCAGTGAGCAGATCTTCCTCCGCCACATTTACCCTCCAGTGTAGCCTGAAAAGCACATTCATTCAGCCATTTCAAAGTACTGTGCTCCATACAAATACCAGTTCCAGCCAGCTGGGAGGCGGTGTAAAAGTAAATGAAAACAGAAAACCATTTGCAACTTCTTCACAACAAATATTCATGTAATTCTCCACAGAGACCATATTTAATGTTAAACCTGGTAAACTTGGTTTTCTATGGAGCCCCCCTGGTAACATGTTGATTTTTCAAGAAATATCCTGAACGTGCACGGTTGCATGTTTTTGTAAACCATTCTGAAAGATGCAGCGATGCATTTATTATTCTCAAAGCAGTCGCAGCCGTTAGCAGCTGACAGCAGCTGTGACAACTCCCGTTAAGCTTCCTACAGACTGACAATGCTTCAATACCTGCGTATCGTTTTGTGAGATAACCCCCAAATTTTTCCGAGTGCACTCAAAAGTATTGCGAGGGAAAACAAAGTAATGTGAGATAACACAAAGTATTCCGAGGGGACATGAAATATTGCAAGGGATTCAAAACTATTGCAAGATAGCACAAAGTACTGTGAGGGGACAAAAGTATTGCGAAGGAAGCAAAAACATTGCAAGATGACACAAAGTATTGCAAGGGAACTAAAAAAGTATTGCAAGATAGCGCAAAGTATTTCGAGGGGACATAAAAGTATTGCAAGATAAAACAAACTATTGCAAAGGACGCAAAAATATTGCAAGATAAAGTATTGCGAGGGGACATAAAAGTTTTACAAGGGATACGAAAGTGTTGCAAGATAAAACAAAGTATAGCAAGGGAACAAAAAAAGTATTGTGAGATAGTACAGAGTATTTTGAGGGGACATAAAAGTATTGCAAGGGCCGCAGAAGTATTGCAAGATAAAACAAAGTATTGCAAGGGAACTAAAAAACTATTGCAAGACAGCGCAAAGTATTTCGAGGGGACATAAAAGTATTGCAAGATAACACAAAGTATTGCAAGGGAACGAAAAAAGTATTGCAAGATAGCACAAAGTATTTCGAGGGGACATAAAAATATTGCAAGATAAAACAAAGTATCGCGAAGGAAGCAAAAACATTGCAAGACAGCGCAAAGTATTTCGAGGGGACATAAAAGTATTGCAAGGGCCGCAGAAGTATTGCAAGATAAAACAAAGTATTGCAAGGGAACTAAAAAACTATTGCAAGACAGCGCAAAGTATTTCGAGGGGACATAAAAGTATTGCAAGATAACACAAAGTATTGCAAGGGAATGAAAAAAAGTATTGCAAGATAGCACAAAGTATTTCGAGGGGACATAAAAATATTGCAAGATAAAACAAAGTATTGCGAAGGAAGCAAAAACATTGCAAGACAGCGCAAAGTATTTCGAGGGGACATAAAAGTATTGCAAGGGCCGCAGAAGTATTGCAAGATAAAACAAAGTATTGCAAGGGAACTAAAAAACTATTGCAAGACAGCGCAAAGTATTTCGAGGGGACATAAAAGTATTGCAAGATAAAACAAACTATTGCAAAGGACGCAAAAATATTGCAAGATAAAGTATTGCGAGGGGACATAAAAGTTTTGCAAGGGATGCAAAAGTGTTGCAAGATAAAACAAAGTATAGCAAGGGAACGAAAAAAGTATTGTGAGATAGTACAGAGTATTTTGAGGGGACATAAAAGTATTGCAAGGGCCGCAGAAGTATTGCAAGATAAAACAAAGTATTGCAAGGGAACTAAAAAACTATTGCAAGACAGCGCAAAGTATTTCGAGGGGACATAAAAGTATTGCAAGATAACACAAAGTATTGCAAGGGAATGAAAAAAGTATTGCAAGATAGCACAAAGTATTTCGAGGGGACATAAAAATATTGCAAGATAAAACAAAGTATAGCAAGGGAACGAAAAAGTATTGTGAGATAGTACAGAGTATTTTGAGGGGACATAAAAGTATTGCAAGGGCCGCAGAAGTATTGCAAGATAAAACAAAGTATTGCAAGGGAACTAAAAAACTATTGCAAGACAGCGCAAAGTATTTCGAGGGGACATAAAAGTATTGCAAGATAAAACAAACTATTGCAAAGGACGCAAAAATATTGCAAGATAAAGTATTGCGAGGGGACATAAAAATATTGCAAGGGCCGCAGAAGTATTGCAAGATAAAACAAAGTATTGCAAGGGAACTAAAAAACTATTGCAAGACAGCGCAAAGTATTTCGAGGGGACATAAAAGTATTGCAAGATAAAGTATTGTGAAGAGACGCAAAAGAAAAGATCAGCGCGTTTCAGGGGGTCTGTATTTTTATTGCATGTTGAATTGGATTCTAGTGGAACATTAAATATTGTCTCTGTGGTGCATTAAAATATTATAGTAGTATCGTAGTAAATTATAATATGAAAAAAGTCCAAGTCATTGTATTCTGTTTTATTTACTTTCCACAGAATGCCCAACTTCATCAGAACTGGGTTTTTAGATTATGAAATGTCAGAGCATGTCACCGTAGCCATGCTTGGCCTCAGTTCAGGCATTACTACAGCTGGGCGTTCTCCACAGTACTTGTAAGTATAAATGGAAGCAGTACTTTACTGTGTGGAAAGCTCCACGACACCTTGATCATGTGAATCATTCAGCATGTCAGAACAATGAAAGATGCTGGTTTTATGTCCCAGAAAGGTTCACAGAGGAAGCCATACCGGCCGTTATCGGAGAAGCTGACTGAATCATGTGTGACAGGTTAGATGAGAGTTAATTACAGAGTTTTCCGTTTCTCTGGGTCCTTTTCCGCCCCAGTAAGGAGCAGCAGAGGTCGGTGAAGACCATGTCGGTGTGGGAGCAGAGGGCCAACCAGCTGAGGAGGCAGAACCAGGCCAGCTGTGAGGCGCTCTACAACGAGCTGGAGCCCGAGGAGCGGGTCCGCCGCTCCTTGGCCCTCCACATCCTGCCGGACATGAAGACTCACCTGGACCGGCCGCTTGTGGTCGAGCCCTGCGACGGGCCTTTGCTGGGGGGCCACCAGCATCACCGTCACAAGCCCTGCTCTCCGCAGGAAGCCGAGACCCCCGCTGACCTCCCCCCTGCGCCCCACCACCCTCGCCGCCACCACCGCCACCGAGACCGAACCAAAACCAAAGAGGAGGCCAACGGAAACGGCGAAGCCGAGAAAGACGGACGGCACCACGTCCATCACAGCCGATCCAAAGACCACGACTGCAGCCAGAGCAAGGACGGGAAGAGCGAGAGGTCCCACAGCCGAGAGGGGGGCAGGAGGCACCACCACCAGAGCTCCGTGGAGGACGGTGGAGCAGCGGCGGGCGAGAGGGAGCACCGCCATCACCATTCCCATCGGCAGTCCCGAGGGGGCAACGGGACGGTGAACAGCGGGGGAAGAGGAGAGCGAAGGTCCCGCCACAAAGACGGACGTCCATCCAACAGGGATGGGGACCGGAGCTCCAGAGGAGAGGGCGGAGCCAACGGAGAGAGGAGGAAGCATCGGACTCACGGCTGCAAGGGCCAGACCTGCGCTGAGGGACAGGAGTCCAACGACAGAGAGAAGACCCACTGTCACAGGTGAGACCGGAAACCACGTCCCCGGTGCTGCTCTCAGGCCTGGTCCCAGAACAGGAGTATTTCTGGACGCCAATGCCGAAGACGTTTAAGCAAACATACGTAATTCTGTTTCCATCTTACAACATCTGTCGTAGCTTCACTGCCATCTGCTTTTCCGACAGGTTTGGGGAGTCAGAGGGGGAGTCCTTGGCCATCTCTCCTCAGCAGGGCTCAGGGGGCACCAGCTGGCCCCCAGACCATCAGGAGGACTCAGACAACCAGAGGAACGTCAGACGAACCGGTCAATCCTCCATCCATGTCCCTCCCGTCACTATCACCTCCCCACCCGGAGAGACCACCTTCATACAAAGTTGGTACCGACTATTACCTGCAGATGATGAAGTGGAGGACATAACGAGGGGTAGGGGGATAAAGCGAGGGGTAGTGGATATAACAAGGGTGGGGGGACATACCGAGGGGTAGTGGATACACCGAGGGTGGGGGGACACACCGAGGGGTAGTTGACATAGTGAGGGGTAGGGGGACATACCGAGGGGTAGTGGATATACCGAGGGTGGGGGGACATACCGAGGGGTAGGGGGATAAAGCGAGGGGTAGTGGATATACCGAGGGTGGGGGGACATATCTTGGGGTACTGGACATAATGAGGGGCAGGGGGACATATCAAGGGGTAGAGGACACAACCAGGGTTCGAGGGACAAATCGAGGGGTAGTGGACATAGCGAGGGATAGGGGGACATATGGAGGGATATTGGACATAGAGAGGGATAGGGGGACATATAGAGGGATATTGGACATAGAGAGGGATAGGGGGACAAATCAAGGGGTAGAGGACACAACCAGGGTTAGAGGGACATATAGAGGGATATTGGACATAGCGAGGGATAGGGGGATAGGGGGACATATAGAGGGATATTGGACATAGTGAGGGATAGGGGGACATATAGAGGGATATTGGACATAGAGAGGGATAGGGGGACATATAGAGGGATACTGGACATAGAGAGGGATAGGGGGACATATAGAGGGATATTGGACATAGAGAGGGATAGGGGGACAAATCGAGGGGTAGAGGACACAACCAGGGTTAGAGGGACATATAGAGGGATATTGGACATAGAGAGGGATAGGGGGACATATAGAGGGATATTGGACACAGCGAGGGGTAGGGGGACATAACGAGTAATAAATAAAAGAAATAAATAAAAATTTACTAGATTATAATTGAGTAAAATATAAGAACAAAGTAGTACACGTCCGCTTTGTAGGCTCCCTCTGATGTCATCGCTGTCCTTCCTCCAGTGAATAGCATCGACTGTGAAACGATGCCCATAAACGAGAAGACCCTGGAGGATCTTTGCCAGACTGGACCCAAACCCATCCTGCCTTACAGTTCCATGTTCATCTTCGGACAGACCAATCCGTGAGTCCCATCAGCCTCCTGCTTGATCAGACCTGCTGCAGATGTGAATATTAACACGAGTTGTGTTATCAGACTTTACTGATGTGTTTGGGGTTAAAATCCACCTTTTAGGCGTTTAATGTGAATTAAAAACTTAGACTTGTCTTTGTTCACATTTTCATTCATGTTGTTTTTGTTTACTAGTGAAGAAGTAACTGCTTCCGTCTCTCCGTCCTCAGGGTGAGGCGGTTATGTCACTACATCGTGACTTTGCGGTATTTTGAGATGAGCATCCTGGTTGTCATAGCGATGAGCAGCATCGCTCTCGCAGCGGAAGATCCCGTCTGGACAAATGCTCCTCGCAACAATGTAAGATGCACAGGGATGTAAAAATACACACAAATACACACAATTCTCACACCAGGAGAAAGAGAAAACCAGAAAACCTGACTGTCTGTTAACAGTTCATCAAACGGTGCTTTGTGCTAACGTAGAGACCGGGGGGGGGGGGAGATCCGGTATCAGTGAAGTTGGTGGTGATCAATCAATTTTCTCTTTGGTGATGAGATTTTTTTACAGCAGAATGAACGTCCGGGATTACATCTGACCCCCAGATACAGGAATCATCCATCCATCCATTCATCCATCCATCCATCCTTCCATCCATCCATTCATCCATCCATCCATCTGTTTATCCATCCATCTATCGATTCATCCGTCCAACCATTCATCCATCCATCCATCTGTTCATCCATCTGTTCATCCATCCATCCATCCATCCATCCTTCCATCCATCCATCCATCCATCCATCCATCCATCCATCCATCCATCCATCCATCCATCCATCCTTCCATCCATCCATTCATCCATCCATCCATCTG